>CAIGQZ010032545.1:6762619-6774998 GCA_903798205.1 Danio tinwini
TTAGATTAATCTCACTGTAATCTTGGAATTAATCTAGATTAATCTAGATTAAAATGGCTCATTTGAATTCTGCCGAAGGCATTCAGAATATGTGTGCTACCCAAATTAAGTCTTTGAGAATGGGTTTCTCAAGCCAGGTGGCGCATTAGACCAGGGGCTCATCTCCAGTTTCCAAAATGCATCACAAACTGCTTGGGAAAATAATTTACTATGATAATTGGTGATGAACATAAATTGTTCAAGATGTACTTGTGTTTACTAACTGTTTATTCAGTTAAACATGAATTTTGAACTGTAGGTTTACATAAGCTCGAAACTGTGAATTTTTTTATTTATTTATTTTTTTGATGACCTTAATCTGACTAAAGTCATAACTGAACTAAATAGAAATGGAATTAAGATGTGGAGTATACATATACTGTATCAGTGGCATTATTGAAGTAAACACAGCAATCAAACTATTCTGCCATTTAGGACTTTTCGCCATATTTTCTGACAAGATCCACACACGGACCGCAGACACACACGCACACAAGCACACACACATCGCGAAATGCATATGTTTTTCTCTTTCCGTTTGGCGTGCGTTATTAAATTCCATAACACTTTCACCAGTCATTACTCCTTATTTGCGTACCCCAGTTTGTCACGGAGACATGAATGAAATTTTCATGAGTGAAAGTGAACTGCCGAATTGCAGTTAAAGTCACCCAAAATTACAGCAAACTCTTACATGAAAGCACTTCACGTAAACACCTTAATTATATTTTTGTCTATTAAGGCAAATAACTAGATTACAGATGTCCATGTAAGCGTAGTCAGTAGTGTCTTCGAAGTATGTGTAAGATCCAGAAGGGCATCCTGCTGATTTGATTCAGAAGGGCACTCTTTTGTCAGACGGCTCACAGGTCAGGTATACATCCGCTCTAATATATATATATGTATATATATATATATGTATGCTGGTTCGAGCCTCGGCTGGGTCAGTTGGCCTTTCTGTGTGGAGTTTGCATGTGCTGCTGATGTTCGTGTGGGTTTCCTCAGGGTGCTCCGGTTTCCCTCACAGTCCAAAGACATGTGCTATAGATGAATTGGGTAAGCTAAGTTGTCTGTAGTTTATGAATGTAAATGAGTGTATGGGTGTTTCCCAGTGATGGGTTGCTAGAAGGGCATCCGCTGCGTAAAGCATATGCTATATAGTTGGTGGTTCATTCAGCTGTGGCAACCCCAGATTAATAAAGGGACTAAGTCAAAAAGAAAATGAATAAAAAAACTTTAGGATAAGTACATTTAAATAGGTACGTGTACTCAAAATAATGCTTAGTTAGGAATGATAACTTGTACAGGAATTTTCCTAAATAAAGTTAAAGCTCTAAATAATTGAAAGTATGACCTTTCTTGGAGCTCTTTCTACACTATTCAAGTCTCCATGAGTTGAATTGTTAAATGACACAGTTGTATAGCGTGTTATTTTATCATTTATTAGCTAATTTATTCATTCATTAAATTTGTTTCTGAAGTAATTGACTCTTATGAGTCCTTCAGTTCTTTTCAGTGAATCACAAATATAGAGTGACCAGTGACGTCTGTTTCTTGAATGAATGACTCTTATGAGGAGTTTTTTTTTAGTGAATCAATAATAGACAGCATGACCAGTGAAGTCTGATTCTTGAATGAATGAATGAATGAATGAATGAATGAATGTCTCCAATAAGGTCTAATTCTCAAGCAACTTTGCTTTATTTCTTTATATCTATAGCTATAGCACAATGTAGATTGTGTCAAAGCAGTTTAGCATCAAAGTTTTAGTAAATTGAAACAGCATCAGTCCAGTTTTCAGAGTTGAAGTTTAGTTTAGTTTAAATTTCATTGCTGAAAGTCCAAACACTGAAGAGCAAATCCATCAATGCGCAGCTCCACAAGTCTCAAACCAAGCCAGTGGCGAGGAACAAAACTTCACCAATTGAGGAAAGTGAAGGAAAAGAACGTCGGGCATGACCATTTCTCGTCTGGCAAAACTTCTTGTGCAGAGCTGCAGTCTAGACTTTTAATGAATCAGTTCTTTTTATAGTGAATTAAAAATATAGATAGCTGTTACATTTGGTTCATGGTAGTTTGATTCTTTAGGATTCCATTTAAATGCACATGTAAAAAATTAACTGGAAAAAATATTGATTGTAGATCACGGTTTTACTCTCAAAGACTTTTACTCTCAAGGCTGATCATGACCTACAGAGGGCAGCAACGCTCCACACTCCGAGACATCTGCCATCTGCATCCCAAGACTTTTAAAGGCATATTGTAGTAGGACTGAGTTCATCCTTTCTTCTCTTTTCGTCTCTCTGCGGTATTCTTGTGGGCAGATTTAATTAATGAATCACTATTTACATCCCGTCTTTTTTGCCCCCGTCTCCTCCTGACAGAGGCAAGTGTGCAGATTGACAGATTGCCTATTTCTGGATATCAGCTGTAATTAAAGCTCATTTAGGCTGCTGATGGCATTTTCCGCCCCCTCCATCCACTCCAATTAGAGACAGTATTAGGTTCCAAGCCTCATGGATCAGATAGGCTTATTAAAAGAGGAATGCAAAAGGTCCAGGGTAACAATGTGCCCTGGTGTCCCGGTAAGCTTCTGGGTGCAGCTCGGGAGTTATGGATGTTCTATAATGCATGATGGGCAAGCGCTTGGTATTGATCAGATAAACACTCAGAGCTCAGGATGCTATAGATCACACAGAAGATAAATCTTCTCTCTGCTTGGGCTTCCTCTGTTCTTCCTGGCTTTCTTGCTGTCAGACTTTCCGCGAATATGCTCAGTTCATGAAAGATAAAGTGAGCATTACTCTCAAACAGATGTGTATGGACTCGGCATGAGTAATTCTATTATTTATGAATTGTTGATGCACACCAAACACAAAAGATTTTCAATTCTTTTGATAATCTCGGTGTGAATGAAACAAAGATATGGTTATATTCTGTGAATGACTCTTGATATGTGGATCTTTTCAGAGATTTAATACTATACAGCATACAGTGAAGTCTGATTCTCAAGCAACTGACTCTTTTCAGTCAGTTCCTTTAACAAATTGACTCTCATAAGCCAGTTCTTATCAGTGAATACAAAATATACAGAGTGACGTCTCATTCTGAAGTTGTCTAATAAACAAATACTTCTCACTAAATGACTCTATTAAGCCAGTTCTTTTCAGTTATTATCTGCTTGTTCATTGCATCTACAGGTAAAGATCTATATAATAATTGACAGATTTATAAATGCAAAGTAAAAAAACATTTTATGTGATGCATATATATATATATATATATATATTTCTTCGGTTGTCTATAGCAAGGGTTCCCAAACTTTTCAGCAATGCCAGTGACTCGCAACCCTATTAACTACTATTTCAAGAGTTCACACTTAGCTGATGATTGATTATAAGCAAGTTTGGCATGCTGTCCCGGAAGAGAGCCCTGAGCTCAAAAGGTCCTTGAGCCCTGGGCTCCCTCCTGTTTGCAGGGCGAGAGGGGAGCTTTGAGCTCGGGTAGATCTCGAGAACTCCCCCCTTTTGTAAGAGTTGATGAAGAAAATAATTGCTACAGAGAGATATGCTGATGGATAAAAGTTTGACTAGTGCTAAATTTAGATTGTTTAATTAACTTGTAGTGCATGTTTTTGGAACGTGGGAGGAAACCGGAGAACCCGGGGGAAACCCACGCAAGCACGGGAAGAACATGCCAACTTCACACAGAAACGACAGCCAGTCTGTTAAAGGACTTGAACCGGTGACGTTCTTGCTGTGAGGCCGTAGTGCTAGTCACTGGGCCACCGTGCCAGCCTATGAAAGGAAAAGAGGAGGAGTAGGGGTGGAAGGGGGGATTCTTCAAACGAAGATGATTGTAGTAAGAAACCCTGGCTCTTAATAGTGGGTTAGAAATCGTCTGATTGGTTGGTCATACATGGTTAATGCGTGACCAGCCGTGTTCAATCATAATTACGTGATCCTCTCGAAATTAGTTTATAAATAAACTTCACTTTTTATCTTCTGTGTGTTATGGATTAAATATGGTAATTCTAATAGTTTAGTAACATTTTTATGACTTTTTTTATAAATCACCAAGTGACCCCTATCATTGTCCTGCGACACCCCAGGGGGGTCCTAATCCCCACTTTTAGAACAAACCACTGTTAACCAATACCTTGCCTAATTATCCTAACTTGCCTAGTAAACAATTATCCTAGTTAAGTCTTTAAACAGCATTTTAAGCTAAATACTAGTATCTTGCAAAATAAGTAGAAAAATATTATGTACTGTCATGATGGCAAAGACTAAATAAATTAGTTATTAGAGATCAGTTATTAAAACTATGTATACTGAAACATCCCTGCATTTTTTCTGATTTCTGATTTCCAAATTTTTCTTCAAATGCAAAAGAACTGCTAATAGAATCACCAAGGAACTGGAACTGTTTTAAGAGGACTTTAATGTCTTACTTTTAAAAGTAGCCTAATGTTCCCCGACAATGCTTGTAAAGTAGAGCAGCAGAATGGAAAGTACAGATCTCACACCGAGACACCATTAGTCTGGAGTCACTCTACACTCTACTTTCCTTGTGTTCAGTAAATCATTTATTCAAAAGATTTTTTTCTTGCAAATAAATACTAATATGTATCTCCCTCTCTCTGTAAAGTATTTAGACTAATATCATGAATAATTTATTAAATTGCAAGATCAAACTCTTTTAGAGTATGTCTGTGTCCCTGTGTTTGAGCTCTTGTAAACGGATAATGGTAGTTATGCTTTTGTACTGAACTCCAGGTAGACTTTCTTAAAGATTTATGAATTTCAGAAAGCATCTGAGGTACAAACTCTATCCCCCTTCACTCTGAAGCACTTTGTCATGGAAAACACTTCTTTCAGTGTGTGATCAAATGCTTTTGCCAACATGTTTTCTGTCCCAGCACACAGTATGGGGCCCAAAAAGCTACATAAACTTCTCATAATGCTTCTCATCAGCTTGCCCGATTAAAGATTCAACCTTAAGTCTGTTTCTTTCTTATTTCCATCTGAAATGTAAATGCATGTGTTCCTGAAAGAGTGAATGGTAATCATCCATTGCTTTTTTCTGGTGAACATGTCATATATCTGTCTGTTTTTGAATGGCATAGATGCAGCGATACTTCCGAAAAGAATTTCTTTCTTTTCCAGTCCTGCCAAGAGAGAGACTTTCATATAAATGCTAATCTATTTCCAGCCATTCAGGCTTTTTAGTAATTCACTGGCACTTTCTAATGCGACACTTGAATGGTGAAAATGGGAAAGAAACAAAAAGTTGTTGTGACAAAGCATGGTGATTGAAAAAAACAAAACACATTTCTTTTAATGAAGATATTAGGAGAGAAGCCAACAAAACGTTTTATACAAAACTATTTTTGGATAATACATTAGTTTTTTGAACGGACGCATGTTTCCACCTGCAGAGTAAACTGTGAGAGAGGAATTGTACTTTTAAATCTCACAATTGCTGTGTTTTTCTACTAATTGTGACATTTTTTTTATTTGACAATGTCACTTGATATTACTGAATATTCTGTTTTGTTTATATATTAACGATTTGCCTTAATTCTGTTTAATGCCTGATTCATCTTTATGCAGATGATACTGTTATTTATTTTTCTCATTCTGATATTTCATATATTCAGTCTTCTTTTTAGATTTTACTTTAATTCAAGAATGATTTAATAAAAACAAACTTATTCACCTTATTGTTCACATACGAGCGGGCGCAGTCATTTTAATCTTTTTGGCTCGAGACTTCCAGTCTCATTCACTTCAATTCATTTTTAGACGTTAAAAACGGCTCTATATGCTGCTTAATGTTGCAAACTGATATTTTCTTCTTATTTTATTGAGTTTTTTTTTGCATAATCATGCAAACACTTGTTTGTAGAGCAAGCAGTTTCACCATTTTTTTGCTGTTTATTATTCCTAGTAATTTCCCCCATAGGCAGCTGAATCCGAAGTTCTAAAACCATCGCAAAAATGAGTGCACTTCCGCATTGAAGTATAAGGTCAATACTAAATAAAAAAGTCTTGTAGTATGGTGTTCTTTAAAAATCTCAGCGGTTACACTCGGTAGACATAGATGTGTTAGATTTGATGATGGGTCACAGTTGTCTAATGTTTATGAATTTAAATATCTAGGTCTTTGACTCGATACTGAATTGTCCATTAAACACCATGTTGATTTTATGAATAAAAAGCCATATCGGTGTTTAGGTTCTCTTTATTGTTCTGTTAATTGTTTTTAATTTCAAGTAAGAAAAAAAAATTCTCAATTTTCCCTATTATTGATTATGCTTATATTATTTATAACAATACATCTAATATTAACGTAAAACCTTTAAACGCTGTCTTCAACTCTCTCTTATAGATATACACACTAGATATCACATCCGGACCTGAGCATGTGTCAATAGCGCCACCACATTTGTACAGTGCTCCTAGGACAAATGTCATTCAACCGCACTAGTCAACCGCAAAGCTAATGTGATGGTGCTGGACTTTAGTGTTGTGTATGGGTGTAATAAGAGCAAGCAAAGAAAACAAAGCATAAAGGCAGAACATTTCATAGGTAACATTTCGTTTTTTTACATTTTGTATGTTTGTAACTTTTTGTGCTAAACAAGTATTGATCATAATACAGTCCATTGCACTGACCTTAAGGCAAAGTTGCACCAACTTGCACTAAATACTAGGCTTATGCTAGTTTTGTTGAATAAAATAAGCAAACAATGTAATTGAAATATGACAACAAGATGCTGCGGTGCTAGAGACTTGTATTATTGTTGGCTAAGTGAATGAGTCATTCATAACGAGATTCATTCACAAACGAATCGCTCCTTCTGTTAGAATGAGATGCAAAAGCAGGAGAGGGGGTGTTTCAGTACATGGATTAAATCAAATTTAACAGGGAGGGAGGATAATACATTTCCATGCACACAAACACATGCTCTTTGTTGGCAATACTGATCCTTCAATATAGAAAAGTGATGTAAAATTATAATTTTCGTAATTTTTTTTTTTTTTTTTTGCATACTGACCACCAGGAATAATCCTGATCATAGATATATGTGTATATGTTTATACATCTCTGGCTTTGGATGGCCAGTCCTCCACCTTGGTTCCACAATCATTTAAAAGAAGTGCTACCCTGTACTAAAATGGCGTCTCTATGGACGCATTTCTTACAATAGACAACAATAGCATAGGCAACATCTAATGTAAAGAGGTTGGAAAGAGGTCAAATTTGTCATTTTTAGAGTCATCAGTTACAGTGCAAAAGAACTTAGTTTCTAACTTTTATATAGAGTATAGTGTTTGTGTGTGTGTAAGAGAGAGAGAGTCTAAGAGAACTTTGCACGCTTATTTTGATATATTTAAGAAAATAAAGCCCCTAAGAATAAATAAGCCCCTCAGCACATAGTAAGTGTATTTATGCATGCACACTATTATTTGCTCTTTTACTCCGTAGAACTCCATATAAAAGGCAGAAACTTTTTACACAGGCCCATCTACAAGGTTAATGCTGCCAACTGATGATCAACAGTGAAAATAACAATTTTTTTTTTATATATTTGGAGTCATGGTTTTGCAAAAAAAAAAAAGGTTATAATGGAAGTCAATGGGGCAACAACAGTTCTAACACAACGAAAGAGTAGTCAGTTTAAACACTAGACAAAGGTTCTTTTCAACACAGGCTCATTATGAAAACGTACACTGTATACATTTCTGGAAAGCGCAAATTATGTAGCTAGAGCTACGTATGGCTGCTGTTGGTTTTTAAAACGAATGATAAGGGACGGACGTTTCCGTGTGGACTTTTTTTTTTGCTGTTACCAGTTTCCCCAGTAGCTTACCTTGTGCATTGGCAGATTTGAGACACAGAGAGGATTTGACCACGATGATGGGGTTTAAGTCAGGTGAAGAACAGTTTTAGAATAGTTTAGAATAGTTAGGTTTAGGGAAGGGGGTATATGGGGTCAGTCAGTCAGTTAGTCAGTCAACAACGGCTTCTGGTGGATTTACCTGAGAAGAGCAGAATTATACTCGCGAGAGAAATTTGAGATTTCAAAAATGTACACAACGGCCTCTGGTGGATTCGCAAAAACAAAAACTTCAAATAAATGTACCTCCTGGGATGTATTTGGTGCTCTCAAAAATGTTTATAGGGATACGTATCAATAATGAGCCTGGGTTGTTTCTTTTGGAACTACTGATGCCAGTTAACAACCTTTATATTTTTTAAAGCGTAAACATGAAAGATGCTAGAAATAACACATTTTGCTGTGTGTAAAAATCAAAGAAAGGATAGAACTTAAAGATGAATGATACAGGATATATATGGACACATAATGCATCTGTGTATGAGGGAATTAGTGTGTGACAGCGAAAAGGATGAATGTTTGCGTGTGCTGAATGTGAGGGTGGTCTATTGGATTGATGGAAACAGCATTAAAAGCAGGGATTGTTCTGTGATGTGAAGTCAAACGCAGGAGATTTTGGAATGGTTTGATAACAAGACTGCTTTTGGAAAAGCGAGGGATGTTGGTTTCCCTTTGATGCCCCAGCGATCAGCATCTGTCAGAAGTGAGTGGGCATATATTCGCTATAGTCAAAGAGCATCCGGGAGTGATGGGAGACGCTTTTATCCACAACCTCAGGGCAGATGTTTGCCTGCAAAACACACTTAGATGTACTTAATGTGTCCTTTCTGTACTTCTTCCATGTGCCACTAACACTAATTGTCAAGTTTATTGGTGTGTAATTATTGGGTCAACTGGGAACTCACCTTTGAAAGAGAAGTGTCTTTGAGATCTGCTTTGAAGATACAGGCTGCCTCCTTTGAACATTGAGGTATGAATTCGTCAGTGCAGTGTTTGCATAGAAACCTTGTTCTGGCTGATTTATGAAGGCAGAAATTCGATTTATTGTGACATTTTTGTTTTGTTTTATTTTATATATATATATATATAATATAAAATATATATATATATATATTCAAAACTATTTATTCTTTAACAAAATAGTCGACTCTGAGTCGAATAAATGAATTGTGTTGGGATCTTTTACTTGAACGTGTCGGCGTAGATACGATACATCACAAAGTATGAAGTGCCGGTTCCGGTAAAACGTGAACACGCCTTTCCCTTCAAGTAGAGTAATATGCTTGTGTTTAACTGCATTGCTTTATTGCATTCCTGCATTGGGCTCTCACATACTCTGCTACTTTATAGCCGTGGTGGGTGTTTCTCTCTCTCACACTGAACCCAGTCGACCAATCACAACAGACTGGGTCATCAGACCAATCACCACAGATTAGCCTTATGCAAAGGAGGAGTTTAGGAACGAATGAATCGCTGAACAAATCATATGGGAGATGTTGGTATAATTAGATAAAAAATAAATGTATATTATAAGATGATGAAAGTGTTTTTTTTTTTACCCTGCATGCATATTAGCCTGTTGTTGGAGACCCCCAAAACCAAAATATGACCTTTTTATAATGCAAAAAATGTTGTTTCTTAATCACTTTAAGAAAAGTGCATCAATAAAATGTATTATTATTATTATTATTATTATTGTTGTTGTTGTTATTATTATTTCTTTTATTGTCCTTTATAACATACATTTAAACTACATTTTTACATGCAGGTTGGAAGAATTTTAATGATCTTTTTTTTTTAAAGATTTTTATTTGTTTATTTTTATTTCAATGGTAACTTTTTACTGTGTAGTGTAAAACTTTTTAGTAAATTAGCAATTTTCCATATTTGGAGGTTCATGTTTTTTCCCCTTACTTATTTATGCTTTTGAATTGCATTATGGAATTTTAATCTTTTCCCCAAAAGCTTTTGATGTTGAAAAGTAAAGAAAAAAGACTCTTGTTGACTTTTCTTATAGTTTGAAGTAATATATTGTCTGTGTTTATGTTGTAAATTACAGAACAAAAACCTGGTAATAAACTGCCAGTACTTTTTCTAATTTTTCATACTTCTCTATTTTATTTCTTAAACGATATCATGTCTCAAACTACTCAAATGGAGTATTATCAACATCAACAGTGGACAGAGCACGGATAAAACTCTCATAATGCAATTCACAACTAAATAAACAGAAAACACAAAATACAAGTGAACTACAAAATACAGAATCTGTTAATTAACAGATATATATAACAGTGTGTACTGTATGCATGTATTCATTTATTTATGCAGAGATGCCATCTGGTTGATTTATCTGAGCATACTTTATGAGTTGCCCCTTATTACCTGTGCAATCCTGCAACCCAGACGAACACAGGGAGAACATGTAAACACAGAAATGCCAACTGACCCAGTTGGGACTCGAACCAGCAACCTTCTTGCTGTGAGGCAACAGTTGTAACCACTGAGCCACCATGTTGTCCCCTGAATTGTTTCAATTTTTACTTTTTTGTTTAAAACTGTAGTCCTTGATCTCCAGTTTTCAGAGTCTGAATATGTGTGCATAAACGTAAATCTCTTATGAGAAAAAAACTATTTTGTGCAGGAATTTACAATGACCCAGACTAGCCATGAGAGGGAATAAAGAAATCTTGTTTGACTTTCTTTATTTAGTTCAACACAAAGGATTATACTTCTGAAAAGGGCAGCTACTGACTTCCATAGTATTTTTTCTGTGTCAGTGGCTGCCAGTTTCTAACATTCTACAACATATCTTTGTGTTCAACAGAGAAAAAGAAACAGGTACATACACAACAGTTTTATCCATAATTATATTCTGAATGTTTTTACACAGAGACTTAATCATAAATTAATTATACAGTGATAAAAAGAGACTCTTTGGGGGAAACCTTTGACTTGAATATGTAAAAAAAAAATAAAAAAATAAAACAAGATTCTTTAACCAGACTTCATCTAATGTTTAGATATTTTGTGATAGATCTGTATGCAAATTAGTGCATATTTCATTAAACAATGCCTCATTGTCTTAAAACCTCTTATAACATTTCTTAAAAACTTGTAATACAATAAAAAAGCAATTCTTATGCGAAGTATGGAGGTAACTTTATCATTTTTTATAATAATAAAAAAAAAGAGTCAAGTGATGTATGCCCAAGTGTGGTAAACCATACTAATAATTTTTGATTTGCATTTAACCCATCCCAGTGCACACATTGAACACTATTGACACACAAATGCACACCGTCAGCTGCATAGTCTTCTGTTTCATATAGTGGCATTTGACATTTCATTACATGCATTGGAGCAAAATGACCACACTGCTTTCTGTCCAATCATCTTTGAAAGTTCTATTTCCTTCATCAACTTTTCTTTTCTGGAAACAGACATCCTCCTTACCCATTCAAATCCATTTGGTAAATAGTGTTGCCTGATTAAGGAAAATGTCTTACACTGACTACATTTGATGTCAACAGCGTAACACCAATTTTATTTTGGACCATCACTGAAAAGACATTAAGTGTGGCATTGACATTGAGTTCATCAAAGTAGTACATCCACACTTTTAATCCCATACATAAAACTAGTGCTCTTGACATATGAAATGGAGTAAATTTTTTCTGGGTCTGGATCCAGAGAAGCGCTGACCTAACCATTAGACCATAACTGTCTTTTTGCCCTATGCACCTGTAGGGTCTTGCCTTGTACCCTATTCACCTGTAATTAACTTGTAGTATCTTGCCTTTTACCCTATTCACATGTAATTCACCTGTAGTATCTTGCCTTTTACCCTTTTCACATGTAATTCACCTGTAGTGTCTTGCCTTGTACTCTATTCACCTGTAATTCACCTGTAGTGTCTTGCCTTTTACCCTATTCACCTGTAATTCACCTGTAGTAGCTTGCATTTTACCATATTCACCTGCAATTCACCTATAGTGTTTTGCCTTTTACCATATTTATATGTATAGTAATTCACCTGTAGTATCTTGTATTTACCCT
The DNA here is from genome assembly GCA_903798205.1 of Danio tinwini. NCBI lineage: Eukaryota > Metazoa > Chordata > Actinopteri > Cypriniformes > Danionidae > Danio > Danio tinwini. The sequence continues at coordinate 6,774,624 of CAIGQZ010032545.1, forward strand.
ATTCACCTGTAATTCACTTGTAGTATCTTGCCTTTTACCCTTTTCACCTGTAATTCACCTGTAGTGTCTTGCCTTGTACCCTATTCACCTGTAATTCACCTTTAGTGTCTTGCCTTTTACCCTATTCACCTGTAATTCACCTGTAGTAGCTTGTATTTACCCTATTCACCTGTAATTCACTTGTAGTGTCTTGTCTTTTATGCCTGTTTCACACCGCAAGCAGAGGGTATGGAGAGCAGAAGCAGCGCACAGACGTTTGCCTTTCACACCAGCTGCGTCAGCACCACGCAACAGATCGGTAGCTTTTGCAAAGATCAATCTATCTCTGTCTATTCTTCTATCTATCTATCTATCTATCTATCTATCTATCTATCT
>CAIGQZ010032545.1:6775098-6822511 GCA_903798205.1 Danio tinwini
AGATCTATCTATCTATCTATCTATCTATCTATCTATCTATCTATCTATCTATCTATCTATCTATCTATCTATCTATCTATCATTCTATCTGTCTGTCTGTCTGTCTGTCTGTCTGTCTGTCTGTCTGTCTGTCTATCTATCTAGGGATGGGCAAAAATACATTGAAATTTATTTTTATATAAAATACCAAATACCTCAATTTTAATTGTATTAAAATAAACTGCAAAATACAGCAGCCACAAATGTATCAAAATAAAATACTGTATATTTGTATTTTGAAAATACTACTAAATACTTTCACAAGGGAGCATGACATTTCTTTGCAAACCACCCATCAATACGCCTATTGGATCAGTTCTTCACCATTAAACTGGCTTAGTGAAGTAAACAAAGTTTGACAGGAACAGTGTTTCTCCGAGCAAGTTTGTCAGCTTCTCTGTCAACTCATTTAATTTTACTAAACATAAAAAATGTAACCTGTATTTTGCTTTGATTTTAGTATAGATTTTGTACAAATTCCATACTGAAAGTCCTATCTAAAGTATATCTCTTTGTGAAAATTGCCACCATCTCTTAAAAGTCTTATATTTCAAAATTTTTGCAATTAAAATCTTCAATACTCAATGTAAAATCACGATTTACTTAAATCTCTACTAAACTATTAAAATCTCATTTCTATATATTTATTTAAATCCACCAAAGGCTGCTGTATAAGCTTTCTGAGCTCTCATATTTATCTGGTGAGTGTCATTTGTGCCTGCTCTTCTTGTGTAAATCCAGGCCTCTCTCGACTGACTGACTGACTGACTGACCAACATCCTGCGTCATATCGCTCGCTTGAAAGATGAAATGCAGCCATTTGTACCTCTGGCTACATAATTCATGCTCTCTCAAAATTTATGTGGGGTACACAGTGAGCCTGTGTTGAATTCACCTTTAGTGTCTTGCCTTTTACCCGTAATTCACCTGTTGTGTCTTGCCTTTTACCCTATTCAGCTCTAGTGTTTACCTTAACTTATTTTAAAAAGCTTTCATAATCTACTTTGCAAGCCTTGTTCTCACATCGACAGATCATTACTGAGACTGCATAAGAGATTTATTGGCTCCAGAAATGGACCTTTAGCAGTGAATTCTGCCAGTTTGTGATATCAGCTTAACAACTTTTCAGGAACTTGTAGGTCTGTATGTTACAGTTTCTCTGCTGACCCCAGTGAGAATCCTGAGGGATTAAGCTTGTGTTCAATAATTGTCCCATGTGTCTACTAGACCTTGTGCTCGCTGTGCATGTAATCGTCTTACAGAAGCAATATCCTGCAGATAAAACAGAGGCATGAGACTTGGGAAGGCACGGTTGTGTAAAAACCTTGAGCAAAGTGGCCATGAGACCATGCGAAGCAGTTTAGGCTGTTATTATTGTTACTATTTCTGCAGAAGATGGTATGTAGTGTGTAAGCATGCACATTTTTTAGTCATGAAACATTTGATAGAGTGTGAAGTATAACAGAACACAAGGTATTGTACAATAGAATGAGCTTGACTTTATTTTCAGTGTTACAAATGATGCAGAAATAATACGAAGGAAAGCGTTTTCTAGAAATATTTTTTATTAATTAAATAAAAGTAATAAAAGTATAAATGAATAAATATAAATGAAGTAATGAACTAAATGAATATTTTATTTTATAATTTAATGTGAGGTTTATAACACTTGATTTAATTTTGTAATTTATTCATATTTTATTGATTGGTTTGATTAAGTAATTAATAATTTTTTTATTGTTATGCAAAAACAACTTTGTAAATTGTTGATTTGTAAATGTTAACTTAGGGCTGGGCAATATTGCAAAAAAATGATCACATATAATTCGGTATTGTTAATTATTGAATATTTTTAACAATCCATTTAGGTATATTAGGATTTTTTAACCACTTTATTTGATTGACAAACATTACTATACCAAATGGATTTATTTGTCAAAAACAAAATATCTGATCCTTTTATAATAAAACAAGTGTTTAAGAGACTCTTACACTTGATAAATAAAATGTTACAAAGTCTGTGCAATGGTAAAGAGTAGGGGTGTGACAAGATCTCGTTGGACGAGATCTTGTGAGATTAAATCACGATGAGATTTCTCGTTTAGGTGAAAAGTTGTCTTGTGAGTAGATGTTATCATGATGGAGCGTGAGGGTAAAATTAGCGTTGAAGATTGGAAGCAGGATTGAATTTAAACCGCAAATTACACCTCTGTGTTGCACATGCCACTCAGTTGGGCAGGCGGGTGTGACGTAACCGCATTTTTTTCTCACCGGCCAAAGGCTGCTGCGTTATTCATGTCCAAGCAGAGGCTGCAACTATAGCCACTTAAATTAACCATGGACATTACCACGCGATGGAATGTCACTTTAGATGTGCTGAAAGTCGCATTATTGAAGTGCAGTACATATATGTAAACACTGAAATCAAACTATTAGGCTACCATTGTGTAGGACTTTTAGCCGCATTTTGCGATAGGACAGTCCACACAGCTGTTTGACACAATATTCTCTGCACCTACACACATCTCTAAGCGCACACACATACTGAACTGCTGGAGACTCAACACACCCGCCTTCATCATTACCAAACACGTTTATGCTGTACGTGAAAAGCGGACAGTTTCTTTTCCTGGTTCAAGTGACCAAATTTCACACAGGGACTAAAAAAGCTTTTATATGTGTGATGTGGCACAAGTATTTAAGCATGTTCACGAGAGAGAAAGAGAGCGCACTATCCGCCACGTAATACTGTTGCATACGTCACGTGCAGAAATCACGCCATGGACATTACATTAAGATGCCTACTGGTTTAAAAAGGCCTAGATTAAAAGAAAATGGCCAAATGAGAATGTTTTTTGTCATAAACTACAGCAAAACAACTTGTCAAGAAGAAAATAAAAAAATGAAACCATGCGAACTGAATAAATACAGGAATGGAGAAAAAAAAAGAGCGCTTTATTATTAGCTGTTAGTCAACGCCCGCTTTTTTTCTGGTCATTGTGTCTTTTGTCTTGTGCTGTGTAATTGCAGTCAATCGTGTACGAGTCACGTTTAAAAGATGATAAATGTAAGCAGGTCATCAAACAAATCGAACACTGTCAGAAAATCCATATTGACCATCAAGGTCTGCAATGTAAATACCCTGAAATGCTATAGGAGAAAAGCCTGTCAGTAGAGTTTGCTATTTTCTATTTAAATATTAACAAATATTTTGCAGTGTTTGCATGTTCATTGCATATAATTCAATTTAAACTAATATAAAACTATTGCATACATAAAATTATGGAAATAATTATGGAAATTGTATACATAAAAAATGGAAGTAAATTCATTACAAGTTAATTAAAAAACAGCTAAATTGTTTTGCATTTTGTGATTGCTTTTTTAAAATAAAAATCTATTTTCCATTCATATATTGGCTAAATATTTGAATTCTAAGATTATTCCATTGATATTCATCATTAAGGATTTCTTTAAAATAGTATAAAAATCTTGTCTCGTCTCATGAACCTAATCTCGTGTCTCGTCTCGTTTCGTCTCGTCACACCCCTAGTAAAGAGTATACTGAACAATCAAAGCAAACTTTAAGGTGTTTAATTTACTAAAATTACTGTATATTTCATACGAAGTGTGAAGCAGATTTCTTACTTACATGAGGTTTTTTTTTGCAAGTTTTACTTACATGAATTGTGGCAATCTGAAAAGTAGATGTTTTCAACTAGGTGTGCCTGGAAAATGCATGCAATGCACACCTCTATTGGGAATGACAAACTTACACCCTAAGCTTATTGGCATTGCTTCCAATGCGCACATTCAGCAGCCACATGTTAAAAAAACTATTGTGCTTCATGCCGAACTTTTTTTCATCAATATTGACAATGGTGTTCGATCGATTACTCGCTCGAACTCACAGATTTTATTGCCCAGCCCTGTTTACTTTGAATAATTTTTTTTATAATAATATAAAGTAATAGTAATAGTACTACTACAAATATTAATGATATATTATGTATTAAAAAAAATATTTTAATTAATAATAGTACAAAATATGTCAATTTTTTACTTTAATTAAAAGTTACAAAGAATTTAGAAATTATTTTGTTACAAAGAATTAATACAAAAAATACTAATAATATAACAAGGGGTGGCACGGTGGCTCAGTGGTTAGCATTTTTGCCTCACAGCAAGAAGGTTGCTGATTCGATTACCAGCTGGGCCAGTTGGTCTGTGTGAAGTTTGCATGTTCTCCCCATGTTGGTTTCCTCCGGGTGCTCCGGTTTCCCCCACAGTCCAAAGACATGCGGTATAGGTCAATTGGATGGACTAAATTGGCCAAAGTATATGAGTGCATGTGTTAATGAGTGTGTGTATGGGTGCTCCCAGCACTGAGTTGCGGCTGGAAGGGCATCTGCTGCATAAAACGTATGCCGGAATAGTTGGCAGTTCATTCCGCTGTTGCGACCCCTGATAAATAAGAAACTAAGCCGGAAAATGAGTGAATGAATAATATACCATTGTCTTTACATTGTTATAGGTAACTTTTCGCAGAGCCACTGTCATCTGATTAACATTTAACACATGTATCCTCCCAACGCCACTTCCTTCATTGCTCCTGTGCTTCACTGCACTTACATCATGTCGAGATTACGCTTACATTCTACATCAGATTCGCATCAGATTTACATTAAGCAGAATGCCCAAAAGGAGCATAGCACTCAGTTATCATTTCATTATTTTGCTGCTTAAAGTTGAGGTTAAAGCCTGTCACATTCTATTCTTCTGTCTCTCCTTCCCCCTCCCTCTACTTAGCTCTCGCTCTTTTCCGAGCCAGGCCTTGGCAATACACTCACACACAAATGTATGGAAAAACTCTTACTGCTAATGCATTCGCTTTGAATGGATTTTCAGGCTGTATTACCTATGTGTGTAAGCTATGGATCACACAGGAAATGAGTAAGATTACGGCCACCCTGCTGAGGATAATGCGCTAACTCTGTTATTCGTTAACTCTGCTATTATGCTCCTACTTTCTTATTCAGACTCACAGACAGACAAACCTTGCTCTCCGCTGGTGAATCTGCTCTTATAAAGTGCCCTATTATGCCCTTTCAAAGGCTCCTAATTTTGTTTTAGAGGCCTCCTGCAATAGTTTTACATCTGTGCAAAAGGCCAAAAAGTATTTTTTGGTAAATCATATTATGCATTGCAGTATCAGCTTTTTTTCACTGCCTGAAACTATTTTAACCCCTCCTTTCCAACAGCCTATTCTGCTCTGATTGGTCAAATATGGGCCAGTCTGTTGGTTGATCACTTTTTCAGGGCTCTGCCACTTTGGTCTTGTTTTGCTGGCAGAGTCTTTGTCTTTGTATTGAATGTGCGGTCTCAGGCAAGCTCTAACCGCTCATCTTTGTAGTGTTCTCATTGGCTGCATGTTCTCGTCCTGTTTGATAGTTTTTTTTTGTCTGTTTGGGCTATGTGCTCTTCTGTATGTTGTCTAACCTCACTCTCCTTGTTATCTCATTATTAGTTTATTCAGTTCACCTATTTGTCTTTTTGTCATGTTTGCTGTCTAGTGTCATTTACTCATCAATGTTTCACATGTGGTTTTCAGTGGTGTAAAGTAACAAATTACAAATTCCCAAGTGAATTTTCTGGGGATTGACTAAAGTAGAAAAACCAGTCCTGCGATTCCAGTCCAATCAAATATAGTAATAATTATTTTACATCATAATGAACCATTGAATGTCTTTGGAAAGTGTCCAAGAAGATTGCCAAAATCTTTACACGCAATCATAGAGACTGTTTAGGCTGCATGTCACTGCTGAGCAATTGACAGATACCAATTGCATGATGAAACAATCACTAAATGCACTACAGAATGTTACGTTTTCACACACATGAACAAACTGCTTGTACCTATAAATGCATCAACCATTTACAGTGTAATACTCACTACTCGTGAGTGCTTTTAAAAGGGCTACTTTTTTCTTATGCTTTGAGTAATATTTTATATTTGCTCTACTTGCACTACATTTTTGGGCAAGTAATGGTACGTTTAGCTGAGTAAAATTTTTCAGTTCTTTTAATACTTTTCAGTACCTGTTTATTCTCTGTCTTGACTTGCTTTCCCTTTCAGGGTGATTTTTGCTTTTATTTTTACTTTTTTGTTTTATTTAATTATAAATGAAAACCCATAATTAAGCACGTCCCTCACCGTCCCTGAGACAATGTCAAAGAAAGTGTCAAAACCAAATGGCCTTATTAATAATATTATAATTAATATACCCTATTAATTTGAGCATACATTAATCACTCACAGATTGGAAGAAGCTGATCAACCCAATATACCTAATAATTACCCCCCCCCCAATAAAAAATAAAAATAAAAGTGATTTGAACACAATCAGTTTTTACAGTTTATTTTAAATTCTCAGATTCGAAATTCAGCATGGTGGCTCAGTGGTTAGCACTGTTGCTTCACAGCATGAAGGTCACTGGTTTGAGTCCCAGCTTGGTCAGTTGGCATTTCTGTGTGCAGTTTGCATGTTCTCCATGAGTTTACGTGTTTCCTCCAGGTGCTGCATTTCCCCCCCTGGTCCAAAGACGTGCGGTTTATAACAAAATTGGCCATAGCGTATGAGTGTCCAGTACTAGGTTGTGGCTGCTACAGCTGCTGTGTAAAACATATGCTGTATTATTTGGCAGTTCATTCCGCTATGGCAGCCGCTGATAAATAAGGAACTGAGCCGAAAGAAAATTAATAAATGATTGGATATTCAGATAGGTAGATATTGCACACATGATGTGGTGTGTGTATCATGACAAAGCTCTTTTGTCTAAACTAGGTTAATTGGAAATTCATTATTGCAAAATTTCAAAAAGGTAAAAATTTAAATAAAGTGGTGAAAGTTAACAAATGAATCTGAAGGAATATATTTCAGGTAAAAGGTAGGCATATATTTCTGGTAAAATGTAGGCAGATTTACACAGATCCTGCGAGCTTGGGTTAATGTGTACCTTATATCTGCAGAAACTTACATTGGGCAACACTGCTAAAATCAACAGCAATTAAGAAGCATGCATGAATGAAAAGACTGTTTGCTTTGTGTACTTGATGCCTTGACATTTTACATAAGATACTTTACAGGTAAGTGTAAAAATCCGCAAAATTAGCTTGTAACATCTAGTGCATCCAAAGTGGATTTGCTTTTGCAGTTAAAAAAAAGTATTTTTTGACATGATGACTACACAAACTGAAATCTTACAGCCCTCGGCTAAAAACGATGGTGTTTGTGGATCAATGTAGACATTGTTCAAATGAAAAGCATAGGCTAGCATTATGCAAATCTGCTACAAATATACGTAGGCTCATGCAGGAATTACTGATGAATTGTTTTATCCAGCACTTGTCTATGATCTTTGAAATGTTGCATGCTCTTCACATTTGTCCACAAACGAGCGGCATGAACTCCGTTGGGGCGACACGACCATCGTTTGCCTAGAGCGCCAGTTCACAGCCTTTGCTGTGAAGCTCTAAATTGATCTCAGGTAAATTCTGTTACCACTGATCATTTTTTGAGAGGTTTCAGCAGCTTAATTGGAGTTCAGCTGTGGTAAATTCAGTTGATTGGACATGATTTGAAAAGGCATACACCTGTCTATATAAGGTCCCAAGGTTAACAGTGCATGTCAAAGCACAAACCAAGCATGAAGACAAAGGAATTGTCTGTAGACCTCTGAGACAGGATTGTCAGGATTGATCATCTGTAAGTGGAAGATGTTTGGTACCACCAGGACTCTTGCTAGAGCTGGCCGGCCATTTAAGCCGATGATGAAGATGATCAATAACCCGATGGTCACTTTGTCTGAGCTTAAGCGTTCTTCTGTGGAGAAAGAAGAACATTACAGAAGGACAACCATCTGTGCAGCAATCTACCAATCAGGCCTGTATGGTAGAGTGGACAGACGAAAGCCACTTCCCGCCTGGAATTTGCCAAAAGGCATCTGAAGGACTCTGACCATAAGAAACAGACTTCTCTAGTCTAATTCTCTAAACCAGGCACCAATCATCACCAGGCTAATACCATCCCTACACTGCAAAAAATGATTTTCTTACTTAGATTTTTTGTCTTCTCCAAATATCTAAAAATTCGTAAATCAAGAAGAATTTTCTAGAGAAGCAAAACATATTGTCTTGTTTTCAGAAATAATATGCCAACATTAATTAAGTTTTCCTTAAAACAATAAAAATAATCTGCCAATGGGGTAAGCTAAATAATCTTATGTCTAAAGAAAAAAACAAGATTATTTTGCTTACCCCATTGGCAGATTATTTTGCTTGTTTTAGGAAAAACTAACTTAATATTGGCATATTATTTCTGAAAACAAGATAATTAGTTTTGCTTGCCTATTAATCATGTTGTCAGTCAGTTACCAGTGCACAGTGCGTAAAGAGAATAGAAGCAGAGTGCAGGCATTTGCCTTTCACACCGACTGCTTCTGCAGCATGCAGCTGATCGGCAACTGCTGAACAAATCAATCTATCTCTATTCTATCTAGTTAACTATCTATCTTTATATATAAATACATTTTTTTATTTTCCATTTTTATCTGCACCAAGGCCTGCAGCAACTTCCTGCGAGTGCGGTGTGAAACAGGCATTATATGAATTGACTGATTCAGAGGTTGCATATTGAATTTATTTTCATTTCAACATGGTTTTAAGCCAAAATAAATCAAAAGCATAATTTTCTTGAACAACTAGTTAGACTATATCACCTATAAGATCGACTCTTTCATGCTGCTTTCACTTTTCATAGAAAGATAAGAGAAAATGTTTAAACGGGATGATAGTGGGATAGAATTGTCAGGGTTCTGCCACTCTGGTCTTGTAAACTCTTTTTTTTTGGTGGCAGAGTCCAGACACTAGCTCGGTCTTGTCCTGTAGTGCTCTGCCTGAGCTTTCTCGGGTCGAGCACTTGTTTTCTGTCATTGTGTGTGTCTCTGTGTGCGTGCCGTCGTGAGTGCGTGTGGACCGTGCGCGCTCGCGCTTAATGTGGATGCGCATGGCCTGCACGTGCTTTGGACGCTTGCGCGCTTTTGTACTCGTGTTTGTGTTTTGTTCTGTCTGCATCGCGCTGTTTCATTCTCAGCATCTCAGTCTGGTTGGTTTTGGTTTCGGTTGGCGCTGAGATGAAACATGCGCGTTGCTTATGTGTGAGCGCACGGTAAGATGTTTTCATTGTGTGCTTGTGTCTTGTGTTCAGTCTTCTGTTGGTGTTATGTTTAGCACGTGGTGCATGTATACATGCACCGCTTGCTTGTGTTGTCATATAAACACGCAGTTAATGAGTTCTCTCATTGCCTGCGTGTTCTAGTCTTGTTTTATGTGAGCGCATGGCTTGTGTTGTCTCTTTGTGTCATGTGCTCTCCAGTCTATTGTCTAGCCCCACCCTCCTTGTTAACCCATTATTAGTTTATTTGGTTCACCTGTTTGTGTTAATTTACTTCTGCTTATAATCTCCTCATGTCTGCTGTCCTGTGCCAGTTCGTCATCATCGTACATCGCTTCCTGTTTTGTCCTGTCCTCCAGTCCTGATCCCTGCCAGCCTGCCCTGTCCAGTTTGTTTTGATTATTTATTTGTTTTATTAATGTTTTCCCCCTCGGTTTTATTTTATTATTAATAAATACCCTTATTTCTTGCACTTGAGTCCTCGCTCCTTTTCACCACCCACGAACCGTGACAAGAATGGTAAAAAACAGGATTATCCTGGCAAAAAACAACAGGTATGCAGAAAGGATGATAATCAACCTTCAATGTCCTCTTTTGTCACTTCTTCAAGCATACCCCTGAGAGCGAGGTAAGGTAAATCTAAAGTAATTTCTGTAGTTCACACAACTTGTAGTTGAGAACGTCTGTTATAACGGCCCACATATAAAAAAATAGTCGGGTTTAAATTGTGCTCGGCCTCATAGTTACAGTTAATGTGTCGGACCAGACTCGGGCTCAGACAAAAGGTGCACAGGCTTGGTTAGGGTCGAGTTAAAATTTTGGGCTCGATCTAAGCTCTAGTTTGTTGTGATTGGCATAAAGCTTGGCTTAGATGTTTTTGCATTGCCACACCCCCTTGCCAAAGCATTGTTCCATCTGCTCCATTATAGTTGTATGTCAAATTAATTACATCAATATTGCCATATCATTTTGATCTGGATTCAGACCAGAGTGGATTGATCAGAAGGATTGTACAGATTTTTACACAAGATTTTTTTTTTGAAGATTGGGGGGTTAAATTATGTTTTAGATTGTTAAGTGTTGTAGTGTCAGCATTAAATACACTTTTTATAAAAACATTTTGGGATTTATTTTGAAAATGTTCTTTTAGACCGCATTAGAAACTTGGAAAACACTGTTGTAGTCCAAACGAGCCTTTCATTGTAGTTTTTGAAAAACGGTTGAGAAACCCCCCAAAATATTTCCATTTGAAGTGGAACTTGAGGTTAGTAACGTACACACTGCACTACACTACACTACACTATCTAAAAACATAAACATAATAAAGGCTTAAATGCTATTTTACCTCTTACATGAAATGACCTAATTCTACCAAGAAAGTGTAGGTAATGTGTTAAGTCTCTCTCTCTCTCTCGACCCTTTCAAACATACTCCCACATAACTCTACGTTACATCACTTGATTGTGTCTAACTATGTATGAGGAAATGACCTAAGACCTCTTACACTCCCTCAGAGAGTGTCAAGGTAATTACAGTGAGTGCTAGTGAGGCATGGTCAAGTGATTTATGCATACTTGTATTTGGATGTGAATATATAATCACGGCTGAGCTCAAATGGCTGTGTTCACTTCTTACATCACATCCATTTTCCCCCCTGATCTTCAGGACTATACCTGTAATCTTGGGCTTTGTGTTCAGCGAAGGACAAATCTATGTGTTTTCAGCATGTCCTTGGTTATGCATCATCTCCATGTTGATAAAAAAAGCAAACACGTTGCGCGTATATAAGATGAATGAAATTCTTGTCTTTTCTGTGCATCACTTTTGTCAATAGGGATGGGGAAGTCAGGCGCTAAATTACCCATTACACTGTCCATGCATGAAATGTTTCATTTGCATATTTAATCATGATATGTGTGAGATGTGCCCTGGGTCTTTGGTTTCCACATTGGACCCTCTGTACTTGTTCAGAATATGCTATAGGATAGGGCAATGCATTTTCAGTGCTTGAAAGGACACGATGAATAGCAGAAAACCTGCATGGCTTTTATTGATTCCTTTTAAAAGCGCATTGTGTCCAAATCAATTTGCACAAAATCTTCTCTGTGAAAAGAGCTAAGTACAGTTCAATTTAAGTGTGTGTGCATACTTTAAGATGTTGAAAAGTTAACTAAAGATGCGGTGAGAGTTTGGATTTAAATTAGATTATTTTCTTTTCTCCTACTTACAGGTTTTTCTTTACCTCAGAGGAAATGTCCTTCAAAGTCATTTTCGCTGTAGTATTATTTTTCAAAACAGTTTCATGTCATGTGGGGAATAACATGGATTTCGTTTATTTTAATATAGTTCTTGGAATTTTACTGTTAAAGTTTTTTTTTTTTTTCTGTACAAGAAATAAACTAATATAAGAATTATGGTTTGTGATGTGGCTGCTGTCAGGTTTAGTTTAATCTCTGAAAACTTTCCATTAGAGTAAGTGTGCCTGTTTTACAAAACAAACTAATGGTCTGAGCAACTTTTGATGCAATGTGACAACTATACTGCTGCAGACAAGGTAATCATGATGAATGCAAGTGGGTGTGGCCTATGGCAAGATAATATAAAGCGATTGGATAATGCTTTCAGTATGCAAATGTTTTTGTCCACGTCATCACATATTTGTTGCTGTTTTCCTGGACTCGTTTCATGAACATACTCAAGACTAGTTGGCGTAGCTGTGGGTTAAAGGTTCACTCCAGACAATGCTTGATTATTCATTTATTCACTTTCCTTTCAACTTAGTCCCTTTATTAATCAGGGGTCGCCACAGCGTAATGAGCCGCCAACTTATCCAGCATATGTTTTATGCAAAGGATGCCCTTTCAGTTGGGGAGAACATGCAAATTCCACACAGAAATGAAAACTGACCCAGGCAGGGCTCAAACCAGCGACCTTCTTGCTTTAACCCTCAGGGGTCTGAGGTGATTTTGGGGCCCCTGAGATGTTTTGACATGCCCTGACATTTGTGCTAATTTCAGCTACTTATTACATGGTATTGGCCAACATGCATTTTATTTGTATTCAGCACAAACTGTGCTACAACAATATGTGACAATTATTGATGTACATACTTGTGTTTTTTAGAAAAAAATATATTGTGCGTGGTTAGTAGGATTTGGAGAAAAAAATGTAGCTGAAATAAATGTGCCTGAACAAGACTTTTGAGTAACCAGTCTGGTAGGCTAGAATATTTACTTCACAATTATGTAAAAATTATTTTATTCTCTCATTCAAAGGAAACATTACAAAGATTTACATGTTGTTAAGTTTGTTTGGCTCATCTCAGGTCTATGCGTGAGTGACAATGGTCATGAATAATTCACATTTGGAGAGACAAAAGACACTCCCCCACTCACCCATCAAGGACATTGTAAAGCAATGTCCATCTGCAAAAGCTATATCAAACTAAATGCTTGTTACATTTAGTTATAATTTTGTAGGTTGTAATTTTTTTCAATATTTTGCTTGAATTTTATTGTATTATCTTTCAATTTCTGAATATATTTGGTGACTAAAATATTATTTTAATAAATATATCTGTTTAATAAATCTGTTTTGTTTAAATGCATCAAAATACATTGCCTATATTCACTGAGAAATGGAGGGAAATATTTAAAATGGTATAAAACGTTTTTGCAAAACTGTTGTAATAACAACTGTCTTGTGCATTAATCCAGAATTGAATAGTTTCTGAATGACTCTGGCATAATGACAAAACACAAGGATAATCAAAATAACATTTTAAGACCTTTTATATATATTTTGCCCAAATAGTTGCAGCCTTAGTTAACTTTTTCCAAACTTTAACAGGTTGAACTATGGTTAAAAAAAATATAAAAATTTAATTAATAACACATATAACATGCGTCACGTTCTAGCCAGCATGCTGTGGGCAGCTTACGTCATTGTTTATATTAATGGCTGAAGTGGGAAAAGCTGGCGTGATACACGCTCTGCTGGGAGACTTGTATGGATTACCTAGTAAGACAACATTTGCTTTCAAAATGAGTTGGAAAGTTCACCCTCCAAGCTTTATGCAGGGTTGTCTGTCATGGGTATGTCTCGTGTATTCGTGGAGATTCCGCAGTTTTTTTCTGACCTCAGTTTACATGTCGCGCGAGTCTCACGTGGACTATTGTAATAACAAAGCCTCGTGGGCGTGGTCGCATTAAAAATAATGAGCTCCGACAGAGAAACTAGACATAGTGTTGGTTTCATACTGATTACTTTATCAAGCAATACTTGTTTTCAACATGCCCCGCTGCATTTAAAAGTAGACACTTTAAGCTTTCTATAGATATATCTCATGTCTATGTGTTTAATTTTCGCGGAGTTTCAGTGCATATTACTGACGTGTTTGTAAAAACAGTTCACGGAGCGAGAAAAGAGAAAGTGCCTTTACTGTTTATTTTTCTTATTTTGCAAAAGCACACACTTTTGTTGTTGTTGTGAGTGTACACAAAAAAAACTAGACACCTAACACCTAAAATTCGATTGATTTATTGCTCATATCTGTATGATCAAAACTGAAAGTGTAATTTAAGTTTTTTTTGTGCTTTCATGTGAAAACACGTCAAAACGCGTATACACGGTCTTTGACCCCTGGGGGTTAAGGCACACATCTTGTTATGGAGTTATAGCTCTGTGATTGTTAGTAAATCTTCTCCAAATGCCAGAAGGCGCTCTCATGCTGAAACTTCAAATATAGAACAAAGAAGAGACATCAATGGTCAATCAATGAAAATCAGGATTTACCCACTTTTATTGATTCAACATGATTAATAAACACATTCAATGAAGTCAAGATAGGCTCAATGGAAAATTGTGCCCAGGGACACATTTCTGAGAAGCTAGAAATATGTGCCTCGGGGTACATAATAGCTGCATTTTGTGTGTAAAACAAATGCTATGGGGCAGTACCGATGACTGTTTATCTCCGTATGGAGGGCTTTTCTGCCATGACTAGTTTGCTTAGTAGTTCACAGCAAACAGTGCCAGACTTGCAGGCAGTGTGGAGTGGACTGGGGTTTGAGTCCGGCGAAAGATGGTTTCAGAAACCAGGTAAAATGAAACCCCCCAAAAAAGATACCATGTGATACCATGGTAACAACATTCTGGCACAATGGCTTTCTCATCTAGTTTGCTTTTGAAAACACTATCAGTTGGGTTTAGGGAAAGGTGTGAGTGAGTTAGTCGATATCTAGCTGATATATTATGGCCTCTGGTGGATTTACGAAACAACTGTCTTATGTCGAAAAATTAAACTTTGGCATCGGGACATCTGAGTCAGTGCTTTTTTTGGACCTAATTAACCAAGTTAACAAGCCTCCTACTACACTTACCACATAAATCAATTTGTAACATCAATGATCAATAAAATGGTATTTGCATTAAGTAATAGCGTGATGATTTAGGTTGTGTTTATAATTATATAAACACAAAGTAATAATGATGTCTAAATCAGTGGTTAGCACTGTCGCCTCACAGCATGAAGGTCGCTGGTTCGAGTCCCAGCTGGGCCAGTTGGCATTTCTGTGTGGGGTTTGCATGTTCTCCTTTGTTGGTTTTCTTCGGGTGCTCCGGTTTCCCCACAGTCCAAAGACATGCGGTATAGGTGAATTGAATAAACTAAATTGGCCGTAGTGTATGTCTGTGAATGAGTGTGTATGGATGTTTCCCAGTACTGGGTTGCAGCTGGAAGGTCATCTGCTGTGTAAAACATATGCTGGATAAGTTGGCAGTTCATTCCGCTGTGGTGACCCCTGATGAATAAAGAGACTAAGACGAAGAAAAATGAATGAATGAATGAATGAAATAATAATGCTCCTGAATCATTCTCAGTACTGCAAGAAATAAACGGAGAGCCGATGTGTGCCTTAAAGTGGTATTGATTATTTTGAACTAGACATGTAGGTGGGTTTGAACGTCTTCTTATAGAACTCGGTGTTCATCTATTAATCATGAATACATGGTGGAACATCAAGTTTAAGTTGTCTCATTAAGTGTGTCTCATGAGGGGCTATGCATTGGGTTCAATTATGTCTTTCTTCATCAGTGACTTTGCTTCATAAGCAGAGTTGCTAATGAATCAAGGGATTTGCCATGATGTGTGTGATCAGAAAAGTGTAAAGTGTGTGTATATGCTCAATCACAGATGTGTTTCCCTGCTGTGAAGTTAGCTGATGAAATGCTTTTAATGCTCTGTGGAAAAGTTTCGGTTGCCTGACTATAAAATCAAAGTTTAAATATGCAGATGCTGTCCATGTTTTTTAGGTATACTCTGTGCCATCTGAATTGATTATTTCTCTTTGACACAGATTTATTAAGGTGCTAGAAACTTCATCAGAGATTTTTTCGTTCATTTTGACAGGACTGTTCTCTCTTGGTACAAAGAGATGAAGAAGATATCTATGAGCCTAGATTGTTGATCTCTAAAAATTCTTGCTTTCATGTTGATTACACCCAATTCTAACCCTACCCTCCAAATATCGCAGTAGAAATTAAGGCTCATCAGACCAGACAGTCATTTTCCAGTATTCTGTTGTGCAATTTTGGCAAGGTCTTACTCTTACCTCATTTTTCCTTTTTAAGTTGCTACTCATTCAGTCTTGCATGATTTTCGGTCCATTTTGACAAGATAGTGTCACACAGTTATTGCCTATTTTTGGCTTCACATCCATTTGTTGCTCTCCTGTTCCAGCACATCCCAAAGGATTGGGATTCAGATCTATAGAGGCTGTTTGAATTTATTGACCTCAATGTCATTTTTACGTAACCAGAAATGGCCATTACAATATGAGAACACTCTGATCATAAAAGGATGACCATGGTCAGCACAATCCTCAGGTTGGTTTGCCACTTATCTTTTAGTATGTGAAGTAGGGATGTGAAGTATGCCAATAAGATATGTGGTACAGCCCCAGCTCTGTCTTTGTATGTGTCTGACCCTGTTTTGTAATGTGTGTCTTTTACTCCTTGCTGTTGGCCTCTCTTTTGCCACACCTATGTTAACTGTAAAGCCTGATATATATTTTCGCCTGGCGCCGCATCGCACACCTCTGCTGACTGCGCGCGAACCTTGCGAAACGGACAAAGTTTTTATACTTGCTGCGTTCGCCGTTGGGATTATTCTTTAAAACGAAAGGGGGTGGTCAAAAGAAACCCACCGTAAAGTCAGACGGATAACCAGAGAAGTAGAAGTTTTCCGGAACTACGTCACATCATCAATATCATTCAATATTTTTAAACTAATTATTTGTATTGTTTTTATAAAATGTTTTTATGGTTATAAGGATTTTTATAGCCATTCAAATATTTTTAATCAAACTTTAAAGCATCACTTGCTTTTGTATATATTTCAGACAGTTTTACCTATTATAGTTTATTAAAATATTAATGATTTTTACTATAAATTACTATTGTATTTTAGTTGAATTACTGGTGCATGAGACTGGTGCAGTGCTTTGAAACCGCAGAAATGTATGTAATTGATGCCTAACCTCTCGCTATACACTTTATTAATCCACAAGGGTGAGATGAAGTAAGACAAAATTCAAAGACGTCACATGGGTATAAGTGAAAATGAAGCTTCAGATGTCACTAATCACATGATTATGGCAAAACATAAAAAAATTAAGCTCCGGTTCACTAGGAGATACATTTTTTAATACATGCTTTGAAGCCTCTGTGCACAACATCACATCACTACTTGCTGCACATGTATCCACCTCTTGAGCCTGCCTCATGCATTGGTTCATGTGACAATATGCATCACCACCTGCCTGAATTGTTAATCAGTGCGAATCAATGTTTTTATGTTTACACCAAATTCTGGCTCTACCATCCAACTTTTGCAGCTGAATCTGAACATTGGTCTGGTGGAGATTTTAGTCTCCTGTTCTTATCTGACTTCAGTGGACTCTTCTGCACAAGATTTGATGTGTTGTGTATTCAGAGATGTTCTTCTGCAGACATTAGTTGCAACCAGTGGGCTTGTGAGTAGTTGTTGTTTTTATATCAACTCAAAACAGTCTGGGTACTCTTTTTTGACCTTTGGCATCAACAAGGCATTTTTTGCACACAGAAATAAATCCTCATTCTCTGTAGATATTAAAGATGTTTGTGTAAAACAATCCCAGCAGTTTCTGAAATACTCAAACCCTACTCATCTAGCACCAACAACCAAAAAAATTAATATTGTGTATGACTCCCATGAGCTTTGAGGACTGCATCCATACATCTCTGCAATGACTCAAATAACTTATTAATAAAGTCATCTGGAGTGGTAGAGATAGTGTTCTTGCAACACTCCTAGAGTTTATCAAGATTCTCTGGATTCATCTTCAATGCCTCCTCCTTCATCTTACCCCAGACATGCTCAATAATGTTCATGTCCTGTTACTGGGCTGGCCAATCCTGGAGCATCTTGACCTTCTTTGCTTTCAGGAACTTTATTGTGGAGGCTGAAGTATGAGATGGAGTGCTATCCTGCTGAAGAATTTGCCCTCTCCTGTGGTTTTAATGTAATGGGCAGCACAAATGTCTTGATATCTCAGGCGGCTGATGTCATCCACTCTGCAGATCTCTCACATGCCCCCATACTGAATGTAACCCCAAATCATGATTTTTCCATCACCAAACTTAACCTATTTCTGTGAGAATCTTGAATCTATGCGGGTTTCAATATGTCTTCTGCAGTATTTGTGATGATTGGGATGCAGTTCAACAGATGATTCATTGGGAAAATCTACCTTCTTCTACTTTTCTAAATGATCAACTAGAAGTCAAGTTATTATTTGTTGCTGTTACAACTGAGATCAACGACAAGACTTTTGTCAGGTAGTATACATCTAGGATTTTATTACACCAAATTCTGATCCTACCATCCAAATGTTGCAGCAGAAATGAGGACTCATCAGACCAAACAAACTTTTTCCACTATTCGATTGTTCAATTTTGCAAGGTCTCACCTTATTTTTTATTTTAAACTAATACTCATGCTATATTGAATGATTATTCATCTATTTTGACATGACAGTGTCACGCAGTTAACACAGATTTATCAGCTTCACATCTATTATGTTAATCTCCTACACATCTCTCTGTTTAATTTAATCAGACTATTACACTTTTAGTGTTATGTTACACTGTAATTCTTTTTCCAAAACACACATATTCTCTTTTAATTATTGCACCAACTGCAGATCTAGCAATTTAAAAGTAAAATTCAATAAATAATGTACTTACATCCCTGTTAATTGAATTTAGTTGAAATTAGTCCCTTTATTAATCAGGGGTCACCACAGCGGAATGAACCTCTATTCAATTTACCTTATTCAATTCACCTGTACCCCATGCCTTTGGACTGTGGGGGAAACCAGAGCACCTGGAGGAAACCCACACGAACACTGGGAGAACATGCAAACTCCATGCAGAAATGCCAACTGACCCAGCCAGGGCTCAAACCAGCGACCTTCTTGCTGTGAGGCAATTGTGCTACCCACTTCGCCACCGTGATTCCCCTTAGAGTCATTTTGTTCAGTCTCATTTTAGTCAGATCTTTTGAGTGTCATTGTAGTTAAACTACTTCTTTCTCCGTAGCTCTGATTCTCCTTAACGTCTTCCTCTAAAAATAATTTGTTCGTTAAAACATTTGATCTACTGTATTTATGGATATAAATTCAATCCTAAATCTCTCTGCTACTTGCGTATTTATTTTCAAACTTTTCTGTCAGATCCGTTCAGCTCCTCATAAACATTTAACAACTGCCAACAGAGAGAAATTTATCTGATTATGCTCAAACTATCTAATTGTGCCGAAACAAAAACTCTTTACTTAATAAACAAAGCCAGAGATATAGAACTAAGTAGATTTAGGGGGAAAATGCTCACAGACATCTAATTTTCACTCCCACTCTGCACTGGCAAGAAGATATTTTATCTGACAGCTACACCTAAGGTGGCCTATGACAATTATCTCTAGATAGTCAATGATGTTTTGACACTAAGAGGTGCCGTCTGTCAAATAGCAATGTATTTTCTGACTCTGCGTCACCATTTAAGGGATCTCACGTTGTCAGTTCAGAACAGATGAGGCCAAGATCCATGACTCACCCACGCCGATGATTTCTAGATGAATCAGTTTTTCACCATTTGCTCTGTCAGTCTAAATGAAGTCTATCCGTTTATTTAACATTCCCGAAGGCATAAAAGCTTGTGTGCCAAACAGTGGTTGTTTACACAACTGGATGTTCTGTCCGCATTGTTGTTCACTTTAGCAGTGCTGCAGACTTACTAATCCCAGGCCATTCTTACTCAATACACGGTTAAATCTCTTGCATTGTTGCACACAGATGCAGCTGGTTCTTTCCGGATCAGCGACTATGGTAAGAATATCTCATTCAAGGGCAACCGCAGCTTAGCCATACTTAACTTCTCAGACCATAGCTGAGGGACAGATATATGTTCCTGCGGGCTATGGAATGATAACCAGCAACAATGTAAAGCTTTTTAAAGAGTAAATAAGAATCCAAGTTGAAAGAGAGCTATCTGAGTGTTTTAGGATGCATTGAGCGACAACAGTGTAGTAGAAATGGAGAAGTTTTTATTTTCAATTGTTCAAAAGTTTTGCTCAGAGATGACAACAGCCAATATTATCAACGTCCACACAAATCTGCGTAAAAGACTAAAAGGGATGTAGAAATGACCAAAAAATTGTTCACATTTACCAGCCGATTCGTATGTTATTACTCAATTAAATAGGCGTTATCAGTTGTTATCAGCTGATAGATATGGGCCAGTAGGCAGGCGCAGAAGGCTGTTATCATCCATCGACATGGTTAATCAGCTATAGATCACATACGGCTGTGACCAGAAGCTAACGAGAATTGTTTATATTATTTATTAAATTTCCCATTAATTGTATTTTATTAATGTCTACCTCCACCCCAACTCTAAACCCAATTGTCACAGTAATGTGAAAACAGATCTGGATCTGGAGTCTTCTCTATTAGTATAGCTGATTAACCACGTGGATGGATGATAACAGCCTTCTGAGTCTACCAGTAGGTGCAGAAGGCCCCTACTGGCCCATATCTATCAGCTGATAACCACTGATAATGACCATTCAATCGAGTGATGACATTGGAAGCGGGTGTATTTTCACATGACATGACATTACATGTTAGATTGCATTCCTTTTAAAATGTTAATACATTTTGCTCTATTCTACATATTTTTATAAGTATGATTATTTTTGTCAGCACACATTTATGTTTATTCATTTTTGTTACATACAGTGGGTGACACTTCAAAATGACCATTACCCCTGCGTGTGGCGTTGGTAAACAGTTACACCATGCATGCTGAGTGAGTAACAAAGCCTTTTTCGGTTATAAAAACATTTATTCATTCAAAATGAGAGACATTTGATTAGCTTTTATTAAATGTGTCTTGTCCTGAGTTGTTATAATGAATGTGTTTAATTAATTTATTTGTTTGCGTATTTTGAGAATTTTTTCATATTTTAACTAAAACTAAAGTATTTAGATATCGAATGTTCTTTTTACCCCAACGCAATTTAATAGGACACTATAACGGCTAAAGAACTTTATTATTTCCTAACAAAATGGTTCCTAACAAAATGGACGAACTACTTCTGCTTTCACGCGAAAACAAGAACTTTAACAACTCTGCTGCGCTGTGTTTCACAGAAACCTGGCTGAACAAAGCCATTCCGGACAGCGCATTACACTTACCGGACTTTCAGCTGTACAGAGCAGATCGCGATACGGAGTCAACGGGCAAAACACGCGGTGGTGGGACATGCTTTTACATCAACAGGAGATGGTGTACGGATGTAACTGTGTTAAAGAAGATGTGCTGTCCTAATGTGGAAGCGCTTTTCATTAACTGTAAGCCGTTTTATGCACCGCGGGAGTTTTCCTCGTTCGTTCTCGTCGGTGTTTACATTCCACCATAAGCACATGTGAATACTGCGTTACAACAGCTGTCTGATCTGATCACAGAGACTGAACAACGACACCCGGACTCTGCTTTTATCATTCTCGGTGACTTTAATCAGGCAAAACTCACACATGAGCTGCCTAAATTCAAACAGCACATCACATGCCCCACCAGAGACAATAACATTTTGGATCATTGCTACACCACAATAACGGATGCATATTGCTCCGTCGCCAGAGCAGCCTTAGGACTCTCCGACCACTGCCTGGTTCATCTTATACCAACTTACAGGCAAAAACTTAAAACTACTAAGCCAGTATTAAGGACTGTTAAGAGATGGACCAACGACACAAAGCAGGTCTTACAAGCCTGTTTTGAATGCACTGATTGGAGTGTTTTTGAAGCTGCAGCCACCGACCTAGACGAGTTCACAGAGACTGTAACATCATACATCAGTTTCTGTGAGGAGTTATGCATCCCTACCAGGACCTACTTATCATTTAACAATGATAAACCATGGTTTACACCAAAACTTAGACAGCTTCGTCATGAAAAAGAGGATGCCTACAGAAGCGGGGACACGATTTTATACAATCAGGCCAGGAACACACTGACAAAGGAGATTGGTGTGGCCAAGAAAAGCTATGCCAAAAAGCTGCAAAACCAGTTTTCTGCCAACGACTCTGCATCAGTATGGAAAGGCCTGAAAGACATCACAAATTATAAAACGCCATCCCCCAGTATCGACAGCAACAAACATCTTGTAAACGAGCTGAATATCTTCTATTGTAGATTTGACACCTCTGACCAGACACCTCACACCCACCCGGATCATCTCCCTACACAGCCATCAACACCTCCAGCCATCTCCCTCTCACCCCCTGCACTTCAGATCAGTGAGGATAATGGGCATCAGATCCTCAGTAAACAGCCATCAACACCTCCAGCCATCTCCCTCTCCCCCCCTGCACTTCAGATCAGTGAAGATAATGTGCGTCAGATCTTCAGTAAACAGAGGAGACGAAAAGCACCAGGTCCAGATGGTATTTCACCAGCCTGTCTGAAAACTTGTGCGGACCAACTGGCTCCCATTTTCACACAGATCTTCAACAGATCACTGGAACAGTGCAAAGTTCCATCCTGCTTCAAATGCTCCACCATCATCCCAATACCAAAGAAACCAAAGATCACAGGACTCAATGACTACAGACCTGTTGCCTTAAAATCTGTGGCCATGAAGTCATTCGAAAGACTGGTGCTAGCTTATCTGAAGGACATCACTGGACCTTTGCTGGACCCCCTGCAGTTTGCCTATAGAGCAAACAGGTCTGTGGATGATGCAGTCAACATGGGACTGCATTATATCCTAGAACATCTGGACAAACCAGGGAACTGCGCAAGGATACTGTTTGTGGACTTCAGTTCTGCCTTTAACACCATCGTCCCATCACTGCTCGAGAACAAACTGACCCAGCTGTCTGTCCCTAGCTCTGTCTGTCAATGGATCACCAGCTTTCTGACAGATAGACAACAGCTAGTCAGAATGGGCAAAATTGCATCCGACAGCCGCACCATCAGCACTGGTGCCCCCCAGGGATGTGTTCTCTCCCCACTGCTCTTCTCCCTGTACACAAACGACTGCACTGCAAAAGACCCCTCCATTAAGCTCTTGAAGTTTACGGATGACACTACTGTTATCGGCCTCATCCGGAACGGTGACGAGTCTGCATACAGACAGGAGGTGGAGCGGCTGGCTTTATGGTGCAGATACAACAACCTGGAGCTGAACACGCTCAGAACAGTGGAGATGATAGTGGACTTTAGGAGAAACCCCCCTGCACTCCCCCCACTCACCATCATGAACAGCACTGTGGCTGAAGTAGAGTCATTCAGGTTCCTGGGCACCACCATCTCTCAGGATCTGAAGTGGGACATTCACATAGACTCCATTGTGAAGAAAGCCCAGCAAAGACTGTACTTCCTTCGTCAGCTGAGGAAGTTCAACCTGCAAAAGGAGCTGCTCGTACAGTTTTACTCAGCTGTCATCCAATCCATCCTCTGCACTTCAATCACCGTCTGGTTCAGCTCAGCTGCCAAAACCAACCTCCGTAGACTACAGCGAATAGTCCGGACTGCTGAACGAATCACTGGCACTACAGTTCCTACACTTCAAGAACTGTACTCTTCCAGAGTGAGTAAAAGGGCTCGTAAAATCATTCTGGACGCCTCACACCCAGCACACTACCTGTTCGAACTGTTACCGTCTGGTCGCGCTACAGAGCACCAAGCACAAAAACAGCCAGACACAGGAAAAGTTTCTTTCCTCAGGCCATCTACCTCATGAACAGTTAAATATTTTCCTACTGTGCAATAAATGTGCAATATTTTGTCATACGCACTTGTACACAGCACCTTATAACCTGTATATTTACAGCATATCTGTACATACAATTCAACATCCAGATCTTTTTGACTAACTGCATCTCTGTTTAATGTTTAATGTTTATTGCCTTTTCTTTTCTTGTATTTAATTTTGTGTTGTCACTCGTCACTTTATGTACACTGACAGCTTCTGTTGCCAAAACAAATTTCTTGTGTGTGTGAAGCACACTTGGCAATAAAACGGGTTCTGATTCTGATTCTATATTTGCTTAATATTTGTGTCTTATTGGCTATACTTCTCACTATGTATTGTAGACATCTTTTCTAAAACAAACAGTATAGTGTAAGAGCATGTTTATTACTAAGGAAACCAAAATGACCAAACAAAATTATATTTTAATTAATCACATCACATACAGTACCTTTGCATACGGTACACATACAGTACCTCCTATCTAGTATTGTGAAAATACTAGGCAGAGGGAACATATTGAAGTGTTAACATCTGTAGGTCATATAGTACTGTATATTGTATTATTTTCCCTTATTTGCAAACAGTATCATGTGTAGTTATCAGCATTGTTTTTTTTTTTTTAGAGGATTATTGGAAATAAAACAATTTTCTTGCCATATAAATACATTCATCAATAACCACTTTTGTACTTTGGCACAACTACATAAATTCAGTGGAGTTATATTTTATTAGGGTATCTACTTTTACTCAAGTGATTGATTTTGTGTACTTTGACCACGACTATAATCAGGACTGTTCAGAGAACACAGCACTTTTTACCTTTATTCACCTTCTTTCATAGTGCCTCAACACAATTGCCTGTAATGTTTTGGAATTAAGTCAGTAGGCAGAGAGTAGGTGGTCTTTTGTGGCTGTTTGAAAGCATTGAACCACATGAGCGTCTGCGCTATGAAAGCAATCCAGTCAAATGTGTTTTCAAATACCATGGTCTTTGCACATTCATGGATTGCCACCATTCTTCCACCACTTTTGTCTAATTTTTGCACAAGATTAATTTACCACCTTGCCATCTTGTGGTTACTATTACCACCTCATGCCTTTTTAAGTTAATAATTTTACACATTCTAAAAGAATCTTTCATTTCACATTTTTATGCTAAAATTGTTCTTTTTTTAAGTTTAAGACTAATTTCCCCCTCCTTTTTAGCTTTTATATCACTGTCAAAAATCATTTCAAAGTTGCCTCATTATGTATTTTTTGGAGCTCAACCACCAAATTAGTTTGTCAACATGTTCTCACCAGGTGCTTGATGTCCTTTTTTAAAATGACTATAAATTTGGAAATTTTAATTTGTTTCTTATAATAGCTATTTTGGCTGCATGGTGGCTCAGTGGTTAGTACTGTCACCTCACAGCAAAAAGGTTGCAGGTTGGAGTGCTGGCTGGGCCACTTGACATTTCCGTGTGGAGTTTTCTGCATGTTCTCCCCGTGTTTGCATGTGAGAGTGTATGGGTGTTTACGAGTACTGGGTTGCGGCTGGAAGGGTATCCACTGCTTAAAACATATGCTGGAATAGTTGGCGGTTCATTCCACTGCTAATTAAGGGACTAAGCCGAAGGAATAAATGAACAATAGCAATTTTCAAATTTTAAGCAAAAAGGATCAACAGCTCTGGTTATCTGAATAAATTTCTCTTCTCCCTTTTGCAAGTAAGTGGCAGAGATGTTGAATTTATGATCAATATCACCCGAGTTTTCAATTACCACCTGGGTTTATGCATAAACTTGCTCCGTTACAAAACATTAAATCCTTTTGAACGTTATGAAAGGCTGATTGTCCATTTACAATGGCTACTTTTGACCTTCATAAACTTAATTGCTTTTACTTAAAACAAATTGTAGACACGCAGTGTGACTCTAAACTGATTGGTGTACTTCCCAGACATATTTTCACAGACCACAACACCGCATACACTCTGTAGAGCCAAAATACAGTCATTATGAAATGATAGACATAAAGAAATAGTGGATTTTGATCACATTTTACTCAGCATAGAATGTGGTTTTTAGGTTATTTTCAATTATACATGTATTCAGATAGCAGCACGGTGGCTCAGGGGTTAGGACTGTCATCTCAAAGCAAGATGGTTGCTGGTTCGAGTCCCAGCTGCTCCAGTTGTGGAGTTTGCATCTCCAGTTTCCCCCACAATCCAAAGATACAGTATGCGCTATAGGTGAATTGAATAAAATAAATTGGCCATAGTTTATGAGTGTGTGTGAATGAGTGTGCATGGGTGTGACAACCATGTTCGCAAAACATTAACTTAGATTAACAATAACTAAACAACTTGTTAGGCAACAGGGGACACAGACACACACACACACACACACACACACACACACACACACACACACACACACACACACACATATCAAACTTAACCAAAACTTATAATACGTATAATAAGTGGACATGGCAACACTTCAACACTACATCATTAAATACATACATACATACATACATACATACATACATATACTGTAGAAAATGTTGGGTTCCAGAATAATTTTGTGTTGGGACATCATGATAGAATTAAGTTAACTTATTAGTTTTTACAAGTTTAGGTGTATTGAACATAAAACAAGTAAGTTGTCTCCCCCAAAAAACACAAAAATTGTGTTGTTTCAGCTTAATTTAAATAGTTAAAGTTTGAAGAAACAGAAAACATTATTTTTTGAGTGTACACACGTGAATACATGAGTGAATAAAATACTTTGGTAGTATTAGGCCCACTGATTACAGTTTTTCTTGTTTGCTTTGACCTGGTTAAAGAAACTAAGATCCACTCCATTTTCCTCATCACTATCCCAGCAGAGCAGAAGACATGTCTTGCAAACGTGTAAACTCCAATTGGATTGACACATTTTCCCCAACATTTTGCAAAACAGTTAACACGGATGTTATTCAAGCAGTCCAAACTCCTTATTTTAGCTTTGGTAACCTAACAGAAACCATCTATTCCTAACTATTAGAAACTACCAAGATCAGTATGAAATCACTGAAGCACTGGTTTGACACTCTTTCACACAAATCTTCAATTAGCAATGAGTCTGCAAACTTTATAAAAACAGTGGAAGGTCTGTGTTTAGGCCCAGATTACAGTTTTTCTTGTTTGCTTTGACCTGGTTAAAGAAACTAGGATCCACTCCATTTTCCTCATCACTACCCCAGCAGAGCAGAAGACATGTTTTGCAAATGTGTAAGCTCTTATTGGGTTGACACATTTTCCCCACTATTTTGCACAGATGTTATTCAAGATTAGTATAAAATCACTGAAGCACTGGTTTGACACTCCTTCACAAAAATCTTCAATGAGTCTGCGAACCTTATAAAAAAAGGTGGCTGGACTGTGTTCTTTGCCAGCAAGGATGGAAGAGGTCAATATGTCTTGTACTCTGATAGATTTGACTGTATTTTGGTTTCCATGTCTTTTCTCTAATATTTACAGTGTTTTATTATTTTTGGCTGTTTTTTTTATTATTTTTTTTTTTTTTTACAGTTTTTCTTGTTTGCTTTGACCTGGTTAAAGAAACTAGGATCAACTTCATTTTCCTCATCACTACCCCAGCATAGCAGAAGACATGTCTTGCAAACGTGTAAACCCTTTCTCATTAGGTTGACACATTTTCCCCACCATTTTGCAAAACAGTTAACACAGATGTTATTCAGGCAGTGCAAACCATCTATTCCTAACTATTAGAAACTATCAAGATTAGTATAAAATCACTGAAGCACTGGTTTGACACTCCTTCACACAAATCTTTAACTAGTCTGCAAACCTTATAAAAAAGGTGGCTGGACTGTGTTCTTTGCCAGCATGGATGGAAGAGGTCAATATGTCTGCTACTCTGATAGATTTGACTGTATTTTGGTTTACATGTCTTTTCTCCAATATTTACAGTGTTTTATTATTTTTGTCTGTTTTGTTTTTAACAGTATTTCAGTTTTCAGCCACAGTTTGAAAAAAATGTCATGAATTCAATATAAATTTAATCAAAGCATTTCTTATTCTGGATCCAATTCTTTGCAAAAAGACAAATCTGACAGCCCAAATAGAAATACAACAAACGGCATGGGCAATAGGCTGCAATGACAAGCAATGGCACACTGATTCACACTGAGTTCTGTATTTTGTTGTCCATTGTGTAGTGATTGATTAAAAGAGCTCATATACTTGTTTGCAAGTTGTGTTGTTCGAATGTAAAATTAGTTTTTGTTGCATATTTTAAATGTTTTGACATAGTATGTGCATTTTGCAAGCAAAATATGTAGTTTTGACCATGAGCGCCTCTGTGTTAATAGTTTTTAAAATGTGGAGTTTCAGTTGATGGCTGCATCATAGCAATCAAGAAAAACTGTAATGGTATTTCAGTTTTCAGCCACAGTTTGAAAAAATGGTCATGCATTCAATATAAATTTAATCAAAACATTTCTTATTCTGGATCCAATTCTTTGCAAAAAAGCAAATTTGACAGCCCCAATAGAAAGACAACAAACGGCATGGGCAACAATAAGCTACAATGACAAGCAATGGCGCACTGATTTACGCTGAGTTCTCTATTTTGTTGTCCATTGTGTAGTGATTGATTAAAAGAGCTCATATACTTGTTTGCAAATTGTGTTGTTTGAAGGTAAACTTAGCTTTTGTTGCATATTTTGCAAGCCAAATGTGTCATTTTAACCATGAGTGCTGCTGTTTAGGCCTGTGTGTTAACTAAATGTGGAGTTTCAGATGACGGCTGCATCAAAGCAATAAAAAAAAAAAAACTGTAATACTGATTAGGCCCACATGGAATCTGCACGTGCAGATTTTTAGCACATCATTGAGTCTAGTTATTTACTTGTGTAACTGTGTGTAAATTTAGATTTATTTAGTTTTTAAATTTATTTTTAGTAATATTATTGACCAATATCTAAATTTTTATATGATTTATTTACAATACAGTTTGTAAAGTAACATTTTCTGTCTTTTAGTAGATATATTATATGAGAAACTTGCTTTGTTCACCAAATAAATGGATCTAATTGTAAATAGATTGTAAATAGTAAATAATTCAGTTATTTATTAATAATTTGATTAAGTAAAAAACGTATATGTTTTTATTTCATATATTATTTTTTTAGTAATGGTACTTTCAAAATCATTCCACATAAATCCACAGAATTTTTACAAAATAGCAAAAAATGTCTGCAGATTCTGTCTGGCCCTGCTTATGATGCACCATTTATGAAATGTAATTTCTGAGACAAAATTAGTTCTTTATTAAACTCCTTTGAATTGACTGCATTCCCCATTCTGACACTGAGCAAACTACTAACCGAAAGCAGGTTCTGTATGCATACAAATATACATTTACACACAGTTATCACAATATTTACTTTTTTCCCATTGAGGTAGCCATAGTAAATGTTGAGATGCAAGTACAGCGCAATGTAGCAGCATTAGCAGTGCTAACATTATTATGGGCAGGCAGTTGTACTGTTTCTGTCGCACAGGCCTCAATCAAAACTCATCTGGGAGCTGCATGAGAGACATTAACCTCACCGTGTTGTTTTGTGCCGCGCTCCTAATGGAGGGTAATGAAGCGAGGCCATTAGACTCTGTGTATACCATCCAGAGTGCCGAAACAGATAAATAGATAATTAAATCACATCCTTAATTGCGTAATGGTGCCGGGAGTGTGGTCAGTACGACTGACGCCTGGGATTCGATCGAGGTGTAACAAAACTCGCTCCGGGCCCCTGATATCCTCCAGAGGCTCCGCGATGCTTTCTCCAGAGGGAAATATAACTGATGGGTGTATAGGTCTTTCAGCAAAAACCTTGCCTTTAGTATCAGACGCTGGATTATATCCGACCGCCTGCTTGCTTTATCTTGGATCGTCAAACTGCTTTATGGTTACAAAGCAAATGTAATTGAAAAATTTCTCGCGGAATGGCCTTTTATACTTCAAAAACCAGCTCCGTCTATCTGTAGATCAGTTTTGTAACCTGCCACTCTGCATGGCTTCCGTAGCTCACAGTAGTCTTTTTTTTTCCCTCATGGTGTTTTTAATTATTCTTCAGATTTCTTCAGATCTTTAAAGATCTTTCATGATTTCTGGCAAGAGCTCAGAAATGCATGAGACGTGATAACGTTTTATTTCATAACCACTCATTAATTAATATCATGAAGTAAATATTGAATTCCATTTTTGTTATATTATTTTCATATTTATAAGTACAAGACATATAATCAGCATATAATAATAAGTTCTTTCATATATTAATAACATTATAGTATTTAAGCTGTTATAAACAATAGTCTTAATCACTGTGATTGAAAATTCTAAATGAAATAAAAAGATAATGTTGAGAAATGGGCTCAAGCAAAACAAAACAAACTAAACATGACAATCTAGTTTGATCCATGAACAATATTAAATATTTATTGAATTAACCATATAATATATTTGCTGAAAAAAAACAAGCACAAAAATTATATTAGCTTTTACAAAAACTTTTACAAACAAAATGTTTGCAACCCAGGCTCATTCTGAAATGTACCGCTATATACTTTTCTGGAGAGCACCAAATATGTCCCAGGAGCTACATTTTTTTTCCCAAACCCATTTTTTACCCAAACGACAGCAATCCAGAAAAAGAAAAGCCCTAGCCTGATTTTTACCACATTTTCAGATTTTACAACATTCTCACCCTGTTATTTACTTGTTTATTTTAATTTTTTGCCTTTTGTTTTTGTCCTACCTGCCTTCTGGAATCGTTCTTCGTCGAACTCGAACCCCCTCGTTTCGGTCATCTCCTCTGTGTCTCAAGTCTGCCGACATACACTGCGAGCCACTGGACAAACTGGTAACAGCAGGAAAGCCGACCATATGGAGGTAAACGGTCAGCTGCTAGTGTGAAAAGGGTCATAACATCTTATTTTAAAGGCGAAATACAGCCATATGTACTTCTGGCTACTTAATTCAGGATCTCCAGAAATGTATATTTTTTCAGAATGAGCCTATGTCAAATGTTTGATTCTGGTGTGTTTTGGGATACATTCCATTATGATTTAGCAGTTTTATCACGCCACCATTATAAGGAAACAAATTACCAGTAGAGACCTACAGAGACCATTACAGTTTCCAATAAAACCAATACAATTCCCATTGAAACCATAAGAACAATTGCAATTTCTGTGAGTTTCTAATGTTGTTTTCCCGCAACAGGGATTCCCGAGCAAATGTCTGTGATAAGCCAATTTTTAAATAAATAGTTAAAAAAAGAGAAGCACAGCCTTCGGTACACTACATGACATTCAGAATTGTTAAACTGCTGTTCTTTTCTTTCTGCACTATCTGCTCTGCCAATGTCAGTTTCAGCCAAAACACATTTCACACTACAAGACTTTGATGACAGATATTTAACCTGCTAAATATCTCTTGAGGGTTGGCAATTCATCTGCATCATCTCTGAAATCTGAGGTCTTTAATAATTCAATATCAATAATTAAATAGCTGCTAATGTGAAAGAGCACAATTTTGCCTCTAGTGTCTGCTTTTGTTGGCAATCTACGTTAACTGTCGGTAAGCAGCGAAAAAAAAGGATTACATAGTGTATGTAGCTAAAATAGCTAAAAGTAGGTTGTACACAAAAAAGGGAAGTGCTATTTGCACCTAAATTTGGGTAAAGTATGGACAAACAGTTCTATTTTTAAATAACATCTATTATCCAGCCTCACAACAAGAAGGTCGCTGGTTTGAGTCCCGGCTGGGCTAGTTGGCATTTCTGTGTGGAGTTTGCATGTTCTCCCCGTGTTTGCATGGGTTTCTTCCGAGTGCTCTGGTTTTTGCCAGTCCAAAGACATGCACTAAAGTTGAATTGGGGAAACTAAGTTGACCGTAGTGAATGCATGTTTGTTTGAATGTGAGAATGTATGGGTGTTTCCTAGTACTGGGTTGCAGCTGGAAGGGTATCCGCTGTGTAAAACGTATGCCGGGATGTTTGGAGTTTAATTCTGCTGTGGTGACCCCTGATAAATCAGGGACGAAGCCGAAGGAAAAATGAATAAATGAATGAATGAATGAATCTTTTATCCAGTAGTTGAATTGTGCATACAGTATTTTACCCAAATTTGGCTTTAAACTACCCAGAATTGCAACATAGGATCATTGTGAAAACGTAGCCCTATATACATTTCTGGAGATCACAAATTATGTAGCCAGAAATATGCATGGCTGCATTTCATCTATAAAATGAACGCTACGGGGCAGTATGAAGCCATTCCTTATAGGGCTTACCAGCTGATCACTTACCTCTATATGGACGGCTTTCCCGCTGTTATCAGTTTGTCCAGTAGCTTGCCATGTCCATCAATGAACTTGAGACATAGAGAGGACTTGACCATGAAGGCAGGGTTCGAGTTCAGTGAAGAACGGTTCCAGAAAGACAAAAACAGAAGCCAAAAAAATTTAATAAATAACGGTGAGAATGTGGTAAAATTTGCAAACGTGGTAACAATCAGGTGAGGGCTTTTCTTTTTCTGGATTTCTTTTTAAATCTGTAGGTTGGGTTTAGGGAAGTGGGTGGGCGGGTCAACCAGTGCTTTTGAAAACCCTATAGGTTGGGTTTAGGGAAAGAGGTGGGTGGGTAGGTCAGTCAGTCAGTCAGTCAGTCAGTCGACAGCGGCCTCTGGTGGATTTATGTGAGACCAACAGGTGCGAATGGCACTTGTGAGAGAAATTTGAGATCTCAAAAAGAGTACACAGCGGCCTCTGGTGGATTCACAAAACAAAAACTGCAAAAAAATGTAGCTCCTGGAACGTTTTTGGCGCTCTCCAGAAATGTATATAGCGGCATGCTTTCAGAATGAGCCTGGGTTGTAGAACTGATTCGTTTTAAAAACATTATTTTATGATTGTTTGCTGGACATTACAAAACAATCATTGTAGACAAGTGTATAAATACAGTTGTAAATGGGATCTAAAAGGCTTTGAGCTTGTCCACATCTGATTGTTTCTTGAGGCTGTCGGATATACAATTGACAAAATTGCTTCTGAATTGTAAAAGCACATGCTTCAAACAGACACAAAATTCCACCCACCCCCTTTCTATAGAACATGCTTAGAGAAAATGCATCAAAACAAGACATTATTTTGTTGCATTGCAGCAATACACAGACATTGTTGCCATCCACATTCTTTTCATCTGCTTGGTTTCCTGCTTGTTCATAAAAGCCAATTTATGCTTCTCCATTGAGTACATGTGGTAGTATAGCCTTCGTCCAGTCCCAAACCCTTCAGCGTACCCTGATGCACAAAATGTAACTGTATTTTGCAACGACAGAGTGCAAAATCTGTGTTTGTCTGGATGTATCGAGAGTGCGTGGAGCTGCAAGCCACAAGAGTGGAATGATTCCCTCTGTATGAATACCTTAGTGTTGTGTTTATTTTATGATTAAAGTTATTGAACGTTCGCCGGTTCTCACCTCTGCTTTCCCTAAATGAGAGTTATTAACTACTGTCACAGTAGTATCTTACTCATTTCTGCTTGCTTGCAGCGGATGCACTGTGAATTCTGTAGGAAATACCCCAAATTTTTTAGGTTGATGCCATTATACAAAAGGGATAATATACATCTAGACAGTTGTTGTCACAGAATAAAACCCAACATTCTTATCAGTAGCTTGACATGAAGCAGAGGCTTATCCCACTTAATACACTGCTACTTGCCACAAAACAAATCAAACACAAAACATTGATCTGAGCTGTAATAATTGATCATCTCTTAAATTAAAGGTAAAGCTGACAGAAACAAGGATGCCTAAATGTATCCTACACCAACTAACTTATAAATTATTATTCGTTGCAAGATGGCACCAAATTGTCAAGAACAGTTGTTTGAAAGAAGTATATAGATTCCATTCAATTCATCTTTATTTCTATAGCGCTTTTTCAATGTAGATTGTGTCAAAGCAGCTTAGAAGTTCTAGTAAATTGAAATTGTAAACAAACTTCACCAAATGACGAAAGTGAAGGACAAAAAAACCTTGAGAGAAACCAGGCTCAGTTGTGCACAACCATTCCTTCTCTGGCCAAACTTCCTGTGCAGAGTTGTAGCTGAAAAATGTAGGACATTCCATCGTGGAGAAGCTGCACGGGGCCACGAGATCAATGTGGAGACTCGTCTGTCACTGGTGTCTTTCAGGAATCAGTCTCATGCTTTCTACTCCACCATGACCAGACCTCCTCCATGCTCAGAATACGGCCTGGTCTAGGATTATGGAGAATTTGGGATAATGAAAAAACAGACTAACATAAGCATAGATGCCGTTCAATTATAATGTCTTTTGGAAAATGTTCCCAGCTCCGGTTGCCCTAATTAATACAGCTTAACAATCCTTTTGAGGTTTTGGTTTTCAAAAAGGATTTGTGTTTTGTGTTAGTGCAAAGATATGTATCTTTAATCTAGTTTTAAACTAACAGTGTGTGTCTGCCTCCCGAACTATGGTAGGAAGGCTGTTCCAGAGTTTAGGTGCCAAATATGAGAAAGAGCTACCGCCTACAGTTGATTTTGATATTCTGGGAATAATCAGTTGTACAGAATTAATTGAGCGTAGTGGACGTGAGTGGCTGTAATACACCATATAGATATGGATAAGAATGAATTCACTAACGGTCAGGATGATTTGAAGTATTCATATGAGCCTGTGCTATTCATCGGTAGTTATCTGGGAATAACAGATAGTTTCAGCAGTTGTTATCTAAGAATAACAAATAGCTTCAGCAGTTGTTATCTGGGAATAACATAACTTGGAATGTTGTGATTGAGCAACTCTTTGTTGTGAGTGTTTCCCAACCCTGTTCCTGAAGGCACACCAACAGTACATGAGTATTTTCAACCTCTTCCTAATCAAACACACCTGAATAAACTCATCATAACATTAGAAGAGTCTCCAAAACCTGAAATGAATGGGTCAGATAAGGGAGACATCCAAAATATGGTGTGCCTCCAGGAACAGGGTTGGGAAACACTGATTTAATAAACCCCTTTTGACTGTAAAGAGTTTTTGTGAAATGTAAAGGATGTTATCTAAGTGAGTATCTCAGTCTGAATATCACCTAGTACATGGCATTCCTAGATGTGACAACACAATGTAAAACACATCTGGCATCAGGGCTATCTCTCGTTTGGTCTAATCTAGCGTGTGTGTCCCGCAAGGCCCTGACTCCACTATTTCTACACATTGCTCTGCAGACGACAGGCCGTCTCCTAATTTGACAGGAGCACATAATGGGGTTTATAATTAGCCCTGAGGTCATGGAAGTTGTGCTCGGCAGTTCCTGTGCTGTCAGGTTAATAGATATGCCTGTGGGTGATGAGGACTAGAGGATGAAGAGATAGAGTGGCGAAAGGCTACAGTGCACGACCTGCAGTGTCAGGTTGGATTTGACAGCCCACGTCCACGAGAGCAAGCTAGCCTGATAAAACGCCTTGTACTAATCAAATAAACTTGATAAACTGCAATTAGTGTGAATTCGTAATAATATGTGCTAGCGTGCAAGTAATTAGCGAGGCTAGTCTTATGTAATGAGAGAAGGGAATGCGGTTGGAGGAGGGATTGACGTCGCTAACCACACTGTATGAATTTCTTCACAAGCAGAGAATGAAATTGATGAATTAAAGGAAAAAGGAAAAAATTATCCCTAAAACAACCACTTCTTTTATAAATCAGGGATGTGTAGTTACTGATTACATATATTCAGGATTATGTAATCCGATTCCAAAAATGCTTTACTTAAACTTGCATTACATTTTTATACTCACTCAAGTTTTATACTCATTTAAAACTCACAAGTAGAGTAGAGATACTTTTTGATTACACCACTACATACTGTACAATATTACAGTTTATG
This sequence comes from Danio tinwini, assembly GCA_903798205.1. Taxonomy (NCBI): domain Eukaryota; kingdom Metazoa; phylum Chordata; class Actinopteri; order Cypriniformes; family Danionidae; genus Danio; species Danio tinwini. Next base: position 6,810,690 of record CAIGQZ010032545.1, read on the forward strand.
AATGAAACACTGTGGCTTCATATCAACCCAGGCTCATTCTGAAAATGTATCCCTATATAAATTTCTGGAGAATGCCAAATACATCCCTGGAGCTGCATTTTGGTTGCAGTTTTTGTTTTTTGCAAATCTGCCAGAGTCTGTTGTGTACATTTTTTGAGATCTCAAATTTCTCTTGCAAGTGCCATTCGCAGTACCGCCGCTCCCTATACACAGAGTAGGCAGGCTGAGTAGGGCCTCAGCTCCGGAGGGGGGCACCATCTCGGACGGTTGCTCAAAAAACAATATTAACATTTATTTAATAATATTAGCATAAACTGAGTATAAATAAAATTTATATTAATAATATGTTGTTAAATACATTTAAATAAAATTCATTTTATGACGAACGCAAAAACAAACATGTGACTTTTTTTTTTTCGTGTACGCGCATAGACGCATACGCGCGGCGCGGTCCGGTCCACTTATCTGTGTGGCTGCTAGCAGCAAATATTTATTATTGATGCAAGTTGCAGCACTATTCCGGGAAGACAACAGCAGTCTGGAGCCGAGAAGATGAAAAAAGTGCAAGATGAATCGCGTGCATCATTTTCAGGTAACTTCCATGAATCTGGAAAACATATTTTTGCTTGTTCACTAGTGAGGCTAACGTTTAAACTTCGCCACAACTGCACCAAATCTGCCTTATTTGTTGTTGTTTACGTTCAGTTTTTTTTGCTTTGCAGCTCTGCATTGTGCTTTAAACTATGACAGGACATGTTTTATGTCTTTTCTCGTTTGCCCCTCTTCCTCATGTTGCTGATAAAAACACAAACTCAATTCTTTTATAAACTTGTGCAATTCTTTACAATTCTGTTTGCACACCAACTACATACACACTTACTGCACAATTATTTCACTGTATGTATTATTTATTATTATATAGTTATTGTATTATGTTATATAATTATATATTATATAATTCTTTGCAGTTTATTGTTTTGTCTATTTCTATACATTTCTTATTGCTGCTGTTGTTATTGCTTGTATCACTGCAATGACAAAGTCTTTTTAGTCTTTACATCGGTGGATTTGTGTGTTTTAGGTCGGTTTTTCATTTTTGTACATTAATATATGGAATAACAAAACTGACTCATTCTGTAATTTCTGAAAGATCAATAATATAAAATCTAATATTATATAAAAGCATGAATTCATTAATGATCATTTTTTTCTGAATGGTAAAGTTTTTTTTAAAAAATACACTCATTTTAATACACTTTTTTAAATTCTTAAAAACCACAAATGCCTTTGATTTACAGTGACAGTAAGGGTCAGTGTTTTCCCCCATAGATTATAGTGCAAGTTAAATTCACATTTTGGTTTTAGTTTAGACACATTATGTAGAGTGCTTGACTAGCTCATTGTTTTAATAGTATGTCATGAGTTTATCTCTAAATGACTAATTTCTTCTGTATTGTATATGGAGATTCAATGCTGAAAATTGTCACAAAAGAAGTTAAGGTGGCCTGATCCAGCACTGCTCCAGAGGCACCAGCAGCAGCACAGGTACAGACACAGAGACGGGATGCAGCCCTGAGGACCACCCATCTCTACAGGTACAGAGAGGTACAGAGGTTTTATTCCTTACCTTTTGTAAAGTTTGAAATTGGTAATGCTTCTGCAGAACACATGTCATTGTTTACTTTGATGTAATTTATTATTTTGTAATGTAAATATTTGAATGTTTAAGTATAATTTTGAGGGTTTAAATGCACATTTATCCATATAAATAAATAAATACATGTTTAAATATATATGTTTGTGTGTTTTTGTTCCTCTGTGGGGGCACCACAGTAAAATTTTGCTTAGGGCACCCTTTTGGCCAGCAGCGGCCCTGGCCATTCGTGCCTGTTGTTCTCACAAAAATCCACCAGAGGCAGCTTTTGACTGACTGATTGACCGACCGACCAATCCCCCCCACATACCTCCTTCCCTAAATCCAACCGACATTGATTTCAACAGCAATCCAGAAAAAGAAAAGCCCTTGCAGCAGCCTGATTTTTACCATGTTTTCAGATTTTATCACATTCTCACCCTGTTTGTTACTTGTTTATTTTATTTTTTAGCTTTTGTCTTACCTGCTTTCTGGAATCGTCGTTCACCGGATTCTAATGCCGTTGTCACAGTCAACTTCGCTCTGTGTCTCAAATCCTCCGACATACGTCGTGAGCCACTGGACAAACTGGTAACACTGGAAAAGCCATTCATATGGAGGTAAGCTGTCAGCTGCTAGTGCGAAAAAGAACGTCGTCATACCGCCCCGTAATGTAGTTTTAAAGATGAAATGCAGCCATACGTACCTAATTTGTGATCTCCAGAAATGTATATAGGGCAAAGTTTTTAAAATAACCATATGTTGCTTCATATCTTGTGGCATTCACTAATTATGGATTTTAAAAATCTTAAAAATGAAAGATTTTAGCCACTTTTTATCTTTACTGGAAATTTAAAGTTCATGTCAACACTGCAAAAAAAAAAGCTTTTCTTGTCTTGTTTCTTGTCCAAATATCTAAAAATTCTTAAATTAAGAAGCATTTTCTAGACTAGAAGAAAAATGCTGTCTTAAGAAATAAAATGCTGAAATTAAGTGAGTTTAACAACTCTTGTTTTTTTTTGACAATATTATTTTGCATACCCCATTTTCAGATTATTTAGATGTTTTTTTTAAGGAAAAACTTAAAAAAAAATTATTTTGCTTATATCTTAAAACAAGACAATATGTTTTGCTTGTCTAGATAATTCTTGATTGAAGAATTTTTAGATATTTGGACTAGAAACAAGACAATACATTTAAGCAGGAAAAGGATTTTGTAGTGAATAATTCAACAACATATTTGCATGTTTACAGTCTGATGGTAACTTGAAATTGTATTTGTTTAGATACTAAACTAAGAAATGATTTATTCTTTTTTACTATTAGGCATTTTAGCATTTTTTTGTGAAATGTTTTTAATTTTTACTCAAATTAATTATTTAAAAATTACTATAATTGATTTAATTATTTTATCATATCACAAACCTTTTGCAGAAAAAACATACATAATGACTTTAATATACTATATATTAATATAAATTCATGTTGTTCTTACATTAAGAAATACTGACGGTTCTAGTGCAGATATAATACCTACATTACAAGCCATTCAGTTATACTAATGGAGAAAAAATCAGTTATAAGGGTAACACTTCATTTTGATGGTGCATTTGAGTATTAGTAGACTGTCTGCTTAATATCTGTTGATATGCTCCTTCAACAGACATTTAACTTGCTAAAAGAAACTTTGCAAGTACATGTCAACTAACACTAACACTAACTCCAACCTGTCTACTTATAATCTAATGAGAATTAGTTGCAATGTAGCTTAAATTCAACAAACGGACCATCAAAATAAAGTGTGACCGATGTAAGAATTGCATGTAAAGTATGTTAAACTGTATCTGAACATTAAAAAATATGGACCACGTTCCAGCTAAAAGTTGTTCAAAGTTATTTTTCTTTTCCATCACATGACTACTGTACTAGATTCATCACCCCTTTTTGATATTATCTACATTTGTTCAACATAATCAAGAGCTGTCATATGCATCAATGGAATCAGTACATTAAACAGCATTGTCTGTTTTAAGAAGAGCTTTATTTATAACAGATTCTGAGAATTTGTCTAAAATTAATGCAAGGTGCTGAAATCCTCCTTTGTTCATTTTAGGGCTATTGAGATGTCGTTTCTGCTTGGTCATTGTGCTCTTAAATGCTATTGATCAATAAACTGCTTTTTCCCAAGATTTGCTCTCAACAGCCTCTCAAAAATTCTATGCAGAAAAAAAAGGATTTTTAAAAGCCTAATCCAAATGATCTGTCGAAATGTAAAGAGCAAATCACAGATCTGAAAGAATATAAAGTGCAATATATTCATGTTCTCTTTGGTCTTTCTTTTCATGAATAGTAGTTATACAGTATAATATTCACATATAATTTTGCCTGATATTGTTTATTATCAAGAGAACTATGTTCTTAGGAAATGAAGCATGGACAGTCTATAATTCAGCACAGTCCATTACAGTGTAATCAACTTACCAAAGAGAGAATGAAAGTGCTGTCATTACTGTCAGATGTATGGACTTTTCCCACAATGAGATCAAACAATGGCCTTTAATGAAGAGTCAAGGAGTCACTCACACATAATACCTCCATGGCAATAATGTGGCATTCTTCTAAATTGGACTCCAACCATCAAAATCAAAGGACATGATGGCTATGACACTATCTCAGTGCTGTCGTTCTTGTAGCAGGGATATTTTATTAATCTGCAAATGAGAGATTGAAATATTTTTCGTTTGACATTTTTACTGTTTCGCCCATCAAGCTCAGACTGGATTGTATTGGCTATTAACCTTGTAACTGCTTAGACATGATGTTAGATTGTAGGGTGTTTTAGGTCACTGTTTACACTGACCGATAATAGGATTTCTAGCCTATTGAAATTAGGGCCTGATTACATAAAGATTATGGGAACAATGCAGCTAATAGGGATTGTAGATCATATCCTTCAGCTTACTGCTTCCTAAGGGCACTCGTGATTTCATGAAAAATTTTAATATGCAAAAAAGCTTTTAAAAGAGCACAAAAAGGTTCTTTATAATGGGAAAATGTCCTTTAGATTATTTAAATTTACTTTATATTAAAGCTGGCAACACACTTGAAAATATTAAGTCCAATTTTGTGCTTGGAGGATCAAAGCTGTCTTTATAACTGCTATGCTGATGATACACAGGGCAAATTTTTGAGCAATTTTGTAAAGCGATGTTGCTTGGATACTTTCTTATTAAAATTGGACAACAATATTGTATCTGTATCCCATTGCCCTAATTTGTTGCCCTGTGTCTCACCTAGTTCCCCATCATTTCCCAAAGTTGCCTTACAACATTGTTCAAAAAGTTGCCTTCTGATACACCCTAAACCTTATAAAGTTGTGACTTTTATTGACTTTTACTGACTGTATGTCGACCCAGGCTCATTGGAGATATGTGCCTAGGGCTACATTTTTGGGCTACTTCTGTTTTTTTTTTTTTTTTACAAATCCACTAAAGGCCACTGTCTACATTTTGGACAGTCTCAACTACTTTACTATAGGCAGAAAACAATATAACACAGATATTAAAATTGTTAAGAAAAATTACAATGCAATTTGGAAACATTGCAAATGATGAAAGAAGAATTCAACATGTCTCAATCATAAACAAGATTGGAGTTCACATTTGATGCAAAAGAAGTAAAAAAATGAACACCTATAAATACAATATTTCTTTACTCAAAGGAAACAGGCCTATAAACTACTGTTTATAGCAATGAGTGTATTGCAAGAATTTATATTATCAAATATTCATGTTAAAAAGTAAAGTTTTATGTATCTAATAATTCCAGCCAGATTTTAGTAAATTTGCAATATTGTCAAAACACAGAACTTTCAGTTATTATATGTAAAAAGGCCTAAATACATGCAAGACCATTCAAATATTTTTCTCGTCTTCAACTATTGACAGCAGATCCCTCAATGAGAGAGAAAGAGGATTTGCACTCGCAATATCTTTACTGCTCTATTTATTTAACCTAAGAAATGTGAAATGTAATGTTTAGAACATCACTGTGCCTCTCGAGATCGGTTCATTCACTCTTGTCGCCATGATTTCGAGTATTTTAACAAATTTTGGGGCCGCTGTGCTTCCGGAAGAGGTTGGATGAGATGCTAAATAGCGGCGAATGCGTCACAGCAGCTCAAAACAGTGGAAATACAATAGCTGCACCTGCATTAATGAGCATCACTAATGTGATTCGCGCCAACAAACTAAATAGAGGTCCCATCACATCTGTATACTGTATATTTTAGCTGTGTGACGCGAGCGCATTACGCTCCCACACATCATTTACCTGTGTTGTGGCTGCTTGTAGGCTGTGCATAGGCCTAATTTACAGAAGCGCACGTGCACCTTCGGTCCTGTCAGATATGGCGTGCACACTCTCGTTCCCATACAGCAGAGAGGGTTTGTGTGAAACTTCACTGTGCACGATTCAAAGAGCAGAAATTTGTAATTGCGCGACCATGTAGAGACAGAAATCACATGCCTTTGTGTAAATAACATATTAGCTTGTTTATTAAAAGAAGTTGTGGTAGAGGAAATGGTAAGGGAAACACTGCACAATGTTAATGGTTTTTCCCCTGCACCATGACTTTATATTCTATACTGTACATTATTTTTGTTAAGTGACAAGACTTTTGTACTTTTACTGTACTAATTAAATAATTAAAAATCAAGGCATGATCATATTTTATTTTGGTAAAATAATTGTAATCTAGAGGCCTTTGCTTTCATATAAGCCACTTCTGATGCCAAATGATGAACTAAGTCAAGTGATTATTTGTTGTTCCTAAGATTTGGATAGGGGACAAGACTTTTGACAGGTAGTGTATACACAAATCTCTTTTACCACTAAAATGAATGAAACTACAACATAAATACAGAAAAACATTCATTGCTCTTGACTGAATAATGTTAGTAGCTTAAACTGCTTGATTCTTACTGATCTATGCTGATAAGCCGGTGCTAACAAGTCATGCAACCTTACAGGAGGAAATATGGAAAAGTATACATGCATTTTTAGGCATTGCTTCAGATTTATGGGGATCGTAACTTGCTGGGTTTTCTACCATTATAGGCTGGTTATTTACACACATGGACACACAGCAGGGTTCAAACATAATGAAAAAGTTACCTTTGCATAATGGGTCACCTTTAAATGGTTCACTGGGGAGCCCAAAAGGGTTTTCTCTGCTATCGCTGCAAAATTCCCCTTTGGAACCTTTTTTGTAAGAGTCTAGTTCAGGGTTAAGGGCCCTTCGGTCTGTCGATCATGGCATGTGTTCAGGGGCCACTTCTGTTTGCTCTCACTGATGCCTCAGACTGGCTTCTGATTGAATTGTCTTTGTTTTAGTCGACTGCTCTCTCTTTGAACATAATTACAGTCTGTCTCGCTGCGGCATTCTGCGCGTATACACATGCCATTGATCTATTTCCTTCTCAACCTTAAGATCTGGTACTCTTCAGACAGCTATTGCTTTTATAGGGATGGCACAGCGGGAGTTCAGAGGGAAAAAAGATGAGAGAGAAAGAGAGATGAAGAAAACATATTTTGAGGGGAGTCATTAAAAAGAGAACCTAAACATACATCAAAATTTCCATGTCTGGAGCAGAATGGATTGTATAGTTTCTAAAATTTAGCTGTCTGTATTCAGTTGGAATCAGGGCTTTTGAGGTAAGATATTGTAATATTTCTGGTGGCTTGGTGGACTTGGTGCTCAAGGCTATAAAGCCTGCAATATAATTAGCACAAATATAACATAATTATGATAAAGCTCTTTGCTGCTATTTTAGGTCCCAAACCATTTTTGGCAGAAAATACTAAGGGAATGTTTATATCATTTTACTTAAGAAAAACTGGACTTTTAATTTATGTAACAGCCTTTTGTGGACCTACTGTATGCAAATTTTTGAAAATGACTTTCAAAGTGCATACCTGTAAAATGTAAAATTCACATGTGTGAATATGATGATGTCATAGGCATGCATATTATATGTAGAGTTTATAAGCATAAATGGTCATTAAGGTTTTCACACATTATTTTTGGAAAAATACCCCTCTGGATTTTTATGTACCGGGGTAAAAAAAAACTAAGAAAAATGTGACTAATGTCTTATAATTGTTTACCAGTTACGTTGTTACAGTAGTATAGGTGGCAACAAGTGATCATTTTTATACATTTTATTGATGTCATCATACACTAAACTGATTCATTCAGAAACACTTTCTTAACAAAGAAATAATCTCTTCATCAAGTATTTTAATCAATAATTTATTCAAATATTAAATAAATAAATAATAAACAATAATTCATTCATTTATAATTCATATATATATATATATATATATATATATATATATATATATATATATAAGCATTATCACACAAGTAGCAGTGCAATATAGCTGTATATCGGTACTGGTGAGAGGCGTGCAGGCCGAGTGCCTTATTATCCCACCAGTGATGATATACAGCCATATTGCACTGCTACGAGTGTGATATTGCGTTTATTCAACAGTTAAACAGCATAATCATGCATATAAAAAAGAACATCAAACAAGAGTCTAAAAACCCGTTTGTAAGAGGAACTACTTTCTTCCTCCATTCTTTCACATCTGCAGCTGGCGTCAGAACAGCAGAAACTGTTGCTACTTCACAAACGTCACTTTAGAGCTAGTATTTAAATAATTCTCTAGCGTAATGTCTAAAGTGATGACAAAACAAGTGATTTAGCTCACATTTTAAGATTATAAGGCTGAACAGCATGAAATGCCATCAGTCTACAGAGATTTCCCAGTATTTCTCTGCTGCAATCGGGAGATAATTAACCCTGAAAACGCCAAAGCAGTGCAAAAAGTTTTGTTTGCGATAAGGAAAAACGCTAAACACATGCAGGCATTTCTTCTTTCTTTCTCTTAACTGGTCTGCAAAACAGAACACAATAGAAACAAACAGATGGCCAACCAAAAAGTAACTCCAGGGTTATACAAAGAGTGGCCAACACAAAATACACACATTCCTGATATGTGCGATTCTGATGCGTGGCCGAGAGCCGTGGGAGCGAAACGAGGCCCGCCACAGATGAGATACACCTGTGGCGCGAACCTGCCTTCAATCCCACGGCTCTCGGCCACGCCCCATCGCCACACTAAACAACTACATTTTTTTTTACCAAAAAAGCCTCAAAAGTACATTATATTGTCCAACAGCTGCAATATTTGGCAAACTGTAGAGTGTCCTCTGCTTGTTTCTGTATGTGTTGCTGTATATAAAGTATAGATATATATATATACATATATAAAATATATAAAATAATGGTCCATTAATGAATTTACTAACATGATCATGATCTAATAATTAGTAATACATTTATTACTGTATTTATCATCATTGTTAACTAATGTTAACAAGCACCACTTTTTATTTTAATAATGCATTAGTTAATGTTGAAGTATAATTCATAAATACATGACAAGATTAATTATACTCAGTTGATGTTAGTTAATACATTAACTAACATTAACTAATGGTCTATTATTCTAAGTGTTACTCTTAAATTTTGATATTAAATCATTTAAATGAAATCTTTTGTTGAAGTATTCACAAAGCAATAGTAGACAAAATGTGTATGTTTGTGTGTGTGCGCATTTCATCATTCAGAAAATGGCCTGGACCATTTAAAAATGTTATTGGTTCAAAAGCAAACTGCAAACTGGTGTTGAAATGCTTTACTACATCTTTCCACCTCATATACATGTGTATATTTTCCTGATCATACCTAACTCCATGTTTGGAGGATGGTCCATTTTTCTATTATTCATCCTGAAATAAGAATTTCATCTATGCGCGTCATTGCACCAATTGAAAGTGAGTGAGATGTCTGATATAAATGAATGAAAAGGGCAAATGATTTCATCTCAGATTATTTGATGCAGATCATTCACAACCCCGCTGATAAAGATGAAGGGAATGCTGCCAGACAGACAGTAACTTTTTTTTTTTTATGAGGGCAGCATTAATGTGGCTGAGGCGGACAGTCTGTGAGCGAAAGATAAAACACCTCAGCTCTTCAGATATTCACCAGTGTCTTGAGATGTTTTCACTGGGCTCAGGTTGCGCCAGGGTCAACCACTAAAAGCTTTGCTGTTGGATCCGATGGGAAATGAGCATGTGTGTGTTGCTTGGTTGATTTTGATTGCAGTGTTTTTGCAGATTGGAGATGAAACTCGCTGCTCTTACATTGGAGAGGTCATTTTTTTTTTCAAATGGCATTTTTTAGTAGAGGTCACTGTCTTGGTGTGACCCGCTCTGGTGTTTACACGACCTGCACATCTTCACTCCGTCTCAGATTGGATGTGGGCAATATTGGCAGCTGTAAATGTCACAGCACTCTCATTCAGGGGAAATGAGCGAGTGTTGTCTGGAAAACTGCACCTTCCCCTCACTGTGTAAATTAGCTTGTTCTACAACTATCAGAGTGTGTGTGTTTGCTTGACCACTGCAATGCACAGGGCACAGGATATAAACATTTCTCAGGTCAGGATGAACTTTTCTACTCTGTTGGCCTTGAATATCAGCAAAAATCACGAAGCTTTCGAAACTTATTTGTCAACATGCTTCTTCTTGATTCCAATCTCATCATAGTTCATGATATTCATTAGGAGTTAACAGATAAGAATAAGAATAAGAATAAGAAGAAGAATAAGAAGAAGAATTTAAAAAAAGGGTTTTAGTATTTAAAGTCCGCATGAACTGGAAGCTCCGACCGTTTTTAATTTTTTTTTTATTGTGACAGTTCCTAGAGAAACGAAATGTTAAATTAGAAAACAGTGGGTGTGGCTTGTTTTTTTCTACTGCGAGCTGATTGAATGTAATAAAGTAGGCTGTCACAATCACCAGCAATCTAGTAGTTGCAGATCGCTGGAGAACTACAAATCTGTCACGTATTTGGACAAGTGTTACAGATGACTCAGCCACAACATGAGTCCAGCAGATCAGCTTTATAAACTCAGTCAAGGAACAAATACCCTCGAGAACCACATCTGTAAGTTTTTGGACATTTCTAACGAATCAGAACTCCCAGATTGTATCCTACCATGTATCCTTTTTCAATCATGGACTAAACGAACCATTTAGTTTTTGGTCCTTGAGGGTCTTTCCAAGCAGCCCTGGACACAATCCTGCAGGTCATTGTGTCTCCCTTCATTGTTGGAAAGATGGAGGAAACCCCTAAATGTTTTTTGGGGGAGGCACCCAACAGCAAGACCCGCTGGCTGAGGGGCTTGCCATTCACAAGATCGCTGCCACCACTTTGTCACTCCAGAGCCATCGCTGCCGCCACCACCAGAGCCTTCGCTGCCACCGCCAGAGCTGCCAGAGCCTTCGCCACTGCCACCAGAGCTGCCAGAGCCTTCGCTGGCCTGCCAGTACTTCCTGAACCAGAGCCTCCTGACCCACTGGGGTTATTTGAACTGTCAGTGCCTCGTGAACCAAAGCTTCCTGACCCATTGGGTTGTCTGAACCTCCAGTGCCTCCTGACCCACTGTGATTGTCTGAAACATCATTGTCTGCTGAACCAAAGCCTCCTGACCCACTGGGGTTGTCTGAACTGTCAGTGCTTTCTGAACCTGAGCCCCTTGACCCACTAGGGTTGTCTGAACCGCCAGTGCCTGCTGAACCAAAGCCTCCTGACCCACTGGGGTTGTCTGAACCACCAGTGCTTTCTGAACCCGAGTCACCAAACCTCCACAGCTCCAAGCTTCAGGCCCTCCACAGCTCCACACTCCAGGCTCACCTGCGCTGCTCAGACCTGGCCCTCCGTCCCTCCCCTGCTCTGCCTCTGTTCCACCTCCCTCCTGGTTTGTATTTGGCGCTTCTGTCACAATCACCAGTGACCTATAGTAGCAGTTGCAGATCACTGGAGAACTACAAATCTGTGACGGAACTGGACTGGATCCTGTCATACACTTCACACACACACTAATTCCAGTTCTCTCCTTGATTGCACACACACAGCCAAAAATGAGTCATAGACTGATTACATAGACTATATTTTCACCTCTTTCTCTCTCTCTCTCTCTCTCTCTCTCTCTCTCTCTCTCACACACACACACACACACACACACACACACACACACACACACACAC
>CAIGQZ010032545.1:6828912-6840651 GCA_903798205.1 Danio tinwini
TCTCTCCACACCACCACCAGTGTGTAGCATCCACTTGGATGATGCGACGGCAGCCACAGGACAACAGCGCCAGTGCGCTCGCCACAAACCAGCTATAGGTGGAGTGAAGAGACAGTGATGGAGCCAATTCGGTGGATGGGGATGATTAGGAGGCCATGATGGGTAAGGGCTGATTAAGGGACTTTGGCCAGGACTCCGGGGTTACACCCCTACTCTTTACGAGAAGTGCCATGGGATTTTTAATGACCACAGAGAGTCAGGACCTCGGTTTAACGTCTCATCCGATAGACGGCGCCCACTGACAGTGTGGTGTCCCCTTCACTTTCACAGGGGCATTAGGACTCACATAGACCACAGGTTGAGCGCCCCCTGCTGGCCTCACTAACACCACTTCCAACAGCAACCTAGCTTTCCCATGTGGTCTCCCATCCAGGTACTGAACAGGCTCAGCCCTGCTTAGCTTCAGTGAGTAACCAGTCTTGGGCTGCAGGGTGATATGGCCAGTTTCACTACGGCCAGATTTGTTTATTCAATTCACCTATAGCACATGCCTTTGGACTTGTAGGGGAAACCGGAGCACCCGGAGGAAACCCACATGAACACCGGGAGAACATGCAAACTTCACACAGGAATGGCAAGTGACCAAGGCGAGGCTCGAACCAGCGGCCTTCTTGCTGTAAAGGTGATCGTGCTACCCACTGCACCACCGTGATGTCCTGAGTTGTCTTATAACTACTATTATTTGTTTAATTCTAATTATTTTGTTAGTTTTCTATTTATTGTAGAAAATTTTTCTGTTTTAGTTTTGGAATACTTTTACACCATGCATTTTAGCACTCAATTTATATTCACTGTAGAGCTCCATAAACTCCTAATTTAATTTTCAGGAAGGTATAATTAAAATCTGTATAAAGGAATAAATGTTTTTGTGTCTCATTGGTCTGTAAAAACGGCAACAAACAAGTTAATTAAAATCAATGATGTGAGATTTTAGGTTGGGGGCAGAAAACAAAGTGATCATTTAAAACCGGAATTTCCCCCCATTCACTTCTTAAACCAGTGAAACAGAAAGGAAAATGTTTATCTTTATGTATCTTGCAGTTTGAGACACATCTTTATCTCTCAGATTAAGCTGCCCTGGCCTTGCCAGTATATCCATGGACCTTGTGTGATAATTTAATTGCTTAATAACTGCTAATTTACCGCTAATTGGCAGCAAATAAGCTGTGCTTAAATATGAACTTGAACTAAAATTGCTTATTAATTGCTGATGTGATTCAAGTTGTCACAACTGTCAAGCTCGATAACACCGGGTCGTCTTAACACAGCGCTCTCTCTCATTTTAAGCCCAGTTAGTTAATTTCCTCTTCTTTTTTTCTGTGCCACCGGCGTGTGTATAGTCTTGCTGTGTCACGAGTTGTGTCTGGATGTCTGTTTATAGCTGCATGCTGTCAGGGCAGAATAACTCTAAAATCACTTTGTAAGACTAAATTCTCGCTGTTTATTCCTGCTGCCGCTGATAAGACGGTGCGTGAAGGAGCTGATGCAATGCTTGCTGCTTCTTTTGGAGTTGCAATCAGGATCAAATGTACTTTTATCTGTCGTGTGTAATGTTTAACTTGTGTCGGAACAGTCTACACTCAAATCGTTTCCTTTGATGCATGGTGCTAATTGTTTTAATGGCATTAGAAGGCACAGTATCAGTTTAAATTAGTACAAAGTGACACGGTTAATTTACTGCACAAAGGAAAAAAAATGCAAATGTGAAAAGACAAGGCCAGCCAATTACAAGCTCAAGGAGAGTGTGTACAAACAATCTGTTAGTGTTGTTGTTGTGTTTTTTTGTTCAAAGTTGGGCGCGTTCAATATTAGTACATATGGGTCAAAGAAAATCCCAATAAAGAAAGTCAATTTTTTTTGTCTTTGTTAAACTTAATGTGCAAAATGAATGTTTGATATATATAGAAAGCATATTAAAATTATATAATGTATCTACTTTTCTAATAATTTTAGTCAATATAAAGTTTCAATATAAGCTCACAGGCCACTTTATTAGGTACACCTTACTAGTACTGGGTTGGTCCATATTGACATGATAGCATCATGCAGTTGCTGCAGATCTGTGGGTTGCTCATCCATTATGCAAATCTCCCGTTCCATCACATTCCAACGGTGCTCTTTTGGATTAAGATCTGGTGACTGTGGAGGCCATTTAAGTACAGTGAACTCCTTGTCATGTTTAAGAAACCAGTCTGAGATGATTTGCGCTTTATGACTTGGCACGTTATGCTGCTGGAAGTAGCCATTAGATGGTCAGCAACATTACTCAGGTAGGCTGGGGCGGTGTTGACACAATGCTCAGTTGGTACTAAGTTGGTTGTAATTTGAATTACTGTTGCATTTCTATCAGCTCGAACTAATCTGGCCATTCTCCTCTGACCTCTGGTGTCAACACGGCATTTGAGTTGAGTTGCTGCCGTATGATTGGCTGATTACAAATTTGCGTTAACAAGCAGTTGGACAGATGTACCTAATAAAGTGGCCGGTGAGTGAATGAGTGAAATAATGTTACACTGACATTGAGCTTAACAGATAGACCTTTAAATTAAACAGCTAATATTAGTATATATAATATAGTGTTTAACATGTTACATTTGTGCAGAATTATTTGTTTAAAAGAACAATACCAGTAGAAAGGAATATAAATTATATTATCCATTAGTGTTATAAATATCTTCATTTTGACTAGCAATTCCTTCACCACAGCCATATCATCCTGCAGCTCAAGACCGGTTGCTCACTGAAGCTAAGCAGGGGTGAGCTTTTTTAGTACCTTGATTGGAGACCACATGGGAAAACTAGGTTGCTGTAGGAAGTGGTATTAGTGAGACCAGCAGGGGGTGCTCAACCTGCCATCTGTGTGAATCCTAATACCTAGTATAGTGACGGGGACACAGTGAACACCATCTTTCGCATGATAGGTCATTTAAAAATCCCATGGCTCTTATAGAGTAGGGGTGTAAGCCGTAATGTGCAGGCCACATTTCCCTCCATCTGACCTTTTGCTACTGTCGCATCATTCAGGTGGATGCTGCACACTGGTGGTGGGGTGGAGAAACCACATACTAATACAAAACGCTTTGGGTGTATGACCATACACAATAAATGTGCTATATAACTGCACATTACATTGCATTACATCTTTTTATAAAATAAAATTATTTATTTATATTGTGAGAAAAAACAGGGTGGCACAGTGGTACTTCACTCCCTAGGAAGGCATCCTGGAGGCATCCGAAACAGATGCCCGAGCCACCTCAACTGACTTCTCTCGATGTGGAGGAGCAGTGGCTCTACTCCGAGCTCCTCTCGAGTGACAGAGCTCCTCACCCTATCTAAAAGAGTGCGCCCTGCCACCCTTCGAAGGAAACTCATTTCAGCCGCTTGTATCCGAGATCTTGTCCTAGGTGAGAGTAGGAACGTAGATTGACCAGTAAATCGAAAGCTTTGCCTTTCGGCTCAGCTCCTTCTTCACCACGATGGACCGGTACATTTACCGCATTACTGCTGCCGCTGCACCAATCTGCCTGTCAATCTCACGTTCCATCCTTCCCTCACTCGTGAACAAAACACAGAGATACTTGAACTCCTCCACCTGGGGTAAGGACTCTCCTCCAACTTAGAGATGGCAAACCACCTTTTTCCAATGGAGCACCATGGCCTCAGACTTGGAGGTGCTGATTCTCATTCTCATTCATCACACTCGGCAGCAAACCATCCCAGTGCATGCTGAAGGTCCATGCTCGATGAAGCCAACAGAACAACATCGTCTGCGAATAACAGAGATGAAATCCTGTGGTCCCCGAACCGGACCCCCTTCAGCCCAAGGCTGCGCCTTGAAATTCTGTCCATAAAAATTATGAACAGAATTGGATACAAGGGGCAGCCCTGCCGGAGTCCAACATGCACTGGAAACAAGTCCGACTTATTGCCGGCAATGCGAACCAGACTCCTACGCTGTTCATACAGGGACAAGACGGCCCTTAACAGAGCACCTCTGACCCCATACTCCCCGAGCACCCTCTACAGAATGCCACGAGGGACACGGTCGAAAGCCTTCTCCAAGTCCACAAAACACATGTGAAATGGTTGGGCATACTCCCATGAACCCTCAAGCACCCTGGTGAGGGTATAGAGTTGGTCCAGTGTACCACGGCCCGGACGAAAACCGCATTGTTCCTCCTGGATCCTAGGTTCAACCATTGGCCGGATCCTCTTTTCCAGTACCCTGGCATAGACTTTCCCCGGGAGGCTGAGGAGTGTGATCCCCCTATAGTTGGAGCACACCCTCCGGTCCCCCTTCTTAAAAATGGGAACCACCACCCCAGTTGCCCAGGCCAGAGGTACTGTCATGAAATGTTGTAGAGACGTGTCAGCCAAGACAGCCCCCTAACATCCAGAAACCTAAGATACACAGGGTGAATCTCATCCACGCCCGCTGCTTTGCCACTGCGGAGCTTGCAAACTACCTCAGTGACCTCAGCTTGGGTCATGGGTGAGTCCACCCCTGCATCCCCAGTCTCTGCTTCCTCGATGAAAGACATGTCGGTGGGGTTAAGGACATCCTCAAAGTATTCCTTCCACCGTCCAACCACATCCCCAGTCGAGGTCAACAGCTCCCCACTTCTGCTGTAAACAGTGTCGATGTGGAGCTGTTTTCCCCTCCTGAGGCGCCGGATAGTATGCCAGAATATCTTTGGGGCCGACCGATAGTCTTCCTCCATGGTCTCCCCGAACTCTTCCCAGGCCAGAGTTTTTGCTTCCGCAACCGCCCAGGCTGCAGCACGCTTGGCCTGCCGATACCCATCAGCTGCCTCGGGAGTCCTGCAAGCCAACCAAGACCTGTAGGACTCCTCCTTCAGGTTGACAGCATCCCTTACCTCTGGTGTCCACCACCGGGTTCGTGGATTGCCACCCCGACAGGCACCACAGACCTTACGGCCACAGCTCCTCATGGCCGCATTAACAATGGAGTCGGAGAACATGGCCCACTCAGTCTCCATGTCTCCAGCCTCCCTTGGGATCTGGTCAAAGCTCATCTGGAGGTGAGAGTTGAAAATCCCTCTGACTTGGGGTTCAGCCAGACGTTCCCAGAGGACCCTCACAATATGCTTGGGCCTGCCAGGTCTGTTCAGCTTTCCCCCTTGCCAGCGGATCCAACTCACCACCAGGTGGTGCTCAGTTGACAGCTCTGCCCCTCTCTTTACCCGAGTGTCCAAGACATATGGTCGGAGATCAGATGATACAACAACAAAGTCGATCATTGACCTCCGCCCTAGAGTGTTCTGGTGCCATGTACACTGATGGACACATGCTTGAACATCGTGTTCGTTATGGACAAACCGTGATTAGCACAGAAGTCCAATAACAAAACACCACTCGGATTCAGATCAGGGAGGCCGTTCCTCCCAATCACGCTTCGCTGGAGGGGCATTCGCTACGTAAAACATATGCCAGAATAGTTGCCGGTTCATTCCGTTGTGGCAACCCCTGATAAATAAGGGGCTAAGCTGAAGGAAAATGCATGAATAAATGTCAGAAAAAACTAATAATAACTTTTGAATGGTAATGGACCATGGTTAACACAAAATATTAATAGATATAAAAATAAAAGTTCTGCCATCGTTTACTCATCCTACATTTGTTTAAAACCTATATAGGTTTCTTACCACTGTTGAACACAAAAAAGGTATTTTGATAAAAAAAACAGGCAGCTGGCACACTGTAAGGGTTGGCACTGGACAACGGAGTTGAGGATCCACATGCAGTTTATTATTAGGAGTATTTAGGCAGGCAATGGTCGATAGATACAAACAGGGGCATGCAGATAATCCAATAAGTGAGGTCATAAAACAGGCAAAAGTTCAGGACAGGTGGCAAAGAAACAACAGGAATAATATACAATTCAAAGATGAAAACCACTGCAGGATAATGAGGGAAAATGGCTTCATAATGCTTCACAAAGAAAAAACAAGACTCAGCAGTGTGTATGTGTGTTTGAGAGGTGAATATATAGTCCAGATAATCTGTCCATAATGAGTTACCAGCTGTATGTGTGTGTGTGCATGTGTGTCAGGAGTGATTGGAGCAATGGCTTCTAGGATTTGTAGTTTATATAGTGGCAGAATCGTAGTCTGGGTAATAATGCATGTTTTCCAGCAATCTGCAAAGCCTAGATTGCTGGTGTACGTGACTATTTTGGAAATGGATGTTTGCCAGCAACCAGCAATCTTCAAAGCATCTTCTTTTGTGTTCAACAGAAATGGTTTAAAACGATATGAGGACATAATTTTCATTTTTGGGTCAACTATCCCTTTTTAGCAGTACAACTGTTTTAAACCTTGGTAATAAAAGCAAATTTACTAGATTGGTGTTAAAATTGTAATTATTTCAAACATTTCCTCTAGCATCCAAAAATTCATGAGCAGTCTCTTCTCAGTAAATGGAAGAAAAAAATAAATAAATTAATGGAATGCATATCATAATTGTCTATTCATTCTCCATTTAGTGCATTCAGTCAGAGAAGAAGCGATCGGAACCATAATGAAAAGTGAGGTTTGAAGGGCAATGAGATACATTATCAACTACAAAGGAGTAAAACACTTGTGTAAAATCAGTGGACGTCTTCAAGGGACAGTCAGAAATGCAAAACCGAAGATGAGCCCAAATCGGTGAAGAAGAAAGGGAATGGAGTGAAGAAAGAAGAAGCTGCTGAAATGTCTCACTGGTGCTGAAGACACATACGAGCAAAAAAAAAAAAAAAACATGAGAGGTACAATTCAATAACAAAGCCCTGGTGATTTTCTGCAAGATGTGTCTTTCACACTTGTATTGTTCAGTGTCTCTCTCTGAGGTGGTGAAATATAATGGAAAAATGACTGTAGAACCTTTTTCTTCTGTGTCTCAGTTAAATCACCCTCATTACTTTGTGACGGGGTGTCCAAACCAGTTCCCAGAGAGTCACTGTCCTGCAGAAGCTGCGTTAACAGCATGTACTAATTAATGTTATTTTGAGATGACAACACGTGACCGGAGGCTGATTGGCCCCACATTTTAAGGGAATTGGAAATACGTGCTTCAGCTTAAATTTTGTCAAACTACAAATATGTACTTTTGACTGCATTTCCTAGCAAATTGAACACTACATAGCAGTTTTACGGCAATACCATTTGTCCATTTTCACACTAATGATATTTACAGTGTCATATTGTCAATAAAAAAAGGATAATTTTAATGCATTTCTTTGCACCAAATAACACCAAATAAATAACCCAAAACAACTTAATGGTCTCTACGGTTTGCAATCAAATAGGTTTGCCTCACCTATCTATCTCTATATGGACATCTTTTCTGTCATCAGTTTGCTTGGTAGTTCACATTGATGTACTTGTGATGCAGAGCACTTGGGTTTGAGTACGGTAAAGCACGGTTTCACAAAACAGATAAAAGTAATGTAAAATCAAGGTAAACTATGTGTGTTTTCTCTTATTTAGGTTTAGGTCAACAGGTCAATAGGTCTATAATCTGTATGACAAGCCCTGTCTGCCTTCTTGTGGACAAACAAAACTGTAGACAGTGCCAACTAGTGGATTTGTCATCTGAAACATGCAAGGAAAGTTTATTTATATAGCACATTTCATGCACAATAGTAACTCAAAGTGCTTTACATAAACACAAATAAAAGAATGAAGAGTAAGAAATAAAAACACCATAGAATTAAAACAGGTTTTAAAGGAATAAAAAACTAAAATAAAGACATAATAGTGTGATCTGTCGGACGTAGCACAGTGCTCATTCAGATGTTTAGAATGTGCCTAATGTTGGAGCACATCTGATCATTTCTGGAAGTTGATTCCAGCAACAGGGGATGTATTAGCTGAGGGTGGATTCACCCTGCTTTGACTGAACTCTTGGAATTTCTAATTTATTTGATCCTAATGATCTGAGTGATCTGTTGGGTTTGTATTCAGTGAGCATATCTGTAATGGATTGAAGTTCTAGGCCATTTAGTGGTTTATAGACAAGTAGTAATGAAATCTATTCTGAATAAACTCGGAGCCAGTGTAAAGACCGGAGGACAGGTGTGATGTGCTCTGATTTTCTGGTAGAAATCCTTGCATTGTAGATGAGCTGCAGCTGTCTGTCTTTTTAGGAAGTCTGGCGAGGAGTTCATAACAGTAATCCACCCTGCTGGTGATAAAAGCATGAACAAGTTTCTCTAAGTCCTCACTGGAAACAAAGCATCTAATTCTTGCAATGTTTTTGAGATGATAGTATGCTGATTTAGTTACTGATTTGACATGACCACTGAAACCTAAGGTGCGTCCCAAATTGCATACTTATGCACTATTCTACGCCATTTTGTAGTATAAATAGTGTAAGTAGTGTGTTTACACAGAAAACTCTAAAAATAATAAGTGCACTTTAACTACCCGGATGATGCACTCATTCAGCCGGTAAAATTAAGTTTGTAATGATGGACACTTCACACACTCATTGACCGCAGCTTTGCACATGTAGTGGAAGGGGTGAAGCTATCGGGCGCACATGCTGGATAATCTTATTTATTTTAGATGGTGAAAGCAAATTTCTCCTACGAGAGTGATTATAGCGCCTCCCGATGGAGAGTGCGGTTATACTCATGGCAGGTATTATTTGATAGTTTGGTCATTAATTTTACTCATTTGACAACCGTCAAACGTCATCAGGGAAACGATTTGAACTTCCGCTTAGTAAAAAAAAATGGTGTTCCATTTGGGTGTTCCATTTTGTTGAGTGTGTAAGTGCATAAGTACATAGTGCATAAGGGTAGTGTGCCATTTGGGACGCAGCTCTAGACTCCAGAATCACACCAACATTCTTGACCTTTTTTATGTTGTTTGACACCTAGAGGCATGGTACACTTTTACTTTGGGAACCTCATCTCTGTTCCCAAATGCAATGACTTCAGTTTTCTCTTTGTTTAATCGAAGCAAATTGTGGCACGTCCAACTGTTTATTTTATCAATGCTTTGGTAGAGGGTGTCAATGGGGCTACCCGTACCCCAAAGTAGGCTTAGGCATGTTAGCAATGAACACGGTTGGTCAAATGGCACACTTGCAGACTTATAATGGCCCCACATGCGCATGTTCATGATGTCCACAAAACTGTAAGGTGTCCCATTTTGGCTTTGAAATAAGTGCTTGTAAACTTTCCCTTTGGCTCTCAGATATTATACACTTATGTTAAGCCTGCACTGAGATGAACTGCAAGCAGACTTGGAAGAGTGTAGATTTAGACAATAGTATCTAAATGCAGACTTGGATTTGCAAGCTGAGACTACATATCTCAGACTTGCAATGCAGACACAATGCACTCAGTGGCGCTCAGTGAGGGGTAGGGATAGGGGCACAGTCAGGTGTGTGCATTAAAAGCATTGCATGCAACTCACCTTGCAACTGCACAAACTCTGCATCTAGATCCCTCTCACTTTTGAGGAAGACAGCAAGGGTTTAAGGTGCCATCTGTGATTGAGTTCTAGAAACTGCTAGGAATGTCTGTTGGAGATGGTTGGAACTGAATTCATGAGGATGTTGGCCACCAGGAGCTAGATTACTGAAACAAATCAAGTGTAGGATCATTATGTAAAACTTTTTTATTTCTATTTTGCCAGCCATAAACAAATCTAAATAGGCTCAAGATAAAGTCATCAGCTGTGTACTCAACTTCTTATGGCATTTTCAAAGACAGTAGATGATATTGAAGTATGATGAAATACTATTGTAAGGATGGCTAAGTCTCTCTATAATATCAGAACTGTTATGAAATGACATGAGGCAGGACTACGAAAATTGTCAGGCACTAAAACAATAAACTTTCTAATCTGAGAAGAAGATCAGCTAGGAAACCAGTTGTCCAACGCTCTCAGTAACATCTTTAGTGATTCTTTAATTTTTCCCTTTAATGTTTGGTATTGTTTGAAATGTCTCTGGGTGATTAGTAAAGTTGTATAAACTTTACAGTAAAATTTTACAATTTCCCTTATATCTGTTCATTTGGGTTTCCATCTTTGCCAGATGCTTCATTCAAGAGTAAATAAAGGGCTTAATTTGTGCCGGAACATGCCGGATCTGGCACCTCTGAAATCTGATCCGGCACCTCATTTTACCGATCCCCCTCCTCAATGGCCCATCAGCTGTTCACTTTCACTTTCTTCTGCGACTCCCCAACCCTCTTCACCTCTTCATTTTTGTCCGCGACACCCCCGCCCCACTCACTTTCGTCCACGTCACCCCTCCTCCATCCACCCACTATCCACGACACCTCTCCATCCTCAGGTAGCATGCCAGATCCGTTACCCCTATTGAGCACTGGGTAAATGGTCCGCATATCAACTCATGACCGGACAAGGGTCTTGGTGAAGCCTTTATTGTCTTGAATTTATGATGGTTTGTTGTGGTTTGAGTATTTAAGGTAAAGATGCAAATGTGTCTATGGGATCCTGTAGCCAGGATATCCCGTTGTAATGTGTGAGCCTCTGAGCTCTGCATCAACACTTAAATGCTGCAACATACTTCTACACAGTAAGGTAATAATTTCTAACTCTTAAATTTATTTTTGCGTAACTGATGTGGTACATTTCTGAATTGACTTATTTTTGTTTAATTATGTGAATTGGAAAATCTTTACCTGCTATATAAAATGTTGTATTTGATGTATATTATGTTCTACTAAAATCATTTAAATCTAATAGAATGTTTAGGCCAGGGGTGCTTACGACCACAGCCACAGACCACTGTTTCCACAGCCTATGACCAGGATTGCTCATACATTCAGGATCAATGGATGGAGCATATGCACAGCATTAAAAACCTGTTGATTTTTGACAATCACTTACTTAGTATGACATACTGTATTATAGTGGCTAAATAAAAATTAATTTTCATATGAACAATCATGGGGAGGCCAAATATTACTTAAAGGAAATTAGTTTACAGATATATCCTCTATCTAAGAACCAGAACTGGCAAGTTGTGTCCAAGAGCAGATGTAACTGGCCAGCATACTGACTCTAAGCGACTTCGACGGTGAACCATTAAATTAAAAGACGAGATGTTTAAAATATAGTCAAATATCTAAATTCACTCCTCATTTATGAATGTGATCAGTTCCTTTTTAGGAACACATTTAAAATGTAAAGATTATACTTGAAATTGGAGTCAGATTAAATTCGGAGCTGGAAACAAGTTAAAATAATTTCTAACAAAGTAAAATACTTCTTTTCAGGTGTGCTAGAAAAGGCTTACACGCATTTAACCTTCACCCATGCTGTTAGTTCCATCATAGGAGTGATAGATGGACTCTTACACTGTACATAAACTTAATTACAATTAACTATTACCTAATTATTAATTGTTTGACAATGTATACCACCAAAGGTCATCATTAATTCTTGGCTACTTAAAATTACTAAAAGGCATTTGATCTGAATGTGAAGAGGGCTGTGAGGTCACACGAACACAATTAACACCGCTGTTCTTGTGCAGCAAACAGGAACTCGGTTTTTCAGGGACCCATAATTAAAACTCTGAAAATAAATGGATATTTCTGTGTCTCAGTGATCTGTAAAAACTGCAACAAATAGAGAGTGTAAAGTTAATTAAAATCAATGATGTGAGATTTTAAGTTGTGGCAGAGGG
>CAIGQZ010032545.1:6850651-6865513 GCA_903798205.1 Danio tinwini
CAGCTTAATATGTTAATGTTTACTTACACATGCTTTAATGCGCAGGTGTCAAAGCCAGTTCCTGGAGGGCCGCAGCTCTGCACAGTTTAGTTTCATCCCTAATTAAACACAACTAATCACTGCACTACTTAACATTTGCACATTTAAAAATTGCACATATTCATTGCACTGATTTATTCACTTATTTGAACTGTACATACCTACTGCACATGTACATTTGTAAATTATGTACACACCCACTGTACATATACATTTGTAATTATGTTTATCTATCTGCACACTTCTGATTATTAATAGCAACCTGTACATTTATCCATCTATTGTAAATCTGTTCATAGCTAACACAACCTGTATATAATGTTCATAGTACATCCATTTGTAAATATCACCATACTTTTTCTATAACTGCACTTTATAACTTATACCTGTATCCTGCACTTGCTGCTATTGCACTCCTGGTTAGACCTAAACTGCATTTTGTTTCCTTGTACTTGTACATGTGTGATGTCAATAAAGTTGAATCTAATCTAATCTAATCTAATCTAATCTAATCTAATCTAATCTAATCTAATCTAATCTAATCTAATCTAATCTAATTAAGTCCTTCAGATTTTGTTTCAAACCTCCAGGTAAGTGTTGAAGCAGGGTTGGAACTAAACTGTGCAGTTTGACACATGTGCTCTAATGTATATGTTAATGGATTAGATAACATGACATAACAATGCACAATATATTTATTCAGCAATACTAAATCTTTGTTAAACTTACCAATATAGTAATGTGTTAGTTAACATTAGTAACCATGAACAACTAGAAGTATCTAGAAAAATTTAGTATGAAGGACTAGAAAAAATAGGTGGGGGTAATTATAAAAATTAAGTTACGGTAAGTTCTAAGAGATAGAACAATTTAGCTACAAGAACTAGGAAAAAATCTGTTAAAAAATAAGCTGCAGTAAATAGAAAAAAATAAGTTATGAAAAAAAAATTAAGTTGTGGTAACTAATAAAAAATAGGTTACAATAAATAGAAAAATTAAGTTGTGGTGACTAGAAAATAATTAAGTTATAAGAACTAGAAAAATAAAGTTACAAGAACCAGAAAAAGTATGTTATGAGAAATAGAAATGTTAAGTTGCAGTAACTATAAAGATTAAGTTAGGGTAACTTAGCCTCTACCCCAGCCCTAGCCCTAAACCCAACCTTCAAGTACATTTTCCAAATACTGATTTATGAGTCATTACCTCATGGGGACCAAAAAATGTTCCCACAAGGTCAAAGTTTCAACATCATTCTGAAAACATATTCCTATATATACATTTCTGGAGATTACAAATTCTGCAGCCAGAGGAACGTATGTTTTAAACAAACGCTACAGGGTGGTATGATGCTGTTTCTTTTCATGCTCAGCAGCCTACCGCTTACCTCCGTATGGATTGCTTTCCCGCTGATTCCAGTTTGTCCAGAGGCTCGCCGTGTACGTTGGAGGATTTGAGACGCAGAGCAGAAAAGCAGGTTCCAGAAAGCAGATAAAACAAAAAAAGCCAGAAAATAAAATAAACAAGTAAATAACAGGGTGAGAATGTGGTGAGATCTGAAAACACGGTAGAAATCAGGCGAAGGCTTTCCTTTTTCTGGATTGCTTTTGGGTTTAGGGAAGAGGGTGGGTGAGGGGATCGGTCAGTCAGTCTGTTAACAGCGGCCTCTGGTGGTTTAAGTGAAAACAGCAGGCATAAATGGCACTCGCAAGAGAAATTTGAGATCTTAAAAAGCATAGAAAGCGGCCCCTGGTGGATTTGTGAAAACAAAAACTGCAAAAAAGTACCTCCTGGGACATATTTGCCACTCTCCAGAAATGTATATAGGGGTTTATAATCAAATTGAGCCTGGGTTGCAAACTTTACCAGTATATCTAAATGTCCCCAAAAAATAATGTAAAGGTTATAAAATAAAAAGGTGCAGTTATTATTTTTTTATGAATTAATGTATATGATTTATTGTAAATTATATATGGGAACGATATATATTATTACAAATAATTTATTATTATAAACGGTTAACCTGTGCATCAGATTTTTTTTTTTTTTTATTAACTTGGCCTTGTAATCTTTAATCAAATACCGCAACCTTTCCCTTTGAAATGACTTTTTTCACTTCTTGTCATGTGGGATGCCATAAAAGGGGGGGTTGTGGATGGTTGTCTGTCTCTTTAGTGGAAAGTGGTTCAAAATTGAATAAACACATGGAGATTCATTGTTCTTGTGATCGCCAGGCTCCTCAATAAAACATCCTCAACAATGTGAGGGTGTTGGTGGTATGTCTGGTGAAGAGTAATCTGCCACAACTTGGTGTCTATCAACGATCCAATCAATTCCTGAAGGATAGAATCAAGCCCCTTTACATTTTTTTATGTCAGAATTTCAAGTTTAATTCGAATATATGTCACAATAAGGACAACATTTTAGTTACATCCTGACTTTAACTGTATACTGCACATTTTAATAATTGATAACTCGATCATTTGGGAGAAATTGGCATACTGTGTTTAATTTACTCCACACTTTCAAACTAGTATTCTGTATCCTGCTTCAGTGTAGCATTTCTGTAACATGAGTGCACTACTGTGTCTGAGGTCACTTGAAGGATTTCAGCTGAATAGACTGAGACAAAGAGAGAAAGAGATTCATAAGAGCCCATGCAGGTGGAAAACTGGCATATGCATTCATAAGTCTGACAGACAAACAAGAGGGTCTTTTTTACATTCATTATGCCTGACTGCCAGTTATGTTACCATTTTATAGACAAGCAGGAGAATACACCATGCTTTTTCATTATTACAGAAAACTGTAATACAGTCATTTGCACATTTGTGTTGCTGAAAATGGCAGCAACTTCTGTTCACTACCATTGTGTCTTATGACTGTTGCTTTTTGTGCTTATCATAATAAGCCTGTACTGTTATTATGCAGATTTATTTCTGCACACATAAACACGTGATCCACTTCAGAATTTTGTGTTCTGTCTATGGAAGGAGTTTTTTAAGGCATCGTAGGCATGCTTACTGTTTCAATATACAGGGAGTGCGGAATTATTTGGCAAGTTGTATTTTTGAGGATTAATTTTATTATTGAACAACAACCATGTTCTCAATGAACTCAAAAAAACTCATTAATATCAAAGCTGAATATTTTTGAAAGTATTTAGTTTGTTTTTAGTTTTAGCCATTTTAGGAGGATATCTGTGTGTGCAGTTGACTATTACTGTGTATAATTATTAGGCAACTTAACAAAAAACAAATATATACCCATTTCAATTATTTATTTTCACCAGTGAAACCAATATAACATCTCAACATTCACAAATATACATTTCTGACATTCCAAAACAAAACAAATCAGTGACCAATATAGCCACCTTTCTTTGCAAGGACACTCAAAAGCCTGCCATCCATGGATTCTGTCAGTGTTTTGATCTGTTCACCATCAACATTGCCTGCAGCTGCAACCACAGCCTCCCAGACACTGTTCAGAGAGGTGTACTGTTTTCCCTCCTTGTAAATGTCACATTTGATGATGGACCACAGGTTCTATATGGGTTTCAGATCAGGTGAACAAGGAGGCCATGTCATTAGTTTTTCTTCCTTTAGACCCTTTCGTGTCAGCGATGCTGTGGAGTACTTGGACTCGTGTGATGGAGCATTGTCCTGCATTAAAATCATGTTTTTCTTGAAGGATGCAGACTTCTTCCTGTACCACTGCTTGAAGAAGGTGTCTTCCAGAAACTGGCAGTAGGACTGGGAATTGAGCTTGACTCCATCCTTAACCCGAAAAGGCCCCACAAGCTCATCTTTGATGATACCAGCCCAAACCAGTACTCCACCTCCACCTTGCTGGCGTCTGAGTCGGACTGGAGCTCTCTGCCTTTTAACGATCCAGCCACGGGCCCATCCATCTGGCCCATCAAGACTCACTCTCATTTCATCAGTCCATAAAACATTAGAAAAATCAGTCTTGAGATATTTCTTGGTCCAGTCTTTTGGGCACCCCAGTAATGTTGCAGCTCTGAAATATGGCAAAACTGGCATCTTGGCAGCTGCACGCTTGACTTTTCTAAGTTCATGGGCAGTTATTTTGCACCTTGGTTTTTTCACATGCTTCTTGCGACCCTGTTGACTATTTTGAATGAAACGCTTGATTGTTCGATGATCACGCTTCAGAAGCTTGGCAATTTTAAGAGTGCTGCATCCCTCTGCAAGATATCTCACTATTTTTGACTTTTCGGAGCCTGTCAAGTCCTTCTTTTGACCAATTTTGCCAAAGGAAAGGAAGTTGCCAATAATTATGCACACCTAATATAGGGTGTTGATGTCATTAGACCACACCCCTTCTCATTACAGAAATGCACATCACCTAATATGCTTTATTGGTAGTAGGCTTTCGAGTCTATACAGCTTGGAGTAAGACAACATGCATAAAGAGGATGATGTGGTCAAAATACTCATTTGCCTAATAATTCTGCACTCCCTGTATAGCTACTTTAGTAGTAGCTATTTATAGCTATAGTATAGCCAATTGAGTAATGCAAAATTTAGTTAAAATGATAGTTCGCAAAAAAAGGAATGTTCTGTCATAATTTGTTCTTTTAAACACAAAAGAAGATATATTGAAGAATGTTAAAAACCTGTAACCATTGACTTCCATAGTAGAAAAAAAACAACAAATACTATGGAAGTCCATGGCTACAGGTTTTCAATATATTGAAGAATGTTGGCAACCTGTAACCATTGACTTCCATAGTAGGAAAAACAAATACTATAGAAATTAATGGCTACAGGTCTTTAATATACTGAAGTATATTGTAATCCTATAACCATTGACTTCCATAGTAGGAAAAAAAACACTATGGAAATCAATAGCTACAGGTTTCCAATATGTTGAAGAATGTTGGAAACCTGTAACAAATACTATGAAAGTCAATGGCTACAGGTTTTTTATTGTATTAAAAGAATGTTAAAAACTTGTAACCATTGACTTTCATAGTAGGAAAAACAGATACTATGGAAGTCAATGGCTACAGGTTTCCAATATATTGAAGAATGTTGAAAACCTGTAACCATTGATTTCCATAGTAGGAAAATACAAATACTATGGAAGTCAATAGCTACAGGTTTCCAACATTCTTCAATATATCTTTTCTTGTGTTCAATAGAACAAAAAACTAAAGGATAAGTAAATAATGACATGATTTTTATTTTATGGGTCAACTATACTTTTAATTTCCATTAAAAATGACATTTTACTTCATGCCTTTATTATATTTGAAGCAAATCTGCAAAGGTGATGCTTGTTAATGCGTTCTCTGAAAAGAAAACTGTAATTACGTTTTTTTTTTCTATGACACTGAGAGAGAACTTGGCTTCCTCATTTTGCTAAATGAATATAAATGATCCTCTGTGTTCATGCAGTTTTAATTGATTAGACAAATTAAAGCTCATCTAATAATCTGACTGCGCAAGTAAGGGAAAAGAGGGATAAAGATCGTAAAAAGACAAAAAAAAGAGCTAGATTCTTTTAAGAATCAAGCTAGACCCATTAAAACGGATGACTCAAACACAATCGCGAGCTATCTGAACGTTTATGATGAAGAAAGAGACAGAAGTTGTTTTGAGACACTAAAGCTCCATCTGTTCTGAGCAACTGTTACAGCAAGGCTCTTCTGCTGTCTGAGTTCGCAAACACTTCTTACTCTTGTTTCTTCTTTCCACACTCTTGCTCCAGTGTGTTTATGCTTTCTAATCTTGGTGATTGTTTTTGTCCCTCTGTTGCTTTGATATAAATGGCAGGCAAAAATAAGACCAACTTATTAAGGTTCCCAGCAGAGCTGTTGTCACTGAAAGACACAATTATCACAAATGACTGTGGCCACATCTCCATCTAGAATCGAATGAGAGGAAGTTGTACACAGAGATCACATTTAAGATACAGGTCTATACTCACTGGTTCGCAAGAATCGAGCCATATTGCATATGCTGTATTGGATATTTGAAACAATGGTGCCCATTGAATATTGTCATGCTGATGTACAGCTGAAGTCAGAATTATTAGCCCTCCTGAATTATTAGCCCCATGTATATATTCCCCCCCCCCCCCAATTTCTGTTTAACTGAAAGATTTTGGTAACAATTTATAATAACTACACACTATGAACCATGTATTAAGCATTAGCAAATAGTGAATTCATTATTTGTTAAGCATTAACTCTACATTAATAAACGTTAGTAAATAGCTTTTAACTACAGCTACAAATGCTGTATTCCTGACTTATAAACACATTTATAATGTGCTTATTAATTGTACTTTAATTCGTTGTTAATGATTTATTTTTCATTACTAAATTAAGTATTGCATTATTTACAAATCAGTTATTTAAGCATAGTTAGTTGTTTTTTAAGATTATTTAGAATGAGTAAGTAAATGATTAATAAACTATTCAAATTAACATTTATAATTCTTATTATTTAGGTGTATACTAATAGTTAATTTGTATGTTAATAAAAGCTTTATTAGCTCAACTTCATGCAGTTTAGTGACCTAATCTAAAGTGAGCACTATTTATGCTTTATAAATCTTTTACAAATGACAATTAAAGGCTCAGTTATATTCTAAACAGGAAACAAGTTCATAAACAACATTATTCATTCCTATTCGAGACACAAATGAAACTGAATCAAAAAAAAAAATAAATCTTTGTAATCTTTACTGAAATAAAATTACTGGACAGTTTAAAAATTGCATCCTATTATATTGTTAAATTATTATATTGTTGTTGTTTTATCTAATTTTATGTTGTATTTCAACACTCCTGTTATTCAGCAATGTTTAAACTTTACAGTAATTTTACTTTTTAGATAAGATTGCAAAAATGTATTGTTCATTCGGTACTTAGCCTTTAATTGTCATTTATAAGGGATTTATAAAGCATAAATAGTCCTCACTTTAGATTAGGTCACAAAACTGCATGAAGTTGAGTTAATAAAGCATTTATTAATATACATAGTAACCATTACTACATGCCTGAATAATAAGATATATAAATGTTGATTTTAATAGTTTGTTAATCATTTACTAACTCATTCTGAATGATCTTAAAAACCACCAACTACTCTTACATACAAATAGTTTTTAAATAATATAATACTTAATTTAGTAATGAAAAATAAATCCTTAACAAAGTATAAAAGTACAATTATTAAGCACATTACAAATGTGGTTGCAAGTCAAAAATACAGCATTTGTAGCTGCAGTTATAAACTGCTTACTACTGCTTATTAATGTAGTGTTAATACTTAACAAATATTGAATTCACTAGATGCTAATGCTTAGTAAATAGTTCATAGTGTGTGGTTATTATAAATTGGTACCAAGATTTTTTCTAAATGTTTTTAAGCACAATAGTTTTAATAACTAATTACAAGTAGCTATTGTTACAATGTACTTAATATGTAAATACATGTTTTTACATTGTATTATGATTGATTAAACACATGCATTACATCACATCTGTAATAATTTCTATAGTTACATTTGTCCCATCCTTTAACCACGCTTAAACTTACCCATACCACCAAACCTGTCACTAACCCTGTCTGTATCCTACTCCAAGAGCACCAGAAGTGTTCTGCAATGCATTATGAACACAGTAAGTACATTGTATTTATATTTTTGATGCATGTACATAGTAATTAAGGCAACTTCATATAAAGTGAGACCAAATAAACGTTTGCACCAGGGACGTGCAGTCAGGGGAGGCAGGTTAAGCAGTGCCTCACCTGTCATCGTCCTCGCCTGCCTTTATGAGATGTATACTAGGATAAAATAAATATTTGTCCACTGATCTGTGCTATAAATGCAATTTATGCATGATTCAAATAATTGAAATCAATGTTATGATCAAAATTGCTGTATTTTGCATATCTCCTGTTTAATTACTGTGTAGGAAGCGAGCTGAGGCAGCACCGAGCTCTGCCTCATGTCAGATTGCGCAATCCCTTGCAAACTGGCTTGAGCCTGCCCCTTTTGCTCACTCCGTGTGTGCTGCCAATGTAATGCTTTATTAAAATGTTTTTTACATATTGTAGACATTTTAATTATATGTCCTCACGTATTTCACATATATCTATCACTTATTTAGTGTTAGGATCAGACATAAAGCCGCACTGAAAAGACATGAGGTGAGGCAGGCAGTAGCTCAGGTTATTCTTGTTCAGTGGTTGCTCTTCTTCTACGCGGTATAGTTCAATAGGAGTCTGTTTTGCTCTGACTTACTGCAAAAATCGTGAGTATCAGCTCAAAAATTTCTCAGAATTGCACTTTCTATCAAAACGTGAATAAATAATGGACGACCAATGCCGGAGCTAAAGGACTTGCTGTAAAGGACAGGACAGAAGAAAACACGATCATTTTAAATTAATTCAAGTTATGACAAGACTTCATTTACAAGTACTATAAAGGTAAGAACAGTGTGTGTATCCTGTGTGTCTGTGAATGAGAGAGAGAGAGAGAGAGAGAGAGAGAGAGAGAGAGAGAGAGAGAGAGCAAGAGAAAGCGCACACACTCTACAACAAGGCTTTTACAACAAGGCTACAATTATACAACTTCTATGTTGTCATAATTAGTTGCTTCTACAAGTAACATAGCCAAATATTGTTTATCATCTCCAAACAAGGACACATGTTAATGTGTGGGTGTGTTAAAAGGTAAACAAATACCCAGGTTTTTTTGCAACCCGCATCTCCGGAAATGGGGAGGATTATTGACAATGGGACAGGGTCAAATTTTCTCTGAAAGACAATAGTTTGTAGGCCAAAATATGAGCAATTGGCACATGGGCATCAGAATTAAGCCTTGAAGCGATCGAAGAAGGTCACTTCCATTTCCTTTTACATCACATGGATGTGACATTATCTTTTTTTCACATAGCCATTTCCATTCTTCGCTTTAGAAGTTTACCCAGCTATGACAAAAATGCTCATGGACAAATAACAAACACTGAAATAAATATTTTCTTTTATGTTCCTCAGAAGAATGAATGTATTACAGAAGGGTGTATGAATAATGACAGAATTTATGTTTGGGTGAACTATTCTTTTAAGGTTAGATTTCAAACTTTGGTGCATCGCTCATCTTCACCACAGACACGAATAACACCTTAAATCTTGTGGCATGTTGAAGTGTGATTACTTTTAGAAATGACAAGACTTGTGATGTTAGCTTGACAGACGTTATAAAAAGTACACCTTGATTTTCATGGGATCAGAATATCACAGGTCTCCTTTTTTTTACTTTTACTTGCATACAAAGACGACCCATTTTCTCAAGGAACAGTGTGGTGATAGGCTGTATTTGAGACAGAGACTGAGCATTATGCCTCTTTTGCCTCTTCGTATTGACGGATTGCATCTTTAAGAGGAATGCAGTTTAAATGATGCATTAGAGACCGGGTGAAGATATTCGCTCAGAGTGAAAAGCACTGTCATCATTCAGGCATTGAAACATCATAATGAATATGGAACACAGGGAGATCCTGAGGCAAATGACAACAGTCTATTTCTGGGCAACCAGCTGTGATTCCTAATTAATAATAGATAACTGTGACATTATTGCCTTGTCAGTAGGCATTCTTCTGTTTGTTTGGGTTGTTGTTGTAGGCTTTTAGTCAGGGATTTGCACTTTTTGTATTTGCTGCAAATCCTCCCCTACATGCTTCATCCACAATTCACACAACTACATGCTTCTGTATAATGATTAGCTCCTCCTTCAACACACTTTAATCTCTATTTGCACTTCCCTGTGGTGTCAGAGCATCTGAGATGCCCAGATAAAGCTGTTGTTTTATGATTTTTATTGCATCTAAACTGGAAAAATGGAAATGAGATCGTAGCTTTGCAAGGTTGAGCCTTTGTCTTTGTTTGCGCTTATTGCGTGTTTCCCCCATTGACACTTCAAACCTCTTTTTGGTTTTGTTTTGTTCTGAATTGTTACTGATGGTGGGAAGGTTTCTGTGTTGTGTATTTCTTTGGTTAACATCTAAATCTGCTGCCAGGCTGTTAAAATTACTTTCTCCCCAAGCTGTTGCGTTCCTGCTGTACCTGCCTGACTTATCCTGCAGCAGCCTGTGTGCAAATTTCATCAAACATCTTTGATTTAACGTAAAACTTTGACAACAATATTTTGGACTCTGAAATGTAAGATTGCTTAAGGTAACACATCCATTATTTACATAGCTAATGCATTCGGCATGGTTGGGTGACCGTATATGTGGGTGAAATATAGATGCATTTATATGCCTACCATCTGGGGAAAATGTTGACATTGAAACAACCCTATTTTCCATTAGTGGGAGTTTCTAAATTTACAAAATGAGAACACTTCCTGTGGAACTCATCCAATCTGTAAAACAAACAGTCAGCGGTGAAAATGATGAAAGACAGGAACGCAAGAGAGAGGGGAAAATAAGCGTGTATAGTGTTTCACAGAAACAAGACAACTGAAGAGAAAGGAATAGCTCACCCAAAAATAAAAACCTGCCATTCTTCACCCTCACATTGTTGCAAAGCAGTTTGCTGTTGCTTCAATGGAAAATTATGTTTTGGAACTGTGGATTGATTTTTTTTTCAGTTATTTTGAACTGTCTCCTGATGTGTTTGAAGGAAAATCATCAACAACACAATCTGCACCATCATCATCATCTTCGACATTCACTTTCATCATAACTGGCATCATGCTTTAACATCACCATAGTTATCTGTCTGTATTTTGATAACCATCACTGTCATCATTACTATTGGTCATTTTACTATTTTCTACACCTGACAAAAGTCTTGTCGTTGATCCCAGTTGTAAGAGCAACAAATAATGACTTCTAGTTGATTATTTGAAAAAAGTGGCAGAAGGTAGATTTTTCCTATGAATCATCTGTTGAACTGCATCCCAATCATCACAAATACTGCAGAAGACCTACTGGAACCCATATGGAGCGAATATTCTTACAGAAATCAGTTAAGTTTGGTGAAGGAAAAATTATGGTTTGGGGTTACATTCAGTATGGGGGCGTTTAAGAGATCTGCAGAGTGGATGGCAACATCAACAGCCTGAAAAATTAAGACATTTGTGCTGCCCATTACATTACAAACCACAGGAGAGGGCAAATTCTTCAGCAGGATAGCGCTCCATCTCATACTTCAGCCACATCAAAGTTCCTGAAAGCAAAGAAGGTCAAGGTGCTCTAGGACTGGCCAGCCCAGTCACCAGACATGAACATTATTAAGCATGTCTGGGGTAAGATGGAAGAGGCATTGAAGATGAATCCAAAGTATCTTGATGAACTCTGGAAGTCCTGCAAGAACGTTTTCTTTGCCATTCCAGATGACTTTATTAATAAGTTATTTGAGTCATTGCAGAGATGTATGGATGCAGTCCTCCAAGCTCATGGGAGTCATACACAATATTCATTCTTTTTCCACTGCACCATGACTTTATATTCTATTCTATAATCTCTGCTAGTCTCAACCTTGACTCAGACTCATCCTTCTCAGATCTCAGCATAGATTGAGACGTAAACTATCTGATCTTCTGTACAACACTGACAAGCACTTTAGTTTGGGTTGTTTTTCTCTTGTCTTGCCCTTTTCTTCAGCTACTGTACTTGTTATGCTTTCCTTATTGACCTTTTATCATATTTAGTTGTGGACGTATATTTAGCTGTGTTTTGTTGACGTTGAAATACTGTGCCATAATACATTCTAAAGATCAGAGGCTACATGGTATTCACTTCTTCATAAAGACCTCTCATGAATAAAAGCCCATGCCGGTCCATAACATCACCTAGCAACTGTTAGAGCTTCCAGTGTGAGCAATTAATGTATGGTTGAAGAAAGCTTCAAACGCCTCAGAATGTCTTTATCAAAGAGCGCTGGATCCTGCAGTGCTGATTAAACAGAAATGTATTTAAGGTATCCGGAGTTTAGCTTTAAGTTGAAGCTTTTTCCACTTTTTGATTGGTGAACACTTTATGCTGCTCTTTGTGTTTAACAAGAAGTAGCACATTAAACCCTGTGTAAATGTAAATAGCCAGTGGGCACCTTGACCGTTGATGACTTTTGACCACCAAATTAATGACACAAACACTACAGTCAAACTACCTTGATGTCAAAATGATTTCAAATTGATATTTAAGATTGGTGTCAAAAATACATCAAAAATGAACTACAAGGTAGTCCATTTTTATCAATGTAGTCAATTGATATAAAATCAAATTTTGATCTATTTTTGATCTATTTCCTCTATTTTTGATGTTGTTTTAACATTAAGGTGGCCGCTGTGTATTAGAGCCCCTATTATGGGTTTTTGAAAATGACCTTCCAGACAGTGTGTAACACAGCCCTAAGTGAAGTGAAATATCCAGCTAAGGCTTAAATCTGAAAGTGCATTGTGTTTAAAACTATTTATTCATCTATGTAAGAGTCGACTCATAGTGGTTCCAATGAATCGCCGTGGTAATGAGTCTTTAGCCATGCCGGCGTGATGTTGATACAGAACCTAAGCCCCACCCATTTGTTGCGCACGCAGACCCGGGAAAATTAAAATCCCGGCCCCACCCACAAACACTGTAGCAAGAAAAACAAGAAAAAGAAGACTGTAGTAGATCCCGGATGAATCATGTCGCGAAGACGCTGTGCTCTGAAGTGTGAGGAAAAGTTAGTGTTGTTTTCCCTACCCAGTCAGTGGTTGAAGTTTATTTTTGGAAAAAATACCTCAGCATTATAGCCCTAACCTTGTGCTGTGTTCCTGTCATTTTTCTGATGAGTGCTTCAGCAATCTACATGATTTCTTCCTCCATTTCACAAGTGTGGGCAAGTGCAATTAAAATTGTTGCCTCCTAATTTTCTCTAGCTTGCAAATTATGTATTTAATTACGTTTTGTTACTTGTAACTGCCTGTACTTTATCTGGTTAACTGTGTATATTCTCATATTGCGTCCAAAACCACACTGAAAACGTGACGCGTGCCACTTTGTTTATGGATTTAAATGCGTTTGTGAGCTCGCGATCTACTGCCGTTTGTCATTGCTAGGGCCACCATTAGCTGTTCCTACACATACGGCGGTCAGGTTTCAAAATAGTTCAGCTTTTGCCATTGTGTGGATTAATACTGAATGTGTACCATGGTTAAGAATAGAGCAATATGCTGGTGTTAAACTTCATTGCTGCACTCCTGCATTAGGCTCACACATGTCACTCTGCACTCTGACTACTTGTTAATAAGCCGTGGTAGTCATTTCTCTCTGTCTTAAGCCGAAGTCACACTAGAGTTTGAGCTGCGAAATTTTGTCGTTCGGT
This sequence comes from Danio tinwini, assembly GCA_903798205.1. Lineage (NCBI taxonomy): Eukaryota > Metazoa > Chordata > Actinopteri > Cypriniformes > Danionidae > Danio > Danio tinwini. The sequence continues at coordinate 6,864,046 of CAIGQZ010032545.1, forward strand.
GCTGCGAAAAGTGGCGGGATTTAACAAGATGAATAGACATTAAAAAAGCGAGCGATTGCTCCATGTTTTAAATTTCTGTTCAGAGAGGTCATGTTTTGATCCTGGATTGGTCTCACGCAGTCAAGTGATGCGATTTCGAAGGTCAGAGTTTACCAAGCAACCCGCGAAACTCGGTTAATTTAACAAATTAACTAGGTTAATTTGGTTAAATAGGCAGGTTAGGGTAATTAGGCAAGTTATTGTATAACGATGGTTTGTTCTGTAGACTATTGAAAAAAAATTAGCTCGAAATAAAAAAAACTAATTTTTGAAATAAAACAAATAAGACTTTTTCTGAAAGAAAAAATATTATCAGACATACTGTGAAAATTTCCTTGCTCTGTTAAACATAATTTGGGAAAATATTTAAAAAAGAAAGAAAAATCAAAGGGGGGGTAATAATTCTGACTTCAACTGTATGTATTACATATAACATTATGCATGATGTAATGACAGAACAGTAAAGATGTTTCCATCCACTTATTTTGTATGAGCATTTTGGATATGTGCATAAAAAATAGTTGAAAAAAGTAATGTGATTTTGTCACACTAGATCATGTGATGATAAAAATGTGTGTGAATAGACAAACCAGCGGACCAACCACATTGTAAAATATCTGAAATGCTGTTTTGGTCATTCTAAAACGCCTTAACCATTTCAGTATTTGTGTTATTATATTATTAATGACCTCCAGAATTGTCAAGAGCATCTGTGCTCCACGTCTCACACCTTCAAACACCACCATGCGATTATTACATGTCAGCTTGTCGCAAGTAATTTATTAAACAAGAAAAAGATTCACACAGATTCTCCTCCTACCAAAGCAAATTTAGTTTTTCTTTTTTGTATTTGGCACCAGTTAATTTGGAAATAACGATTTTGTTCTTATTGACTCATTAGATGGAGATATTGCTTTATTTGCATTTGGATGAAAGCATAGCTAATGCGATTAAATAAAACAGAAAACACATTGTTTTGATTGTATAAGTAACTATGCTACTACAGTATGTCAACTAACTCATAAGAGCATGAGTAGAGTATTAGTTATAGTTATAGCCTGTTTTAGTAGCCTCAGGATTGATTGAGATCAATTTAATTTATAGGAATACCTGTTTGGGGTAAATAACTTATGGGACTATGACTATTTCAAACAAGGATATCTCTAGATAATCCTAGACTTGTTTGTTGTCATTTTTATATACAATTAGACTGTAAAACTAACATACATCTCAGTGTACATCGTTTAGTGGCTGCATATGAAGTTCTTTTTCAGTGCAGATCAGTAAAAAAATATTACTGTTAAATGTATGTCTAATAAGAAAAATGACTAAATTTTGCTCATGCTTAATTAAGAGATAAGTAAGTAAGAGATAAGAAGCACAAGAAAGTTATTAGATTATGCAATTCTAGTAGCGATATATACAAATA
>CAIGQZ010032545.1:6870768-6898801 GCA_903798205.1 Danio tinwini
TCTTTCTTTCTTTCTTTCTTTCTTTCTTTCTTTGCACTGCTGCTATGCTTATTTCCCTTGCTTTCAGGACCACCATTCCCAATACAGAGTTTGTGTGGGAAATGGATGGGTTTAAAAATTACCATGATTTCAATGATATAACTGTAAAACTGCTACGGTCTGTAATGTTTTCTTAATATTTACAATGAATAACAGTAAATTCACATTTCCAGATGACACTTTGTACACTTTTACAGTTATTTTTTGTTGTTTTTCTCTTGAGTTATGCACATTAGAGTTTTATGTTAAATATAATGTTGAAAAATCATGTTTATTGCGTTAATTTTATGTGTTACCATAATGGTGTTTGTTTAGTAGATTGTGAATAACTATGTTTCCATTCAAAGATGTAAATTAGATTTATAGGCAAAATATTCAATGTGTTAAAGAGAACAAAATCGTCACTTGATTGATTGCCACCAAATATCAACAGTAAAAACTGTGTGAATCCTTTCCTTATTTAATAAATTACTTGCGCCTCAGAAGGCAATGGCGACACACAATAAACGCGTGGTGGTGTTTGAAGGCGTGAGATGCGGAGCACAGATGCTCTTGACAGTTCTAGAGGTAATTAATAATATAATAAACACTAATAATAAATTGGTTAAGGCATATTAGTATGAACTAAACAACATTTCAAATGTTTTACAATGTGCTCAGCCTGCTGGTTTGTCCATTCACACACATTCGTACTTTAATTACCATTTACTTTAATTTTATGTGTTACAATGATGGTGTTTATTAGTTGTGTGAATGACACTGAGCACCGGCTATATATTAGTATGCTTGACCTCTGCCTGTGGAAAAAAAATGAGCAATAATTCATCATATGACTTTTTCATTCACACCTGCATATGGTTGTGCTTTGTTGTGAGTTGCGTTTTTCAAGACTTTTTTGTGAATTTTACGGTAATTCCCAGAAATTTGCTGACTTTTTGTGATAAAAAATATAAATAAATGTAACAAATTATATGTATTTGCAAACAAATTATACATATTTACATACATATTTACAACATATTAGGTAGCCTATGTTAGGTGTGCAATCTGAAATATTGACAATGACTCAAATCATTAAAATAAAGATTCTTTTTTTTGGTGTCTTGTCAAGACAAGATTTAAAACGGTAGGGATTAAGCAAAAGGAAGGTTGTATAACTCTTTTTTTTAGTTCACGATCTTACTTTCTCTCAGATTTCATTCCCCGGAGCATCTGACATAATGTCACACATAGGACATTTGTTAAGGCTTCCTCTTCCATAATACACCCAAAATACGGATTACCATAAAACTCGTTATTGGCAGAGAAGTGCTATCTCTCGTTAACTACAGGGAAAGAGTTAAACAAAATAATTTATTGATTAATAATACCAGCCATACATGTAAAGTACAAACAATGTCCTTCAATTTGGTCACGTCCAGCGGCCGTCACCTTTGAACCAATCTTATCTTCACCTGTCTGTTCCATTGCTCCATTTGCTCCAACTTTCTTTCGTAGTCTGAAGCTCATCAAACGCACAAAACGACCAATTCGCAGCACAAGATGTCTATATCTCATCTTTGCTATGACTTCACACATAAATCACTCGCGCTTCATCTGCGTCTGCTTACTGCACAAGCTGAAAACTCCCCCGCCCCCAATTACATGTAATGTAATGATTGTGAGGGCGCAGGTGACATGCCATTTTTCGAGAGACACTCAAATACATTATGTGTGCTGCGTATGCAAAGTCTATAAGTCATGTAAAACAATTCTTTGCAAACTGTAATAAATATAATTTGATTATATGGTTTGGAATTTGATGTTTAATGAAATTATACAAATTTTTGGTGATTATTTTGTGTTTAATTAAGAATTTTGCAGGATTGCAAAAATGTGCTACTTTTTGTTTATTTTGCGTTGGATTCAGCGATCACGGATTTACGAAAAACTAGGGAGTCTGGTTAGTACTATAAAACATTGGTGTTTGACTAAAATTATTTGACAAAATACAGTAATTTACAGTAACATAAAAAAGATTGATTAGATTGTAGCGTGTTATTAACGGTTAGATTCCAACAACCACAGCTACTGTTTTTTACAGTAAATTTCATTTATTTTTTAACGGTGTGCTCAACATGACAAAATTGGGATTAAATAGCACCAATAATGACATTCTCTCCTTGTGTTCATCTTGTGTTTGCCAGCTCAACAAATGTGTTACAATAAAACCTATGAGACAGTTGAACAGAAAATGTGTCCTAGGTTTATTTTTTAATGATTGTTAAAATGTTCAATTGATTTTAAATTGTATAAGTCAATAATTGATTTTTTAACCTTTGAACTTGGTGTAGCAAATAAGCCATTTATTTTGTTTTTGAAAAGATCACATTTTCTGCTTGTAATTTCTGAAAAATTTATTCATTTATTTGATTGTTATTTAATGTGTCTGTAAATGGTTTTGCTATTGTTTCTTGATAGAAATTAAGTTGCTGTTTTGTATTGCTTTTAATTACTTTTATGTTAATATGTGGTATAAACGCGATGCGGTGGCACAGTGGATAGCGCTATCGCCTCACAGCAAGAAGGTTGCTGGTTTGAGCCTCGGCTGAGAGTTTGCATGTTCTCCCCGTGTTCATGTGGATTTCCTCAGGGTGTTTCGGTTTCCGCCACAAGTCCAAAGATATGCGGTACAGGTGAATTGGGTAAGCTAAATTGTCCGCAATGTATGTGTGTGTATGAGAATGTATGGGTGTTTCCCAGTGAAGGGTTGCAGCTGGAAGGGGATCCGCTGAGTAAAACATGTGCTGGATAAGTTGGCGGTTTATTCCGTGAACGACCCCTGATTAATAAAGGGACAAAGCCGAAAAGAAAATAAATGAATGAATGAATGAATATGTGGTATTAAGTAGAAAAATGGTTCAATAAAGTGGTTTGTAAAATCAAATCTTTTTTTCTTTCTTTCTTTCTTTCTTTCTTTCTTTCTTTCTTTCACTGTTGCTATGCTTATTTCCTTTGTTTTGTTTATATATGTGCTTTGTTTTGTGTGTCTTTCAGAACCAGCATCCCCAAGACTGAGGTTGTGTAGGAAATGGAGGTGTTTGGGCTAGAATATCTACTCAGCGTGACACAACTGGGATCAAACAGCACCAGAAACGGAATTCCCTTTCTGTCTTCATCTTTGCCAGCTCAACAAATGTGTTAGGATGGAGCTTTTGTGTCTAAGGACCAGAATTAGCGCAACCCATTTGGTGGCCGACAAGATCCTGAAACTGTACGAACTCAGTGGGAATTCAGAAACGCTGGCTGCCTCACCTATTAAAATCATCCAGATAAATGCATCTATGGAGACCCCCTGCTGCACCGTCTGCCAGACACACTCCTTATGTGGCCGCTCTTCTTTTCACACTCTCTTTTTCTCTTACCTTACACTACAGGTTTCTGTTTTGCCTTATACTGCTTCTTCTTTCCTTTTTTTCCCCTTTTGTTGCTCTACTTTTCTACAATGCTTAAAATGCGAATAGATCCTTTTGCACGTACTATTTTGCTTACATATTCAAAATCTTAAACTTACAACTCGTCGTACTACAGCTTTTCTATTACTGTCCAGTTTGATGTTCAACCCAACTTAAGACCTAAACCAGTTTTTACATGACAGTTGGCAGCCAGAATACAATATGACAAAGTGCTGTAGAAAACAGGAACTCTCAGCTAAAGGTAAAAACCACTATAACAGAGCCATAAGAGGTCATGCCCTTCAACCAAGCAACACAATACTAGCTTGAAGCACTAAATGCTAAATGGATTAAGTTCAAATGCTACTTGTGAATTTACACATACATTGGTACAAAAACTGATGTTCACTTTAAGATAATAACAATAAATTATAAACTACATTTAAAACTGCAATAGTTTTCAATAATTAATACTGATTCCTGTTTTAAAATATGACAAATAAAGAAAAACTGTAATATTCCTCATATTTGAAATATTAAAAAATATTTTAATAGTATTGTAAAGAGTCAGGTACAATGGAGGTGAGGATCCACATGCAGCTTTATTAAACAGAATATACAGGCAGGCAATGGTCAAAACAGGAGCAAACTGGAGCATGCAGGTAATCCAAAGCGTAGTCAGAAAAGCAGATGAATGGTAGGGATGGCTGATGCGAAACTGTCATTTCAACACAGTGTCGAGATCCCAAAGCGCAAGTGTTTCAAAACACTGCACCGAAGTATGATTTGAAACATCAGGTCACGTGACTAAAATGATTGTTGGCCTCTGTTACATTCACCCCCCCAAACCTCACTCCCATCCGGGTCACTGCACCATTGTAACCCCCTGGTCCTACTGCACCCATCCCACTCTGAGCTGGGATCGAACCGGTATTTCTTTGTATGGGAGTCAGTTGCTCTAACAAGGAGGCTAAAAACCATAGCCTCTAGCGTCTGTTGCTAGAGAACATTTTAGAGGTCAGAGGAGTGAGGTCTTACCTGCACAGCACTTTACTAGCTGGCCTCTGTTACACTCACCCCCCTAAATCTCACTCCCATCCGGGTCACGGCACCAATGAAACCCTGCTGGTTCACCCAACCCGCTCTGAGCTGATTGAACCGGCGACTCTTCGCATGGGAGTCGGTTGCTCTAACAAGAAGGCTAAAGACAGAGAAGTAAGGTTTACCCTGCACAGCACTTCATTAGCTGGCCTCCGTTACATAATCAACATTCATAAACACCAAGTGTGAGGTGCTGTGGATTATGGGATGTGAAGCTCAGTGTGTCTGGTAGGTACTCTACTTGAGACACTGTGCTAATATAATTACTTAATGGTTTAACTAAAGAATTTAATATCTAATCATGCCGTATCAGATGAACTTGTCTATACAACTTACAGACAGTATCACTTGTTCAGCTGTGGAAGTATAAGTCCTTCAAAAGCCAAGTGAGATATATTCAACACTTGATGAACACAGTGAACTCAAGGAGCAAATAAAATGGTCCATTGTGTTACTAAAAACTCAAGACCAATGAATTCTCCAGCATCTGGCAGAAAATGAACTTCTCTCGCAAGTAGTCTACATTCCTCCCCTCCTCAGGTTGAATTAAATGTTCACTTAGATGTTGAGAACATTAGTATAGATGAAAAGTGAATGGAAGGCCACTTATCTCACAATGTTCATGCTTTCATCTGTTCATTCAACATTTTTTCTATTGCTGGCCAATTCAATGTTCAACTCAACCTGAGGCCACACCACAATTGGCAGCCAGAATGCAATACACCAAAATTGCTGCAGAAAACAGCCAGAAGCTTTTAACTAATGGTAAAACCACCATTACAGAGCCATAAAAGTCCATGCCTTTCAACCACACAATACTAGCTTGAAATGTGTCCAAGAGAAGTGGCAAAGAAAAAACAATGCACTTATATGGAGAATTAAGCTAACAAACAATTGAAGAAAAAACTAGAAATGACAGCCAATCAACAGCTCCAGAATTTCCCAGAGAAGCAGCTAATAGGCCATTTTAGAGACACTGACATGAGGTGAATCTAAAAAAAACCCTGTTTCATTCGCTTGCATTTTAAACAGACTTCCTGCTGAGCTCAACTCGCCTCGGTTGTTTTACGCTCAAATGCAGAGGTAAATCAGGGAAAAAAAGATGAAAGAACTGTTTTTCTTCTGTGACTCTGACGGAGGCATTGATGCAGTGGCTGTTTAAGGGCGGACAATGTTGAGATAATGAAACCTGCGAGGCTTAAAAACATCTTCTTGTAAAAGTTCAGGCCTGCTTAACCAACTGCGGCGGAATTAACGCGTGAACTAAAGTCAATGAAAACTTCTCATTAGCCTTCAAAATAGAAGAAACTGGGAAATTAATGAGGAAAAAGAGATGTCCCCCATTTCCGACAGCCTTAAAGATTATAAATGTATGTGTGTTGAATTTAATAACTCACACCCTACAGGAAGTGAGAGCGATCTGAAAGGAAGGACAATTCTGATGGAGGCTGGATATGAACTTGCTACGGCACAGAATGTTGATATTAGAAAGTAATCTTGGAGATGCAGTGGGCTTGCTGACACTGGATCCGACAATATGTTTTCATATAGATGTGACATAAGCAATATCTGCCAGGCTCTGTTTGCTGAGCTAGATGAGGCTGATCCCAGCTGGATTTTTAAGCAGATAGATAATATATTCCTTTTGGAAATTGATGTTGGGGAATGTGGCTATGCAGAGTTCTGGCAATGCTCCCAGTAAGGGACGGTGGGGAAAGATTGATAGGAGGGAAGTGGTGAATGTATTCATATGGTGTTCCTAATGGCCCCGTGATTAAACACACTCTCAGATGTTTCTGGCAAGCACATTTGGAGAAAATGGAGAGCTCCCCTTTCCTGTCGCATTCACTGGGGCTCAAATACACGCCAACACGCACACACAAAGCAAACCGACAATGTAGTGTGTGCTTTTTCAGCATATCCTCACCATTTGGCCAGTTTATATGCCATTTACACTAAGAACAATATTATGAAGATAACTATAACTGTATTCACACCATTGAAAATATAATCATAATAAATAATTATTTACTGTTAAAGGTGCTGTATGTAGGTTTTTGACTCTTCAAAAGCATGAAAACATCATAATATGTTTGCAGATATTTAAGAAACATGCTTAGTAAACATACTTGTTTATTTGAAAAACAAAGCTAAAGTCAGGTATTCTGCTTTGAGTTATGTGCCAGAACGTCTGTCTTTGTTTTGGTTCTTTTAACCCACCCAACACCAGATTAGCCAAATATATTTCAGAACCCCATGTTGCCTTCATGGAAAACAGCATACGGTGGACAGTAACAGCCTCGAAATGAGAGACAGATTCAGAGTTTCATATGAGGTGGTTATTAATTAGCAGATAATATAAATATTACAAACGTAAACATTAAATTAGCAGTGATTTGGCTGTTTGCACCAGATGAAACAAAGTACTTGAAAGAAGCACAGAATAGTGCACCTACTGCACTCCAACGAAATAGTAAGGTTTATTATCTAATTAATGCATATTAAACCGCTTTAACATTATTACATGAACTTGGCTTGCATTGAGTCATAGTTCTGAAGTTTAACTTCAAACAATTTATTTTATTTTCAAGATCTGAGGTAAACTACCTATTACTGCTCCAAGTAGTATGGCAATAAATGTCATGTAAAATAAGAATTTATATTAATATGTAAAACATAATAATTTTCATATTCTTGTTACATATTCATTTATCCCTTACATTTTTAAGCCAATTAATTTGTTTAAATCCTGTTCCTGACATCACTCTAAACAAATTTTGAGTTTTTTTTGTAACCTGAGGTCCCCATAATAAATATTAGTAGAGTCAACCAAATGTTTTTTGTTCATTTAAAATTTGGCCATCATTGATAATGTTATTATTTTGTTATTATTCTAACTCACATTACTAGCATGTAACACTGAATAAAGCACATGAAGTGTACCAGAGGTGATAGTTCATCCTGTTGTTTACCTGTGAGAAATAGCTGTTTCTAAAATAAAAATTTCAGGTATTGGTTAGGACAAAAACTCCTTTTAGAATGGAAAATATTTCTTCTGTCGTGTGCTGTTGCTTTTAGTTAGAAAATGGTTCAAAGCAGCCTTAAATCAGCCTTTAGGCTTAATAGTCAGGCACACTCACTTCAATCTGGCAACCCGCGCTTGCGAGGACTCGTCAGAGGAGAAGCCTAGTGAAAATGTGTTTTGATCCAGGAGTGCAATGCCTAATTCAACCACTGGGTGTCAAACTTACATACTGCACCTTTAAAAGTATAAATTCAAGGTTATTCAATACAAATTTAGTCCAATGTGAACAAACGCTTGAGTTTGTTTACAATTGTAATTGAAAAAAAAACTAACTAAAATATGTTGGGTAACATAAAAATGTTTTGTTATTGATTGTCGTGTCAGGGTTCTTCTTTTCCTTTGTGGTACTTTGAAATTACTGTTTCCAAAAAGTGGTGTTGTGCTTTTCCACATGGCTATGCAATTAACATTCTGTCATCCAACAAGGTCAAGGCTTCAACAAAGTCAGTGTCATGTGGACAAAAGCCTGAAACAATATTCAATTTTTGAGAATTGACCTAAATCCACTGACGTGTGGATGGGCCACACATGAGACAAAAAACCTGATAACATAAAAAGTAATGCGGTAAATGCAAAAAGTATTTGTGATTGTACTGGAAAGAACTGACACTTGGTTTCCGTGCTGAACGCCTTCTGGATCCTTTCAAAGCTCCAAAGCTAAGAAAAATCCAAAAACTGAGAATCAGCAATTGTCCTTTGACAAAACAAGATCCGGTTATGATAAGCACTGCAGCCATAAATAAACTAAGTCTTACAATCCCTTTAATTGAATAGTGGTTTCTGGGGACTGTAGCTACAGGCCATTTACTTTGGCATGCAGTGTGTAAAGCTTGGTTCAACAGCTCCTCAACCCCCACAAACTCAGAGACAACAGAAGAAGCAGCAGCCAAAGAAAGTGTCCGCCTGACATGTTTTCCTCTGGCACTGTGAGTTCCAGCAGCAGCTCTCATCTGTAATCCAAGCCTTCCAAACATCCTCTCTGTATGTCTGTGAGTGTGTACATACAGTATATAGAAATAGAGAGGAATAATATGAATGCAGAATGTTTTCTTTCTTTCTTTCTTTCTTTCTTTCTTTCTGTGATGCAACCATCAAAGCTGAAAACTACATAGAGGTTTTTGAGCACAATATACTGCCTTTTTTCCAGAGACACCCATGCAAATTTCTATAGGACAATGCAAAACCACATTCTGCACACATTATAAAGTTCTGCCTGTGGAGATAGAGGACACAGCTACTTGGCTGGCCTGCCTGCAGTCCTGACCTGTCTCCAATAGAGAATGTGTGGGGCATTTTAAAGTGCAAAATGCAACAACAAAGACTCTGTACTGTTGCCCACCTTAAGACTTGTTCGCAGGAAGAATGGGTCAAAAGTTTACCTAAAACACTTCATTATATCATATCGTAACGTATAACCCCAAGCCTTTCAGTAAAATTTACTTAATTTATTGAATTATTGATAGATAGAGTAAAGGATTGAGCTTTGGAAAGAAGTGACTTAGAGCCAACTAGAAAGGCTTCAGTTTTAAAGGCATTTAATAAAAAAAATTACTGGTCATCCAAATATTAATCTCACAGACATTAAGTAAGATCGGAGGGGGTGGTGGTGGGGGTGGATCATTCTTAGTAGAGATATAAACTTGCGTATCATCTGTATAAAAATTAAAACGTATGCTATAAGAACAAAATATATGACCAAAATATATGACCTAAAGGTAAAATGTAAATAATTAATAATTATAAATAAAAGAGGAAATGTGTTGCAAGAACCATAATTGGAATATGTAAATCACTACTTTCTTTTTTTTTATTTGCGATATCCATACTGTTCCAACTTTTAGTGATTTTGGGTTGTATGTGCACAAAATAATCAACACTAAAGATAAGACATAAAAATAAACATCATTTCAAAATAAAAATAATTTTTAAAACTTGTTATATTTTTACAAAAAGGATGATCTAAAAATACAAGTGCTAATGGTAGGCAACAACAAAATATTCACACTCTTACCTCACAAGATGTAGGTTTAAAACAGACTTTTTGGAATAAATTAGATAAGTTTAGCCTGCTTGGAGTGTGATTTTGCCTCTAGGTCATTCTCAGTATTTTCTTGTCTGTCTGCAGAAACATAAGTGTAAACATGCCAAAAAGAACTATGTTTCAGACTGTAAGTTAAAACGTTCAGCACTATGGACAGCGTCAGCCTTTTTCAGAACTCTGGACAGCAGCTTTTAGGGAGAAGTGAAATATATATTTTTGACTGACCTTCCCTGAGATTTTTCTGTGAACTGCCAAAGTATTTCTCTAAATCCTCCATGCAGTTCTATTTTCATTCAATGTGTGATGATTTCTTCCAGAGAGCATGCGTACATCTCCGGAGAGCTGGAGAAAATGCTGTTTGCTTACCCTTTAATCAACAAAAGAGAAAAGATGAGCTCCAACAGAGTTGTGGTATTTACTCTAGGATATTTTTAATGGCCCAAATTACATTGTGTTAGACCAAACAACGTGGCATTGATTAAAATACATATCATCATATTTTTCTATCATTATATTCTAATTTGCTCTGTAGCAGACAGGCTGATAAATAATTATTTACAACAAGCACAGCAGTTGGCATCTTTAGGGCTGTCAAGCTTTAAATACCATAATCAAAAGACATTCCTCAGATTCCTCCCCTTGGCGTGAATAGATATCTGAGTCCACTTTGACCCTTTGTTTTACAGAAATAATGTGGGAAATAGCCAAATATTTTGCATGAAAGAATAAAAGGAGCTTTAAAATGTGTGTATTCTAAGCTTGAAGAAAAGATCTTGACAATAAATATTATTAATCATCTTAAAGACCCTGAAGTACTTACAAATAAAGTCTTTTTTATTCCATTTAAAAAAAAATACCTGACACTGTCCATGCTTTTTGAGACCGATAATTACTTGCATTTTTTAAAATATGGTGCAAGCAAGTATTACACATAAAAATAATATCAGTGTTTCATTCACTTAGAGTTATATACCTAAATATTATTGTTAAGCAGCTCTTCAATGTTTGTGGTTTTACTCTTACAACAATTTTACAAAGAGAAACTGAGCATAAGATTTCAGTCAAAGAAAGCAGAGTTTTAGAGCCACACCCACTTATGTAATTGGTTGCCAAATTCTTACCAGTTATTTTCATAATTTTAAAACGTCTGTCACACTTTATTTTGATGGTCTGTTTGTTGATTTTAAGTTACATTGGAACTAATTATCATTAGATTATAAATAGACTTTTAGATTGGGGTTAGAGTTACTGTAAGTTGACTTGCAAAGTTTCTTATAGTCAGTTAAATGTCTGTTGAAGGAGCAGTATCAACAGATATTAAGCAGACAGTCTACTAATATTCAACTGGATTATCAAAATAAAGTGTTACCGAAATGTCTTGCCAAAGCAAATTAAAATAAGTTTGCATTAATTATTTAATTTTCAATTTTTCAGTAGTTTATGCAATGCCATCGTCTCTGGTATGTACCATCTTGCTCAAAAAGAAGGACTGAATTTGTGAAAGCTGGGGAGGAACCCTGCCAACTGCAAAGGACAAGGTCAGGCCTCCTCCACTCAGTCCCTGACTGGAAGACTGCAAATCATTAATGCTCATGTGAGGTTATCAATCTTTTATGAATTGATGGGAGAAATAAATGTTTTTATAAACACTGAATCAAATCAAATGAACCAACGGCTTCAAAAGAGATTCACCATTTTGAATTTAAAGCATTCTAAATGCCAGAGGATGATGATGACCTTTTGGTCACAATGTCAAGATGGATTCAGAGAGCTTTACAAAGCAGTGCTTAGTAGACAGCCAAATAAGCATATGTTTATAAAATTCCACCTGTGTATTTTGCATTAATTATTTATTTTCAGTTTTTCAGTAGTTTAACTGAAGGTGGTGGCAGAAACCATATGCAATGCTATCGTCTCTGGTAAGTATCGTCTTCGCCTGAAAAAGGACGACTGAATTTGTGAAAGCTGGGGAGGAACCCTGCCACCTGCAAAGGACAAGGTCGGGCCTCCTCCACTCAGCCCCTGACTGGAAGACTGCAAGTCGACCTGGGGAAGCACACAGCACACAGTTACAACATTACTCAGAACAGACATGAATATCATTTCTGAGTCAACAAGAAAGTTGATTATGCTTGAACTCACAGTGCTCTGGAAAGAGCGAATGGAAGAGGCAAATGAAAGGAAACGCTCAAAGTACCAGGAGCTAATGTATGAGCCAATAGAAGTGGGCTGTAGAGGATTGGCAGTGAGTTCACTCTGTAAAGTATTCAGCCTACTAGGCCTAGCAGTAGCAGCTGGGAAGAGGGCCATTAAGTCTGTTTGTCAAGCTGCAGAGAAAGCTATGATGCCTATGGATAAAGAGGCTGATCTGTGGGTGGTGACTACTGGGACGCAAGCTGGGGTCTGTTCAACCTCAGCTGGGTCACCTGGGCAAGGGTGTCTGATGTTGAAAGACCCAAAACACCCAATGACCCCAGGATACAACACAGACGATGCGTCACAGTGCATCTAGATGATGTATCTTGGACACAATTTTTTTGTTATTTAGTTTAGTGCTTCTCAACCATGTTCATGGAGAATCATCAGCACTGCATGCTTTGTCTGTCAAACCCATTTCAAGTCTTTCAGTCTCTGCTAAAGAGATGATGATCTGAATTACGTGTGTTTGGTTAACGAGACATGGAAAATGTACAGAGCTGGTGGTCCTCCAGAAACGTGGTTGAGAAACACTGATTTAGTTCATTTTCAAATGGACGAAGCTGAATAAGCTGAAACAATCTCCTAACATGAATTCCAAACACACATCAAGCTTTGTTTTTAATATATCAGGGCCTTTAGACTAGCATGTACCAAAAGAGGACTCACATATTTATTTACTTTCTTTCCAGAATGCACTGTGGGTAAATATTCAATATGTGTGTGATGTTTGACTGTTTGCAAGATTTACTTATATTGGTGTTTTTGATTTTCTTGTCACGTTTAGTAACTTGTTACTCGATGCCAGGATGAGCCTTTTCATCTTTCAAAATGAACAGTTAGTTGATTGTTACCCTTGTCATGTTTCATGTACCAAGTGCTGAAGCCTGTGTGGAGAATATTTTAGTAGTTTACCTTCTTTCTTCATGAATGCTCGTGTGAGGTTATCAATCTTTTATGAATTGATGGGAGAAATATTTTTTTAAACACTGAATCAGATCAAATGAACCAACGGCTTCAAAAGTGATTCATCGTTTTGAATTTGAAGCATTCTAAATGCCAGATGATGATGATGTCTTTTTGGTCACAATGTCAAAATGGATTCAGAGAGCTTTACAAAGCAGTGCTTCATAGACAGCCAAATAAGCATATGTTCATAAAATTCCACCTGTTTCTTTATTATTATATTACAGTTAGCACTTATTGGTTAGCGCTGTTGCCTTACAGCAAGGAGGTAACTAGTTTGAGTCCCAGCTGGGCCAGTTGGCATTTCTGTGTGAAGTTTGCATGTTCTCTCCTTGTTGATGTGGGTTTTCTGCAAGTGCTCCGGTTTCCCCCGCAGTCCAAAGACATGCGGTATAGGTGGATTGGGTAAACAAAATGTGACCGATGTGAGTGGGTGTGTGAATGAGACACTGTTTTCCAATACTGGGTTGCAGCTGGAAGGGCATTCACTGCGTAAAATATATACCAAAATAGTTGGTGGTTCATTCCACTGTGGCAACCCATGATTAATAAGGGACTAAGCCAATGAATGAATGAGTTTATACAACCCCTAACAAAAAGTATGGTATCACTACTCTTGGAAGATGTTTCAATGGTCCATTTGAGTATTAGTAGACTATCTGCTTAACATCTGTTACTGCTCCTTCAATAGACATTTGACTGATGATAAAAAACTTTGCAAGTACATGTCAACTTACACGAACCCTAAACCTAAACCCAACCTTAAACCCAATCTAACAGTCTACTTATAATCTAAAGCCTGGTTTATACTTCTACTTTTATATAGAAACAGAAACAGCGCACAGAAGTATAAATGCATGGCTATGCACGAAGCTTGCGGCATGGGTCACGCCGATCAGTTACGCAGAAGTATAAACCAGGCTTTATACTTTGCGCGCTGATTGAGAATTGAGAATTGAATTGAATTCTGTTTCTCTGCAATACACTTCTGAAACGCTAGCTGGCAGTAGGTGTTTATGTTTCTCTGTGTCGAGTTTCTTCACTGGTGTTTTGTTTTTTCTAAACTCTTCCTTAATGTACAAGTGGCTCAAATTTGCTCATTTTAAGGCAGAAACGGGCGGACGTGCAACAACTTTAATCATAAGGTAAACACAAAACAACAGTCTCCATTCGGAGCTCCTTCACAGGACTCCATACTCGTAAACACTCGCTGCATCGGGTGCGTGGCTCTCACCTCCGCCCACACTCGTCAGCGCTACCAAGCCGACCAATGACAGAGCTTGCGATACGCGTACGCGTTTAATTTTTTCTGAGGTGAGGGAAAAAATTACCACGGTGAGGGGCTATGCGTCCACGCGTCCGCTTGACGCAGAAGTATAAATCAGCCTTTATGAGAATTAGTTGGCATGTACATACAATATAACTTAAACTCAACAAACCATCAAAACAAAGTGTGACCCTTTCGAATGTTTAATTGTGTAGAAAACACATACATGCCACAAAACTATTTTCCTTCACCTTCTGGCTGCATGAAACACTTAAAAAAAGAACAGAACACTGTAGTCAATTACAATTGTTTTTACAGATCAAACAGAGGACAAATATAAGGAGTCACAAATCTGAGGAAAATCATATGGAATCACCATGTACTTTGCAGTTAAAAAAACAACTGCGTCTGAATACAACTGCTAATTAGTCTGCAGTAAAAAAAGGGCACTTGCACACCTTAGTGAGGTGTTGAACCAAGCTGATTGACATAACTCATGGCTCCAACACGAGAGATGTCAGTTGAAACAAAGAAGAAGATTATCAAACTTCTCAAAGAAGATTAATCTGGACCAAATATAAATCAAATGGGAAAGTTGTAGAAGTGAAGCATACTGGTAGACCAAGGAAGATGTCAAAGTATCAAGACAGAAAGCTCAAAGCAAAATGCCTTTAAAACAGAAAATGCAAAACAAAGCAAATGAGAAACAAATGGGTAGAAAGTGGAGTCAATGTCTGTGACCGGACTGTAAGAAATCGCCTAAAAGAAATGGGATTTACATACAAAAACGCCTAGCGTAAACCATCATTATCATGTGAGCAGAAAAGAACAAGGTTTCAGTGGGCTAAAGAAAGACAGATGATGTGGATGACTGGATATGAGGGATATTCAGTGATTAATCATGAAACAGCATTGGGCAGGGTGATGATGCTGGAACTTTTGTTTGGTGCCGTTCCAATGATGTTTAAGATGACAACTGCCTGAAGAAAACATGCAAATTTCCACAACCATTAATGATATTGGGTTGTATATGTCAGGTAAAGGTATGGGAGAGATGACAGTCATTACATTCTTTATGAATGCACAAGTTTATATTGAGATTTTGAACACTTTTCTTATTCCGTCAATTGAAAGGATGTTTGTTGATGATGACAACATTTTTCAGAATAATAATGCATCATGCCATAGGGCAAAATCTGTGAAAACCTTCCTACAGTCAATGGGATGGCGTGTAAATAGTCTAGACCTCAATCCAATTGAAAATCTGGGGTGGAGATTAAAGAAAGTGGTCCAAGACAAAGCTCCAACCTGCAAAGCTGATCTGGGAACTGCAATAAAACAAAATTGGAGACAGATTGATGAAGAATTCTTTTAATCCATGCCTCAGATAATTCAAACTGTTCTTAAAAGCCAGAGGTAATGCAACGAAGCACTAGTGGTGTTATTATTTGGTGATTCCATTAAATTTTCCTCAGATTTGTGTGATTTCATATTTTTTTTCACAGTTTGATCTGAAAAACAATTGTAATTGACTACAGTGTTCTTTCTTTTCTTTTTTTAGTGTTTTATACAGCCAGAAGGTTGGATTGTTGAATAGAAATAACTTTGTGGCATGTTTGTGTGTGTGTGTTTTTTTTTTTTCTAAACAATTAAACATTTGAATGAACTTCTTCCAAGAGTGGTGACTCCATACTTCTTTCCAGGGGTTGTATTAGGTTAAAGTGTTGACAAGGCATAAACACATTCAGGGAGATCTGTAAAGTACTTGTTTTTTTTTTTTTTTTTTTTTATCTGTGGCATAAATAGATTGGTGAAACATAACGATGACTTGATAGTACGTTATTATTCTGAATTAACCTAAGGTTGTAGGTGACCTGAAGGCTACAATAACCACTACTACTACCCCATAACTCTATTAGCATCAACCCATTTAGATTGCTTCATAAAGTGTGGAGCCATGAGACATATAGATGTGCAAAAAAGCACAGAAAATCAAAACTTGCACACTTGGTCTTTAGCAGACAATCCCCATGGAGTAATTTAGATAAATGCCTGGGGCACAATTGTAATAGAACAGAACTGTTAGCACACAAGCTCCACGGCTAATAGATTGTCCCTCTGTGGATTTAAACCTGCAACCTTTGCATCAGCAGCCCAGATCCTAACAATTAGACTACATGAACCAAAGGTCTGTAGCAGATGTTAATATTTTTATTTTGATGTGTGTGTAACCTTATTTGCCCCGCTCTGAGCAGGATTCAAAGCGTTATTAACGGCATGGGATGTGGACACACTAACAAGGCCTCTAGAGACTGCTGCCTCAAGCATTAGTCTTGTACATCTCTTGAGGCAAAGGGAATGAGGTTTACTACCATACTACCACTGCTCTTTTAAATGGGCCCCATTAATGCACCCCCATGTTAATTTAATCTGGGTCACGGCACCAGTATAAACCCTCTGTTTCTCCTCACTATGTTACAAATAGGATTCAAACTACCATTTCTAGGATAGTATGTAGATACACTTTTAGGAATACAACACTCCACCAACTGATGCAAATGGAGAATACATCTTAAGAAGAAACCATGGTCGGCCTGAGCAAACAGTTTTTCTTTGTGCAATCGTAAAGGGGCAGAGCTGCAGTCTAAAACATCAGAGGGCTTAAGAACTATATGAGCATTCATAATAGAGGAGGTGTAGGTTCAAGCATGTCATCAGGTAAGTGTTCAGATAGAAATGGATCCATGGGCATTGCTAGGCCTATTTTAGAGAGGCTGTTGCCCCTCCTATTTCTACTCAGCCCCCCTAAAACTTTTCAGATTAGCTCATAAACTGTAGACTAAATTATCGTCTCTGTCCCCTTTAAATTTGATATAAAGACATCGGCAGAATTCGGCTCCTCCCCAACTTTAGTTTTTCATTTGATCAGCAAACCACAGCTGCGCAGAGCGAGAGAACAAGGTGTGTGTTTATCAACAAATTGGTATAAAATATGCTTATTATTTGCAGTTCTTGTACCCCAATGTCATATAGGAGCAATCAGGTTTCCAATCTACTGTTTTCTCAGTGCTCACCTCATCATCATAGCTGTATCCTCCAGCGAAAATGTAACTCTTAATGAACATTTTACTATTTTTATTTCAAAATTAACTACCATTATAAAACACATTACAGTGCATGTGGCATTATCTATTAAACAGTCATGCACAGGAAGGATTAAACAGTGACAGAACCACTTAAATCTCATTTTTGTCACTGACAGAGATAGAAACATCATGTGTTGTCTTGTATTAAAACTATTTTCTATTTTAATATGATTCAGTTCGTGAAATATGTGAGTTAGTTAAAAAATATATTATATGTATGCTATTTAATTAGAAAAGTGGCAGTTTTATTTATTAAATAAATGGAAAGAAAAATTGTACTTCAACATATAAAGTGGCTTTTACTACAGTAAACAGGTTTGTTGAGCCTATTTGGCTCATTCAGAACTCAAATGACTATGCACGTCTATACATTACAGTGGAATACTGATAGTTTAGCATAAAACCCTACAATATTAGTCAAACATTTGTAAGTGTATTACTATTAAATTATTACTAATATATATATATATATATATATATATATATATAATAACATAATAAATATATAAATTAATAAATGTACTTTTTTTCTTATAAGGAGCTGAGCCCCCCTAAAATAAAAATCCTAAAATCACCCCTGATTTGATTTGATCTGATACTGATAAAACATGATAGAACTCATCTCGAGTCCTCTAAAGATTGTGCAGCATCATTGATGTGATCCAAGATCTGTGAACCGATGATGCCAATGTTTCCATAATCCTGGACCAGGACGTTTCCTGAGCAGATACCGTGGCGGCAGTCATGAAGGAGTGGAGAGCATGAGACCCCAGTGACAGATGAGTCTTTGCATTGATCCCATGGACCTACTCACATCCACAGCTTCTCCAAGATGAACGTCCAGCGTGTCCAGCCTCCGGCACCTAGACTGCAGCTCTGCACAGGAAGTTTGGCCAGAGGAAAAATGGTCATGCCCAACTGAGCCTGGTTTCTCTCAAGGTTTTTTTTCCTTCATTTTCGTCAATTGATGAAGTTTGTTCCTGGCCACTGACACCACTAGCTTGCTTGGTTTAGCTTGTGGAGCTGCGCATCGATGGATTTGCACTTCAGTGTTTGGACTTTCATCAGTGAAAATTATAATACACTGAACTGAACTAAACTGAATTTGAACTCTGAAAACTGGACTGACACAGTTTCAATTTACTAGAACTTACTAGAACTTGTTAAGCTGCTTTGATGCAAACTACACTGTAAAAGCGCTATAGAAATAAACATGAATTGAATTGAACATGAGCTTAGATACCATTTAAATTAAGAAAATGTCTTTTCGGGCATTGTTCCAGCTTCCATTTGCACCCAATAATGCCTGATTAATAAGCAAACTAACATGCAGTACAAAGTATATATTTTTTTCCATACATATAAACATTTCATTCGGCATCAATTAGTTTGTCAGGAGATTTCAAGCTCTGTGCAGAAAGCGATGTGCATAGGAACTTGCATAAGGGCAACCGGCATAAAGCCCAAAAACAATATAATAAATGACATTTAATGCCATGGTCATTATTTACAGATATAGTCTGACATCATTTTGATCTCAACCTTGTTAATTAGCAGAACTCAACTCAAGTGGCATGACATCACAAACAACAGTTCTAACCAATATGGTTTCAACAAAATACCTGCAACACAGTTTAGGAGACAGTCATAATTAGTTTCTTCTACAGTACAACACATTGTGGGCAGCACAGTTGGCATTTCTGTGTGGAGTTTGCATGTTGTCCTCGTGTTCACGTGGGTTTTCTCCAGGTGCTCCTGTGTCCTGACATTTTATCCAACCTATTAGGTTATGCTACCAACTCTGTATTTGAATGGTTCTGAGGTTGGGATTAGGTGGGTTAGAGCGATATTACAGCTTCATATCACGCTACTCCACATAAAAATTTATGCTGGTAGCAAAATCTGATGGGTAGCATATTCCGTCATCAAAATGTGCTACCTGCTTTTTGAATTGGAGGTAGGAAAATATGACAAGTTAGGACAAATCTTGAAGCCTAAGGAAAATGAATGAATGAACAATGTGATAGTTCATCAGTGAGACACATTGTTCTTTGAGAAAGAAACTCCAGGTCTCTGAAACTCTTCTTGTTCTACCTGCCCTGCTCCTAGTAGGATTCAAAGCAGCAGCATGGAAGTTTGGCACACTAATATGAGCGTTATGTGAGGAGATTGACTTGCTTTTACTAGCAGGACTATTAAACTCCCTCCTCCTAAATGTCACGTTCATCCGGGTCATGGCACCAGTTTGACCTCTCTGGTTCTACTTGCACTAGTCAGCGAGGGATTTTTCCCATGGAAAGCAGATGTTTTAGTAAGAATGCTAAAAACCTCTAGCCTCAGTCTTCAGTATGCATTTTGAGTCTAGCAGGATTACTCAGGATTACTCTACAGTATGGATATTATTACTGTAGCTGACCTACTGTATGGGCATGCACATGGCATATACAGTAAGTAATATTTACATGTAATATAACATGTGTTTGCATGCTAAGAAACAGGATCTGTTGTTAGCTTATACTATGTATCAGATTACTTTTCAAAGACACTTTTTGATGATTATTGGTGGGTTATAATAGAGCCAGACAAGGCTAATTTACATTTGAGGTCTCATTAGTGTGTGGGAAATGTAGGTGGCATAAGGCAGCCTGTGGTCTCTGAACGGCTTATTAACTGTACTCTAATACACTGTACTTTTCCTTATGTGGAAAAAAGAGCCTATCCTCTAAATACACCATCATTCCTCTACTCCACTAGCTCAGCAATGGAACTTTCATTTGCTTCGTTGCCCACTAGAAGTTGCAATAAAAACACAAGTGGTGCAAAAAAGGAGGTGTAAAAAGGAGAACATATCCCGCCACCAGAAAGCTGATTTTATTATTTTTTTAAAATGCAGGTTCCTAAAAGGTATTTAATATTATTGCAGATTTGTAGACATGGCTTATATTTTGTTAGTGTTTATTTTTTACTGGAACTCAAAAACATGACTTTAGTATAACAGGCACCATTTTGGACTGGTTAAAATACAAGAAAATGTAATCAGTAATAGCTGAAAATTGTTGCACTATAATTTCCAGATGAGTTAAAGTTGAAATACAAAGTTAAAACTGAAATACAAAAACAGATTTCAAATGAATTGAAACTATAAAGACTTATAGACAAAAACTTATAAAATATATTAATAATGTAAACTATGTGTTCATTCATTTAAATCAGCCTAGTCCCTTTATTAATCAGGGGTCACCACAGTGGAATGAACCGCCAACTTATCCAGCATATGTTTTTTACGCAGAGGATGCCCTTCCAGCTGCAACCCAACACCGGGATAGACCCATACACTCTTACATTCACACACATAACTACACTAATTTAGCTTACCCAATTCACCCGTAGTGCATGTCTTTAGACTGTGTGGGGAAACCGGAGCACCCGGAGGAAACCCACGCGAACACAGAGAGAACATGCAAACTCCACACAGAAATGGCAACTGATCTAGCCAGGGCAAAATTTTAAATATGAATAGTAATTATAAAACTATACAAATAATTTTAAACAACTACAGTATGAACAAAATCTTTTAAAAATGTAAGTAAAATAATAAAAAAAGAACTGACCAGTTTAAGTTTCCCAGTACTGGGTTGTGGCTTGAAGGGCATCCACTGCATAAAACATATGCTGGAATAGTCGATGGTTCATTCCGCTGTGGCGACCTCTGAAATAGAGACTAAGTCGAAGGAATATGAATGAATGAATAATCAGTTTAATTAAATAAATGCATACTATATTATTTTCCCTGTGTGTTTCCTGCAGTATACTATTACACTTACACTTTATTAGGTACACTTTACTAGTACCGGGTTGGATCCTCTTTTGCCTTTAAAATTGCCTTTATCCTTCATGGCATAGATTTAACAAGGTACCGGAAATATTCCTCAGAGATTTTGGTCCATATTGACATGATAGCATCATGCAGTTGCTGCAAATTTGGTGGCTGCACATCCATGATGTGAATCTCCTATTCCACCACATCCCAAAGGTGCTTTATTGGATTGAAATCGGATGACTGTGGAGGCCATTTGAGTACATTGAACTCATTATCATGTTCAAGAAACCAGTCTGAGATGATTCGTGCTTTATGACATGGTGCGTTATCCTGCTGGAAGTAGCCATAAGAAGATGGGTACACTGTAGTCATAAAGGGATGGGCATGGTCAGCAACAATACTCAGGTAGGCTGTGGCGTTGACACGGTGCTCAATTGGTACTAAAGGGCCCAAAGTTTGCCAAGAAAATATCCCCCATGCTATTACACCACCACCACTAGCCTGAACCATGGATACAAGCCAGGATGGATCCATGTTTTCATGCTGCTGATGCCAATGATGAAATTGAGACTCATCAGACGAGGCAAAGTTTTTCCAATCTTCTATTGTCCAATTTTGGTGAGCCTGTGGGAATTGTAGCCTCAGTTTTCTGTTCTTAGCTGACAGGAGTGGCTCCCGGTGTGGTCTTCTGCTGCTGTAGCCCATCTGTCTCAAGGTTTGACAGGTTTTGCGTTTAGAGTGGTTGTAATGAGTGGTTATTTGAGTTACTGTTGTCAAGATTGTCTTGACCATGTTTACATGCCTAAGCTGCTGCCATGTCATTGACTGATTAGAAATTTGCATTAAGGAGCAGTTGGTGTACCTAATAATTCAATTCAATTCAATTCATCTTTATTTGTATAGCGCTTATACAATGTAGATTGTGTCAAAGCAGCTTCACATGGAAGTTTATAGTGAATTGAAACAGTGTCAGTTCAGTTTTCAGTGTTTAAGTTCAGTTCAGTTTAGCTCAGTTCAGTGTGGTATAATAATCACTACTGAGAGTCCAAACACTGAAGAGCAATTCCATCGATGCGCAGCTCTACAGATCCCGAACCATGCAAGCAAGTGGCGACAGCGGCGAGGAAAAAACTTCACCAATTGGCGAAAGTGAAGAATTTAAAAAACCTCGAGAGAAACCAGGCTCAGTTGGGCACGACCATTTCTCCTATGGCCAAACGTCTTGTGCAGAGCTGAAGTCCAGGCGCAGTAGCTGGACCTCAGCGAAGACACGTCTGTCCTTGGAGCATCACAGGAATCAGTCTCATGCTCTAATAATGTGACCGGTGAATGTATGTAAACCAATGGATAAATATATCAATTATATTACATATAAACATGGATTTTTGATGACTTAAGGAATAAACAACTAAAACCTCTAGAGAGTCAACAGTTTTAAATATGATACAGTTAATGTAAATTATAGGTATACAATGAGAATCAAAATACAGGGGGTCAAACTGCATTTTATATAAACCAGAGTAATAAAAACTCACTGAAGATAAATGAAGTCCTGTTTAGTTTTTGCTCTAGTAATCTTAAAAAGATTTATTTTATAAAATGAAATTAATGTGTCAGCAGTTATTGAAAAGTGTTTTTCCTCTGTAGTGTATCATATTCCATTATTGCTATATTTTCTAATGCAATATTTAGTACCGCAGTGAGGTTTGAAAATTACATTTCATTTTATGTTTCTCCTTTTGATACAATCTTTCACATTTTACACAATTTCCAATGTTCAAAGGCTTTAAATGGCTGTGTAGATTGCCTATGGCTGGTGTGTGCCAGCAAACTCCTCAACAAATGGGTTAGAAACACAGTGTGTGTGTGTGTACAATGTGTTTGCTTCTAACTCTGACTATTGAGTCTCACCCACTGCAGCTAATTCAAAGCTTTTGTGTGTGTTTCTGTATGTGTTTATGTCACACTTTCTACAGGCATTTCCTGTTATCTGTTTAATGACAGCATGCAATGTAATTGGCCTCACTGGAGCAGAACTCAAAAAGGTTCATGGGGTTCTCATCTCACTTGCTGAAGGGAACCATTGTGTTTATTTGTTCTGCGCATCATTATCCCGGGGCTTAATTGATCGGCTTATTGAACATGGCTTTGGGTTTCTTTATTTATCCAGTGCAGCACAGTCTTATAGATAAGGCCACCTTATCATTCTTACTCATGGAGGTTCAAGCAGAATCGTTAGAAACGTTGTAACACCATGCAGCTGGGTTAATTGCACTATTAAAAGAACATATACTGTTCAAAGTACACGGTGTTTGAGTTATCAAGTTTTTTTTTTTTCAGTTGTAGACCTTAGGCTGTAAGCAATTGTAAAGAAAGTAATCCACCAAATGTTACAAATGCTATCAGTGTATTGGGAACATTTCTTGAAAAATGTTTGTTAATCTTTTGGAGTTCAGAACTGTAAACTACAAATAATTTAAACTCATTTTGCTCGCATAATTATGACAGCAAGCAAATTATGCTTATCAATTGAAGAAGAAAACACTTTTTTAAAGGCCATTCTAGATTTTGATGGAGCTCCTTAAATATACAAGGATGTGTTTCCAAAAACCATCGTTAGCCAACTAATGCTGAATTCAGACTGCATGATTTTCAAAGTAGTCGTGTCATGGATGTTTTCACACTGCATGACTATCTGAGCTAGGGTTCTGTTAGTGCTGTGTTTACACTGTAGGGTGGATTGGCGACAGGGGGTTTCACACTGTATGACTTTAAAATATGAAGAATCACAACAACTTTGTCCAAACTACATCTCACAACCAAACGCGAGAAGTGACATGAAAACAATGCAAGGTCACGTAATATATCTTTCGTTATTAACTACATAATAGAAAAAGAAGGCCTTAGCTTCAGCAAATGGACTTGTATTGCTCACCTGGCTTTTGAAGAGAATTAGCAATTTCTCCTCAACTTTTTTTTCCCCTTTTCGACGTAGTGATATTGTGATAATGCACAGATAATACATCAAACAGACACCGGTGCTCCTGCCAAATTTCCACTAGTTTTTCCTCCGCTTCTTGGGTCCAAATAAACTGAAAATGAGTGCTTTTGACTTCTCCCTCAACCTCCCGCTGGCCTGCAAGTACCCATACTATTGGATGCTGCTCTCTTATTGGCTGTATGTGATCGCTGATGTTATTTTCAATCAGAACACATTTCATACGGCATGATTTAAATCGCCAACAGGTCCAGATATTTAACATGCCAAATATCTCACGGGCATCGGCTACTCATCCACGACTGTTTCTTATTGCGTGCTTAATAATTCACACTGTGTGATTGTCACTCATGTGAACGAGTACTGATTTGCCTGAGATTTCAGGCATTTGTCAGCGGTTTCTCAAAAGCTGTCGGCGAGTCAAAATCGGGGCAAAAATCATGCAGTCTGAACTCAGCATAAGGTTGCAAGTTACGTTGTTACAAACATAGTTTGTTGATTTGCCATTTCCCAAATCCATTGTTCCAACGAACATTCGAAAACTGTGTGGCAAATTTCAACTTTTCCAACTATACCTCTAAATCTGTAGTTAGAAGTAAAGTTTTTGGTTGTGTTCTATTCTCAGTTATCCCCCCATGCCCTTGTCCTCTAGAATGTTCCAACAAACTTGGAATGATTAAAAAACCATAAAAAGTCGTCTCTCTTATTTGTAATGTGCTTTCAACGTATTTTTACAATTTAGTTTAAGTGTTATTTATACTAACAATTGCATTCCCTTCGCAGTGCACTTTGAAAACATCATGCCATTTTGAACACAGCCGTGGCTCATGACGAGAGCTATAGGTGACCTATCATTTAAAAGCATAATTTACGTTATGTATCCAAATATATATATATATATATATATATATTATTAAACACGTTTATAGATCACAATATATATACAGGGCTTTACATTAACACCCGCCAACCTGCCAAATGCGGGTAGATTTTAGCTGGGGTGGGTTAGACAGACACCTCCAATTTAGTTTTCTTAAAAGCAGGATTCAACAATAACGATGGCCCAATATTCGTGCAAATGTGATCTTATAATCGTGTTTAATAGAGGATAATCACTCGCGCCAACAGCTGATGTGATGCGCGTGACTGTTTAAAACACGTGCACGTTCCCGTTTCCTTGCTTGAAACAGCCGTGCCTGGAAACGAAACTGGTGTGATCGGTTCTCTTTCAAATAGGCTAGACAAAAAGTTGTTCATGCACCCACAGTCCTGCTGCTTTCAAGAGCTTCAGATTGGTATTTTTTTAAGCAGCGGTTGCTTTCGCTTTAACCCTTATTTAAACAGGATACAGGATATTAACAATGTGTAGTTAACAGTTTATTTTAAAGAAATGTTTTGTTAAATAAAATGTACAGTATACAGCTATATTTTGCTTGTTTTTACACATTATTTAAAATATGTGGCTAAGAAATAATTATTTATTTATTTTTAGTGTGGTTAGAGATAAATTTGGTAAATACTTTGAACTCTAAAAAGTCATGTGAAATAAAAACTAAATGTAATACAACATTATGAAACCATGACCCATGTGCTCAAGCTCACTGAGCAAGCTCATACACAACATACACAAAAAGTAAAATGAATGAGGAGACATGTGGACATTCCACAAAATCTAAATCAAGTCATTTTAGCACGTCAAAGTCAAATTTATGCATATAAAACAACAAGATTTCCCAACAACAAAATATATATATAACTCACAGTTGCAGGTTTAAATCAATGTAAAAATGTAACATGCTGTTTAGCTAATGCCTTTGTTTTAGTGTATTGTGTTAATCAAGTAAATCCTCTATTGACATTTATGTAGATAGTGATTTTAAGATAACATAGATGAAGTAAATACATTTAAAATAAAATAAAGAAAATAATAATGAAATAATTGCACATTTAGATATTTAAATGTACTATAAAACTATGATTGTTTAAGCAGATCCTTTTTGCTCTCATGTGTTCATGGTCTGGCTTTGAGCATCTCAATATGTGACCCTTGCACCACAAAACCAGAAGTTCAGAGGTATAGGCCTATAGTGAAACATACATTGTATTGGTCAAAAATATAGATTTTGTTGTGCCTAAAATTAATAGATTATTAAGTAAAGATCATGTTCTATGAAGACATTTAGTAAATTCCCCACTGTATATCTATCAAAACGTTTTGATCATTGCTAAGCACTTCATTAAGAAACTTTAAAGGTGATTTTAAAATAGTTGCATATCAGCCAGATGTTCTGCTATCTTAACAAACCACACATCCATGGAAAGCTTATGATAGTATTATATTTGATGATTTATACATTTCAATAAAAAAAACTGACACTTATGACTGCTGTGGTCAAGGGTCACATCTGGTGAATGTCTAGTGACCCAGAGAGACAAAAACTAATGAGGATTCTGTGTACAGTCACCAATGCTACAAGCCAGCTTGATTCACCATGTTTAATTGGTTTAAGTTGTAGTGGTGTGGTCATGTGACAGATCTTTGACCTTTGGGCAGCCATCATTGATTTGACTTTAATAATTAGCAAACTCACACACAGCAACATCCTTCATCATCCTTTGTAAAACAAATTGTAAGTATTACATCTCTTTTTGTATGTTAATATTGTGGGATACGGTCAGCATCTTTATGGGATGCACAATGTCAGGTGCAGAGGTGTTTATGTGTGTTGTTCTGCTCTATATTGCTGCTTTATTTGTTGAGACAAGCAAGTAAATCCGACTCCTTGTATGCTTCCTTTTTGCTTTTAGTGGTGGTGTTCCCAAATTTTCTCAGTACACAATTCCTTTTTTTTACCATTTTAAATGAGAAAGCTCTACTGAAGCCAGAATAAATGTGTTTTGTGAAAGTAACTAAAAATGTCCATCTGTTGTGACAAATACAAACAACCTATTCTGAAAACGTTTGAGTTTCAAATGTCAGAAAGCTGATGGCATAGAGACACGACCATGTGACATTTAGAATTCAGCAGTGGCTGTTTGGTGGAATTGATTATGGATTTATGATGATTGATTAGGAAAGATATATATTTTAGCACACTCTCATGACAGTTTGTAACATTTTTTATGAGATGGGTAATTTATATGATTTAGTGCATGTTCTGTTTTACAAATAACATGTTTTAATAGTTTTTATTACAATATTTGTTATTTTTAGTTCTCTATTTGTGATTTGAAGTCTATGACAGCCCATTAAACTGTGACAAAAAGTTGTGACATTTGGCACAGCGGTAGCGAACAATCTCAACAATAACCACCCCAAATTTGAAGTCACTAACTCAATATTTCTAGCGCCACCATGTGTTCAAATTTGCATCTTTGAATCATAATGGGCCATGCTTGTGTTCCATGTGCTCATGTTTTGTCATGTGATTCCTTTGTTCTGTTTTCCCGCCGTTTGTTAATGTTTATCAGTTCCACCTGTGTTTCTCCACTGTTTGTAATCAGTTTAACCATGTTGTGTACTTATATCCCAGAGTTTGGTTAATTCTTTGTCTGGTATTTTATTGTTGCCGTTCTTTGTCCTGCCTGTGTTTCTAACTTCCAGTTTCAGATGTAAGTGTTATAATATGTGTTTCATGTATGTTTCAATATAAATCACGTTTCACAAGCTTTACTGATAAAGTGAAACTGTGACACGTTGGCCAAAAATTATGTTAAAAAGTATTTATCATTTGTAATTTTATCATTAAATACTGCAAACAAAATTGATAAGATATAATTTCAAGTGCCAGAATAGCTGTAAAACATTATCTGACAGATACATAAAAGATGAATATAATATTAATTATATATGTTTTTCTTTATACTATAATCCTTTGTGAACAGGCTAGCTTTTTTAGCAGTTATAAAAAATGTTTTGTGTGTTTGTGTGTGGATATAT
>CAIGQZ010032545.1:6899201-6927087 GCA_903798205.1 Danio tinwini
ATCTATCTATCTATCTATCTATCTATCTATCTATCTATCTATCTATCCATCCATCCATCCTTTTGCCTTAGCCTTTTGTTGTCTGTAGTTTTTAGTCACTCCCGTGATGTCCAATTGTTCTTTGCCTTAGCCTTGCTTTTGTTTAGTTTAGTTTATATTTCTGAACTTTTCAAATAAATTCCCATTATGCTGCATTTAGATCCTCCACCTCCTTTAAGCTGCGGTCACACTGGACTTTTCTCCCCATAGACATCCATTCATACGCAGGCGAATGCGTCAGACTGGAAACTTAAGGTCATGCGTCAGGTTTCACATTTCGCTGAGGTGCAAAGTTCAAGCTAGGTGGACTCTGACCTGCGAATCGCATCACTTGACTGCGTGAGACCAATCCATGATCAAAACATGACCTCT
Organism: Danio tinwini; assembly: GCA_903798205.1. Lineage (NCBI taxonomy): Eukaryota > Metazoa > Chordata > Actinopteri > Cypriniformes > Danionidae > Danio > Danio tinwini. The sequence goes on from CAIGQZ010032545.1 coordinate 6,899,613, forward strand.
CTGAACAGAAATTTAAAACAAGGAGCAATCGCTCACTTTTTTGTGTCTAATCATCTTGTTTAATCCCGCCCCTTTTCGCAGCGCCGTACGACAGAATTTCGCAAGCTCAAACTCTAGTGTAACTTCGGCTTAAAACTGCAGTCAGAATTCACCAAGCTTGAACTTTGCACCGCAGCGAAATGCGAAACTTGTCGCATGACCCTGCGTTTCTGGTCTGATGCACTCGCGTGCATATGAATGAAAGTCTATGGGTAGTAAAGTCCAGTGTGACCACAGCTTCATTCTGTGCACTCCATGCTAGATTGTGACAGACACACCCATGGAATTAACTGCGATCTGCATGTCCCTCTTTAGCTAGCAAGTCAATTGGCATTTTTTTTGTGCCAATAATTATTCCTATAATGACATTTCAATAAATAATGTATGATAGCAACTTTTACTAAATAATCTACCTTAAAGCTATAGTTTGCAAAAAAAATTAAAATTTTTAAGGTAACATTTTTTTAATTATAGTACATCAATAATGATGTACTAATATGTAAATTAAACCTTACCTCAATATAAACTAATGATGGGTAGTGTTTCCCAACCCTGTTCCTGAAGGCACACAACAACACACATTTCAGGCCTCTTCCTAATTAAACACACCTGAATCAACTCATCAGAACATAAACTCAACATTCCAAAACCTGAAATTAATGAGGCAGATAGATTAGATTAGATTAGATTCAACTTTATTGTCATCACACATGTACAAGTACAAGAAAACAAAATGCAGTTTAGGTCTAACCAGGAGTGCAATAGCAGCAAGTGCAGGATACAGGTATATGTTATAAAGTGCAGTTATAGAAAAACTATGGAGATATTTACAAATGGATGTACTATGAACATTATATACAGGTTGTGTTAGCTATGAACAGAGATTTACAATAGACGGATATATGTACAGGTTGCTATTAATAATCAGAAGTGTGCAGATAGATAAACATAATTACAAATGTATATGTCCAGTGGGTGTGTACATAATTACAAATGTACATGTGCAGTAGGTATGTACAGTTCAAATAAGTGAATCAATCAGTGCAATGAATATGTGCAATTTTTAAATGTGCAAATGTTAAGTACTGCAGTGATTATGAGGAGTCTGAGTTATGAGGAGAGTAGGGGGTGTATTAGGGGGGCAAAAAGTCAGTGGGGGGCAGTGTTCAAAAGGGAGACCGCTCTGGGGAAGAAGCTGTTCTTTATTCTGCTGTTTTTTTGTCCGGGGGAGCCTGAAGCGCCTGCCAGAAGGCAGGAGAGAAAACAGTCTGTGAGCAGGGTGAGAGGAATCTTTAAGAATACTGCGTGCTCTGCGTAGACAGTGTTTCCTCTGAATGTCCTCTATGGCTGGCAGTGTGGTCCCTGTGATGCGTTGGGCAGTTATTACCACCCGCTGCAGCGCCTTACGCTCCGCAACAGAGCAGCTTCCATAACAGACTGTGACACAGTTCGTCAGGATGTTTTCTATTGTGCAGCGGTAGAAGTTCACCAAGACGGCTGATGACAGCTGGTTCTTCTTAAGTTGCCTTAAGAAAAAAAGGGCGCTGGTGAGCCTTCTTGACCAGGCTGGAGGTGTTGGTGGTCCAGTAAAGGTCCTTGGAGATGTGGGTCCCCAGGAACTTGAAGGATGAGACAGGCTCGACGGCCATCCCATTGATGTGGATGGGATCATGTGAGCATTTCGTCCCTTCCTGAAGTCCACAATGAGCTCCCTATGTTAATGGAGACATCCAAATATGTACTGTTGGTGTGCCTCCAGGAACAGGGTTGGGAGACACTGAGTTAAGGCACGCACTAATTATGAACTAACATTAACAATGAGTCACATGAGTTCATGTGTGAATAATGGCTACTTTAATTACTTGTTAGTTCATGTTTTAATTTATTATATTATTTAATACTTTAGTTTAAGTTTAGTTTGAATTCATGTCCTGTTAATGTATATTTGTCATGACTTTACTTGCAGGGGAACATTATCAATAATTCATTCCTAATTACTCGTGAACTCCTGTGTTTAAATGTAACAGTTGTGTGCATAAGTGCACATAACGAACAGTGTTCCATCTACATCAAATGAAAAGTTTAAACAGTTTATAAGTAGTTAATAATAAGTTAATGATAATGTTCCCCTCCAAGTACAGTCATGACATAAAGATACATTAACAGCTCATGTTAGTTACATTTAGCTTTGAGAAAAGTGTCAATTGATACATTAACAAACATGAACTAACAAGTATGATGGCTTAGTGGTTAGCACTGTTGCCTCACAGCAAGAAGGTTGCTGGTTCAAGTCCCTGCTGGCCAGTTGGCACTTCGGTGTGGAGTTTACATGTTGTTCCTGTGTTCGCGTGGGTTTTGGTCAGGTGCTCCCGTTTCCCTCACAGTCCAAAGACATGCACTATAAATTAATTGGATGAACTAAATTCGCTGTAGTGTATGAGTGTGTGTGAAGGTGAGAGTGTATGGGTGTTTCCCACTACTGGGTTGTGACTGGAAGGGCATTCGCTGCATAAAACATATGCTGGAATAGTTGGCTGTTAATTCTGCTGTGGCGACCCCTGATAAAAAAGGGACTAAACTGAAGAAAAATGAATAAATGAATGAACTAACAAGTAATTAAGATTGTTCACAGATGAACTCATGTGACTCGTGTTGTAGTTAAATTTAGTTCTTGGTTAGTGCATACTTTAACTCCGTTCATAATGAAGTAATGGTTAGTTTACATATTACTAAATCAATATTCATGTACTGTAGCTGGAAAGTGTTACAAATTTTTACTTCAGGACATCTTAGATGTAGGTAACTTTTTTTTTTCTTCTTTTTTTTCTTTTTTTTCTTTTTTCTCCTCAGTAGAATAGATTTGTAGCTGAAACTGTAGTATGCTAGTAACCATATAACATAATTCAGTGGGTGAAAACTCCAGAGTAAATTCACAGATTTTTTAAATTAGAATTGGAGGTCTTTTTTTAAAACTGGATGTGCAATCAGAGTTAAATAATTGATTTAGATGCCTGAGATTTTCAGCCTATGGTGACATTTTTTTCTGTAACCTTTATGAAAATCTGGCAGACAGCTGCTGCAAAAGGTTGTAAAATTTTGCACAGTCAGAAAAAAATCTCATTGCTAATCACACTAAAGCTGAACTTTCGTTGAAATTTTATTTTAAAGTTCAAATTTCGCTTTTAATAAACTATTAACTACTACTGCCTCAAACTCTTAATTTTCTTAATAATTAGTAAGGTATGTGCCTGTGTTGCTGTAAGTTTAGGTATTGGATGGGTTCAGGGATGTAGAATATGATAATTTAGAATAAGCACTTGGTAAAAAATGAATAAAAGTCAATTTGGTAATAATAGGCATGGTAATAATAAATAACTAGTCAACAGTGGGAATTGGTCCTTCTACTAAAGTATTACTGAAGGCTATGTTCACTTAAGAAGGCATACTTAGGCTTTCTGTTTATACTGAGATGACATTTTTAGGCAGCAAAATCATATTTTTTTGCAAACGCTCTTCATAGTGAAAGCATTTGTAAATGCAGTCTTACATCGCAGTGTGGACCGTGAAAACTGAGGCTTTCAAATACGATGACACAATTTTAGTCATGACCAAATAAAGCTAAAACGGTGGACGACATTGTTTTGGATGCTCTGTTTTAAAGATTAATGTCAGTTTTTACATGCTCCAGATTGCTTTTCTTCAAAGGACACAGAATGTTTACTCAGAGCTGTTGTTTTGGCATGTGTCCCAGTCTAATTCTCGCTTGCTTTTGCAAAGTTATACTCCTGTGTTACTCACAGAAACAACTCCACATCACTCTTAGTCTGTATAAAAAAAAAACTCGACATATTGCTGTGACAGTTTAAAGTGTTGGAAAGTAGATAAACATTTGGCAAAAATGACGCAGGCCATATCTGCTGTGTCTTAATGTCTTAACGCATGTGCAGTTCAGGGACAAAAGTGTTTTTCTCCTTTCAATGAAGATGTGAAACAATTTAAAAAGATGTGGATGTAGTGTGTTTTTACATGAATTTTTTTTTTTAATTTAAACAGATTACTGTAGACATTGGCTGCCTCTGAAATCACATACTTTCCTACCACATAGTATGTTAAAAACAGTATGTCAGCGGAGTAGTACACTGTAATATCTAATTAGTAAACCTGACTTTAAAAAGCATGCAAACTGATTTCCTTGAAAAAAGCAAGTAAGGTCAAATAGGAAGTATTATGTAGTACTAACACACAGCTTTCTACTATTGTACACTTACTAGAGAGTTCCAGTCACTTAAAACAGATTTGTAGAGTATACTTGATCATTTACTTCAGATGTACTTGTCTTTATTTAGGCTACTCTGCATGACTATTTTTAACAACTAAATTATTTTAAGTTAAATACACATTACGGGTATCCCCAAATACTCATTTATGCAAGTTGTGCTAAAGTGATGTTTCCTCAGTTACACTTGGAATTACCGAGTTTACTTCAAAAAACAATCCAGTTTAGTCATTTAAGACCATGCCAAATTGATTGCCTAAAAAAAGTGCTATCAAGCATCTACTGTAATAATTGAGAATACTAAAAATGGGTTTATGATTTTAAAAGGATGACAATTACAACTACACAAATAACCAATGTTGCAGTTCAAAGGAAATTTTATTGTATTTAACAACCTTTTGATTGAATAAATGACAAGTTATTTCCTTACAAAAGCAGTTTATTCTGTCTAGTGGTGCCTCTCCTCCATTGACTTCCACTAAAACAAAATGGCCTTTTGTCTTCCTCACGTACTGCGCTAGCATTAGGCTTTACACCAGGGCTATTCAATTGGTGGCCCGCGAGGCAATTTGTTCCGGCCCACTAAATAGTGTGACCAGGACATCAAAAATAATGTTAGTTCAGTCGAAAAACAGCCGTTATAGTTATGACATGTGACGTGTGGGGAGTCAACGGATCTTTGGAAGATTGAATGGTGCCTACATGTCTGAGTTTTGATTTTCATTTTCAAAGTAATCCACAGGCACGCAGCAAAAGGCTAATCCACAGGACCACTTGCCATTTGTGAGACTACACTCAAAGACCCCCCCCAAACGGGATTTTGAGAGCGCTTGGCAAACCCCTTTTGTTTCACGTCTGCAAATAGCATCTGCGAGGGAATACACATCCTTAGACAGACACAGAAGCGATAAGAAACTTCCAGAGTTTAAATGGACTTTCTATTAAACTGTGTTTAAGTAATGTGTGCTTATTTTACGTTTCTGTAGGTTTTTGTGTGCACATGTTCCATGTGTTTAACGTAACTGTTATGGATAGGTAATGAGTTATAGCCATTGCTGTTGAATGAAATCTACAGAACATTTGTAAAACATTTCATATTTGGTATTGATTAAAAGCTAGGAACGTTTTAAATGCATTGGTTTATGTGAAGAAATCATACTATGAAAAGTGTCCATGTTATGATACTTTATTTGAACAACTTCCAATCAAAGGCAGGTGACGCATGATTCTCACATGATGTGCTAACCCAGGCTCCTAGAGGAGGGATTGGGGGTGTGACTCCCACCCTGCAGCTTCTCTGATTGGACAATCCCTGTGTAGGCCCAGGCTATATCCAAACCTATAAAACTTTGAACTATGAAAGTTCTAGTCGTCTTTGCTGGTCATCTTTGCCGATCATCACCGTCGTCGCTGTCTGGACGTTGCTCTTCTTGTGCTGGCCGTTACATCGCCTTGCCGGAAGCCTTGTTGCACCATGAGCGAACCGCAACTTTCTCTCGCTGCCGGCTCAACCCCCGATCTGCTTGTGCAACCGCTTCAACAAGAAGCCATCAGGTCAACTCATCATAACTCTGAAACATTGCCATACTACAGAATTCCGCAGAGAGCCGAAACTCCAGGAAGGACCTCACTTACAAAACCGCTTAGTCCAACATCCGGATCTCTAGCAAACTTCTCTGAAAGTAAGGAAACCCCTCTCCACTGACGAGGGAATTCCAGCACGTCACTGAAGTTGCTACGCTGACCAATCAGCTTCGCCAGGATTTCCCTTTGGACCAGTCGAGGAAACCGAAATTCCATCAGAATCGCAAGTAACACAAACAAGGTTTCTATCCATTGCTGAACTGGTGAATTATATTTAAGTAGTAAAGAATAGCGAAATTCTCTGTTTTTATGGTTTTAGGGTTGCATGCTAAGAACTTAGCTAAAGCTAGAAGTTGAATCGTTACTCGCTCTCCGTCATAACTCTCCTCAAACTGCTTGTGTATGTATGTTCGTTTGTTTGTTTTATGTCGATTTGTCCGTTGTGTTGTAGAGTAGCAGTAAACATTTGTTTCGTTTTAAGATCCATGTTGGTGTGTTGTGTGCTTCATAAGTTAATGTTTCAGCTTCAGATACTGCTACCTTGCTTATTAAATAATTAGATTATGTTTTTATATTGTTATTGTTGGCCACATAATAATATAATACAAGATTGCTGTACACTAATCATTTTATTTGCTGGACCAAATGAGTAGGTTAAGTGTAAGCTTTAAATAATTCTATGTGAATCATGTTCAAATCTTTAGATTTGAATCCCCAAAGTTTAAACGTGATTTAAACCAAAGAGCTGATTCTTTACAAATGCGTCTGTTCAAATACAGCGCTCGCGCCTTCCAGATGCAGCAAGTAGAAAACATCTCACGTAGTGGTGAGAGTTGTGCTCTGCTTTCAGTGCAATGTAAACAAAAAATATGTTAGACAAATTATTACAAATAATTAAAATGATTATCTATGTATGAACACAGATGATAACAACGTTTATTTAAATACTTACCTAATATAAAACTTAAATTTACATTTGATGTAATAACCGTGAAACCATAATTATTCTTCAGACTATATAATCGTACAACCAAAATCTATAATTGTTGCATCCATAATTATGCAATTCAAAACATAACATATGAATGTGTCTGAATGTAGAAGCCTACTTTAGCAATGCACTGCTTTTGTTGTGCTTTGAAATACAACATTTAGATGTGTGTCTATTGTACAATGCACTGATGTTATGTAGTTTCAAAATACAACATATTAACGTTTTAATGTAGAAAAATACAACGTGGGTGTCTTAAGGAGAAAAATACAACATATGGGCTCCTATTTGCTGTTGTGTCATCACCAGGGCCAGACGGAATCTGCGGACGTTTTTTGCTATTTCTGCAGAGAATTTTGGTAAAAATCTGCGGACTTCTGCAGAATTATTTTGGGAGTCTCATAACTAAAACCTTAATGTTAAATAAAAAATGATATCTTTTAAACTTGTATTTAATGTTTAAAATGCAAATCCAATTAGATTGACTGTAAATAGTTATTCTTAAGTAAATAAACAGAATTAATGATGGGCTAAAAATCTGCGGAAATCTGCAGAAAATCTGCGGAATTCTGCGCGTGAAGATTCCGTGTGGGCCTAGTCATCACTCATATTGCAAGTCATATCTCTCTTGCCCCTCATTTCAGAATCAGAAAGAGCTTTATCAGAAAGAGCTTTATTGCCAGGTATGTTCACACATACGAGGAATTTGTTTTCGTGACAGAGCTTCTACAGTGCAACAGAATTACAGAGGACTAAAAAAACAGATAATAAATATATTTTAAAAAGTAGTGAATGCAATATACAAAATTGACAAGTGTATGTACAGATGTATTACTATATACAACATAATGTGCAGGTGTTATGTGCAAATTGGCATGTAAAGTGTGTTGTTAAATAAGTGTATGTGTGCATAAAAAAAGTGTATAGCAGGTAGTGATGTTGGTTCCACAATTATTATCATCAAGTGTTCATGAGATGGATTGCCTGAGGGAAGAAACGGTTTCTGTGTCGGGCTGTTCTGGTGCGCAGTGCTCTGTAGCGTCGACCAGAAGGTAAAAGTTCAAAGAGGCAGTGTGCTGGGTGTGAGAGGTCCAGAGTGATTTTAGCAGCCCTTCTGCTCGCTCTGGATAAGTACAGTTCTTGGAGAGTAGGGAGGGTTGTACCAATGGTTCGCTCAGCAGTCCGAACTATTCGACGTAGTCTTCGGAGGTCGGATTTGGTAGCTGAGCTAAACCAGACAGTTATTGAAGTGCAGATGACTGATTCAATGATGGAGGTGTAGAACTGTTTCAGCAGCTCCTTTGGGAGGTTGAACTTCCTCAGCTGACGAAGAAAGTACAGCCTCTGTTAAGCTTTTTTGACAATGGAGTCAATGTGAGTGTCCCACTTCAGTTCCTGAGAGATGGTGGTGCCCAGGAACCTGAATGACTCCACTGCTGCCACAATGCTGTCCATGATGCTCAGTGGGGGGAGAGCAGGGGGGTTTCTCCTGAAGTTCACTATCATCTCCACTGTTTTGAGCGTGTTCAGCTCCAGATTGTTGTGACTGCACCAGACAGCCAACTCCTTAACCTCCTGTCTGTAAGCAGACTCGTCACCGTCCTGAATGAGGCCGATAAGTGTGGTGTCGTCTGCAAACTTTAGGAGCTTGACAGAGGAGTCCTTCGAAGTGCAGTAATTCGTGTACAGGGAGAAGAGCAGTGGGGAGAGGACACACCCCGGGGGTGCGCCAGTGCTGATTGTGCGGGTACTGGATGAGAAATTTCCCAGCTTCACCAGCTGCTGCCTGTCCGTTAGGAAGCTTTTGATCCACTGACAGACAGAGGTGGGCACGGAGAGCTCAGTTAATTTGGGCACGAGAAGTTTTGGGATGATAGTGTTAAAAGCTGAGCTGAAGTCAACAAACAAGATCCTCGCATAGGTCCCTGGTCTGTCTAGGTGTTGCAGAACATAATGCAGTCCCATATTGACTGCATCATCCACAGACCTGTTTGCTCTGTAGGCAAACTGAAGAGAGTCCAGTGAGGGTTCAGTGATGTCCTTCAGGTGGGCCAGCACCAGTTTTTCAAAAGACTTCATGACCACAGATGTCAGCGCCACCGGTCTGTAGTCATTTAGTCCTGTGAGTTTGGGTTTCTTTGGTATGGGAATAATGATGGAGCGTTTGAAGCAGGAGGGCACTTCAGACATCTCCAGTGATCTGTTGAAGATCAGGGTGAAGATGGGGGCCAGTTGGTCAGCACAGGACTTTAAACAGGCTGGTGTTATAAGATCTGGGCCTGGAGCTTTTTTCCTCCTCTGTTTCTGGAAGACCTGGCGCACATCATCTACACTGAACTGAAGTGCAGGTATGGGGGAGGCTGGGAGAGGTGGAGGTGTTAATGGTGGTGTAAACAGCAGTTCTGAGTGGGTTTGGTGGGTTTTCTCAAACCGGCAGTAAAACTCATTCAGGTCGTTTGCAAGTTGTTGGTTGTCTACAGTGCTGGGGGATGGTGTTTTATAGTTTGTAATGGTTTTCAAACTTTTCCACACAGATGCTGAGTCGCTGGACGAGAACTGACTCCTTAGTTTCTCAGAATAGTTCCTTTTTGCGACTCTGATCTCCTTTTCCAGTGTGTATTTGGTACACACTGGAAAAGGATACATTTGGGATGCTTTTCATGAACTGGCCCCCATGACAAACTTATTGAATAGCCCTGCTTTACACCTTTTTGGCTAATGATTTCCAGCTTGTCCTCTATAGGCTTAAGGCCGATTTATACTTCTGCGTCAAGCGCACGCGTGGACGCATAGCCCCACGCCGTAACAGTTGGCGACGTTGACGCGTACCTCTCAAAAAATGTAACGCGTAGCGCAAGCTCTGTGATTGGTCTGCGTGGTAGCGCTGACGAGTGTGGGCGGAGGTGAGAGCCCGATGCAGCGAGTGTTTACAAGTGTGGAGTCCCGTGAAGGAGCTCCGGATGGAGACTGTTGTTTTGTGTTTATCTTCTTAAAGTTGTTGCACGTCCGCTGGTTCCCGCCTCATAATGAGCGAATTAGAGCCACTTGAATGGGAGTTAATCAATGCAACCGAATAATACAGATGTAGTATGTTCAAATTCCATTCACACTACTCTCATTCATACTACTGTATATAGAATGTACTTTTTCTAATGCTCATGTGATAAATTCAAATGTAGTACCCACTCGAGTAGTATGCATTTATTATTATTATTATTATTATTATTTATTATTATTTTTTTTTATTCAGCCATAGTATAACTCAATCCCTGCAGCTCCACCAAATTTGCTCTCATGTCTATGCTAAGAACTGTAACGGCTAGAATCAAAATTCAATAATTTAAACAAGCCACCCCCCCTTCTTACTTTTTATGCAACTTTTGTAGTAACTGTGTTGAATTCGCAGCCTTAGGGGGCTTTTTTTTTTAAGTAACATCTAGAGCCAGTGGTATTCCGCAGATTTGTCTAGGAGTGAATGGTGATAAGTCATAAGTGGGTTTGTTCTGATTAGAGCAGCACACACTGGCATTCACACACATGATTAGATCATCATTATTGCGGACTGTTTGACCACCCACAGTGTCCAGATAGTGCTGCCAGTGTCCTCTACCAGTCTGCCTGCCCACACACTGTCTAGTCCCCTAGATACAGTTTCTCCCTGACAAAGCTCATTTCTCTCCACATGAACCTGGGGGAATCTCAAGAAAATGACATCTTTGCAGTTTGGTCTTTTTTTTCTATGAAACTGTCTATACTGTAGATTAAATTAGCATGCTGTCACACAACAGGGAACTGTGTTATAGGTTACTTTAGTTTTTTTTTTTGTTTATTTTTTACATATCTTACATATTGAGCTCTGCATGGTCAGGCACCCCTCTATATTAAAGATCTTTTCCGTAGTCACTCGTGTAGTTGTCTCTGAGGTCTTCTGGCAAAGACTTTTTAGCCAATCCCAGAACACAGCTAAAGACTAAAGGTGACCGTGCCATCTGTGTTGTGGCCCCAAGGCTCTGGAACTCTGGGATCTTTTAAACCTTTGAATAAACATCTTTTTGGTCAAGCTGTTAATTAACAGTATGGTGAGCTGGTTTTACATTTGGCGTTTCTACTTGGATTTTTTTTTTACTTGTTTTAATGTGTTTTCTTTTACTGATATGTGTTTTTACCTGTTTTCCATTTTTCTTTTATTGTAAAGCACTTTGTGACTTATTGTCTGTGAAAGGTGCTATATAAATAAACCTTTACTTGATTAACTTTAGGTATTTTAGGTTTAGGTATGATTTTGAAAAGCACTGAGATCTTGTTTCACAAGATGGACACAAGTATTTTTTTTTTCTAAGACACAATAATAATGTCTTAATCCTGGCTTAGTCCAAGCCTGGTCTGTGAAACCAGGCTTTAGAGTATTGGCAGAATATTTAGTAGACATTAGGGTTAGTAGAATAGGTTGACAATTCAGCAGCCTTTCCTTGAAGAATTGGTAGAATATTAAAGGGCACACAAAAAAAAATCGTAATTTTACAGTTTATTTCCAGCAGCTGGGGTGCCGGGAAAAAAAAGTGAAATAACCTCAATTAATTTACAGAAATTTACTGTAAAATAACACATTAAATTACAAAAAATTATTGTAAAATAATAGACATTAAATTACAGAAATTTACTGTAAAATAACACATTAAATTACAAAAATTTATTGTAAAATAACGGATACTAAATTATAGACATTTTCTTAAATAAAAAATTTGTGGTGAATTTCTGTAATTCAACCTGTTATTTTACAGTAAATTTCTGTAATTTAACGGCCATTATTTTAATTTAGTTTTTTTCCGACACCCCAGCTGCTGGAAATAAACTGTAAAATTACAGATTTTTTTTATTTTTTTTTTTTTTACAATGCACCGATGAAAATTATCTTTTGGAAGCTGTTTGGACAGAACTGTGTGTAGATAGACAATTATTAGACAATAAGTCTTTTTATTTTATTTTCTAATGTTAAAATAGGATCCAAATCCCTCCCATTCTAAGGGCCACCGCAATGTGACAGAAGTGTTTTTCCCGGCCACCAAATTGATTGACAGCAACGTATTAACATGTCTCCGTATTAACATGTGTACTCATATCAACAAGACAGGGCGTGCGCAAAGCAACAGGGATTAAAAGATCTGTTTAGCTCGCTGTGATAATCTGCACCTGAAAAATACGTTTTAAAAGTGTAAAAAGTATTTAAAACTGAGCATATTTGTAATAAAGATGGTAAAATCTCAGTTTTTATCACCACAGCCGCACGTCATCACCACAGCCGCATTATAAAAGAAGACGCTTCATTCCCACTTTGTGGATTTAAATCAGGTTTATTTTCTACAGTAACATAACGCATATCCATATAGCAGTGTATATTAACGTGTATCCTGTCACATTTGCCATGTAAAAACAGCACAAGATCTGCTTCATTCTTGTCTGTCACCATGCTGTTTATCTGTTAAAAGCAGTGGGTGAAGGCTACGCATCAGGGCAATAGTGAAGGATCTCTATGGCTCTGACACTCACATGGGAATGGTGGGCGGGGTCAACCAGCTCCTTTGCATTAAAAGCACAGGCAACAAAAACCACTACAGTGACCTAAAAGCTCAATTTCGCACATTCAGAAAGGTCTAACAATTAATCTGTTGGGTATTTTAAACAAACTTTACACATTCTGGAGACACAAAAGATTTATCTTAAATCTCAAAGGGATAAAATAGATGCCCTTTTTAATAAACTAATGTATAGATAGATACATCTTATTGTCCAACTCACATAATAACATTAGTAAAGTTTTAAAAATTTTGTTAGTCATTTTTTAGAATTAATAATTTTAAATGCAGCAAAAAATGAGATATTTTATGTTTTAATCTCATTTTTTGCATTAGCCTTTCAGCCTGTATATTAGTATTATGTCATGTCATACTCAAGAGCATCAGCTTTAGATCATATTTTACATTGCAAATATACAGTATAAATGCACAAACATATGTTTAAAGAAATATACACAAACAATTTGGATTAACAGCATATTTTTTGTGCAAATATATAGAAACAATTTTCAGTTACTATTGAAGACTAGATACATATTTCTATGTTAGCACTATATGGTTGTCAAAGACACTGCCACCCTTTTTTCTTGATAATTTGATCATCACCTTTTATAGCTTGAATGATTTATTTATTTATTTTATAATTAAGTTTAGTTGTCAGACCTATTTGAACACTATTAAGAAGGTTTAGGAAAAAAATTTGGTTATTTTTATCTCAATTTAATGCTGAATGCCAGTTCTTAACAATAATATAATAGCTTCTACATTGTTTTCTAATTGACAGTAAGTGTTAAAAATTGTTGCATGGTCATTAACACTGATTGGAGTGTATGTTCAATACAGTGGATTTCAGCTCACAATAGACTCTCAATTCGCAATACACTCCAACAATGAGAGACTTATTTATAAAAAAACAAAATTTTTTTTCTAATACTAATCAGACGCAAATGTAGTGTAATATTTGGCAGTTCCATCAAATTCCCAATCCGTTGTGATTTATAACCCAATCTCAGCCGTAGGTGCTGAATGAGATTGACATTTGGGTTAATTTATTCTTTTCGATGCTGTTGCCTATTCTTCTCACAGACCCTTGTCTTTGTTAACCATCTGCGAGATCAGTCAATAGTAATTGATCGCTGTTGCAGGATTACTCTGCTGATACTTCGCCATAAATTCAGAGAAGTCATTTATATCATTCCTTTTGCCCATTCATCATAATTTACCTGTTAACAAGCAATCTCATATAGTCATAGAGAGCACCGATACATTCAGCATATGCGATCACTCAATTCTATTAGAAAACAAACAAGAAAGTTAAGCTACAATGGATTCATCTCGCTCATTAATATCTGCTACTAAATATAGCCAAAAGTCTGATGACTTCAATCAATCAGTCAATAAACAAAGTTATAATATATGTTGGAAACTGTCACTGTTTAGTGAACAAGATGTGATATATTTATACACATGCAAGTATATATGGTTTACGAGGGCTCTCCATAGACGTAATGTACTATATACTGCACTGTAAAACAAATCTGTAATTTTACGGTTTATTTCCGGAAGGTGGAGTGCCAGAAAAAAAAACATAACGGCCATTAAATTGCGGATATTTACTGTAAAATAATGGACATTAAATTACAGAAATTACCTTACATTAAAGTTTTTGGTAAATTTCTGTAATTCAACCTCTGTTATTTGAGAAATAAACTATAAAATTACAGATTTTTTTTACAGTGTGGTCTTATCCTACCCCTAAACCCACATAGGAAACCAGTGGCAAATTTGGAATTGTGAGGACTGTGAAGGCATGTTCTCGTAAACCACCAACTAGGCCAGGGGTGTTCAAACTCACTTCTGGAGGGCTGGTGTCCAGCAGATTTTAGCTCTAACTTGCCTCAACACACCTGCAAGGATGTTTCTAGAAAGCCTAGTAAAAGCTTGATTAGCTAGCCCAGGTGTGTCTGATTGGGGTTGGAACTAAACTTTGCAGGGCTCCGGCCCTCCAGGACAACCTTGAACTACTGTAGGTCATATCCATCCCAGCATGCACACAACAAATAAAACAGAATACAGTCTCTACAAACTATAGTTCATTATTAAACAATAAGGGCATTATAAATCAAATTTAAGTAGCCTATATAACAAAAGCATAGGAGAAATGAGAGGAAACAAGAGGGTAACTCAAACATAAACAGGAAATAAATATCAATGAAAAGGTCAATTAAATATAAAGCAAGAAGCACAAATTCTAAGAGTTTAAACATAACTTTTTAGGCTAATACTTATTTTTTGAATATGTTAAAAAGCATTTATTTAACATTTATAAATATAACATTTTCGATTATATATTAGTGTAAAACCCAAAACATTGATTAACCCACATGGAAATAACGTATATGAGGATATATGCACATATATGATAATATATACACTGCATATATATAGGCAAAATTGAAGCGCATACATGTGCATATACAGGCCATATACAGTAGGTCTCCTGTATTGCTGCTCATATCCACATATAATTCCTTTATGTACATACAAGATATGTATCCTTTATAGCTCACATCCTACTTTGGCAACTGTCATACATCCAGCTCATATTTTCTATTATCAAGGCAATAACTAAGAACAAAAAAAAGGCAAAAAAATTATGTATGTGAAATTGATATCACCATGTAATTGGCATGTTATGGAATTTAACTATGGCCAATAAGTGAGAGTCCACTCGGAAAAACCTTTATAAACATATTAAATTGGTCGTTTTCCTATATTACATGTACATATATATGTACATAGGAAAGCGGCCAATTTTGTATGTCACATATATTAAAAACAATGATTTAAGATTATTTTGGATAATGAAAACATGAAAAAGCACATTAATCCAAAAAGGTTGAACAAAAGGACATTCCCAAAATAAGTGAGCTACAATTTAGCCTTTATAAACAAATTATTTAACAAAAGATGATACTGCTTTAAAATATTTGTAATCTTTTAATAAGCACATATACAAGATATATACAAAATAGAAATGGCATAAAAGTTAATTGTTTGTTTTGAAATTTGTGAGACAGATTTTGTCCAATAATAAACCCAAAACACACGTGGTTATCATGTGATGAATCCAGCCAATTGTGTAATATCGGCGTCGTCATTGCAGCTCCTGCAGTTGCTCTTCAGATGCTGCACTGGCTGAATCAATCGTCTGAGGGGTATTGTATAAGGTAAAATAAGGGATTAAGCTGGGATTTCCAGGCTATCCTGGCTGAATCTAGCCTTGACTCCGCTGCATGAAAGCAGGATAAATTGATGGCGAGTTCAGACTGCATGATTTTAGCCCCGATTTTGACTCGCCGACAGGTTTTGAGAAATTGCAGACAAATGCCTGAAATCACAGGAAAATTTGTGCTCATTCACGTGAGTAACAATCACACAGTATAAACTATCAAAGACGCAATCTCAGAGAATCGCAGATGAGTCACTGACACCTACGAGTTATGGCATACTAAATATCTGGAGCTGTCTGTGATTCAAATCATGTCGCGTGATTGCCTACAGCCAATGAGAAAGCAGCATCCACTAGTATAGGTATCTGCAGGCCAGCGGGAGGTTGAGGAGAACTTAAAAGCGCTTATTTTCAGTCTATTTGGACCCAAGAAATGGAGGAAAACTAGTGTAAATTTAACAGAAGCACCCATGCTTTGTTAGACATGGCATAGGTGAGCAAAATAAGTACACTTTCTACCCCACTAAAGGTTTTTTCTCATTATTAATAACAAAAGATATTCTATGTGATCTGACATTGTTTCCTTGTCACATCTCGCGTGTGTTTGGTTGAGATGTAGTTTGGACAAAGTTGTCTGGTTTTCCTTTTATAAAGTGATGCAGTATGAAACCTTGATGCCGATACATCTTGCAGTGTAAACACAGCAGTGATGAAACACTACCCCAGATAGTCATGCAGTGTGAAAACATCTTTTGAAAATCATGCAGTCTGAACTCTATTTCAGCTAAATGTTACTATGGAAATTTATTCTTTGCAGTTAGCCTGCTCCACAGCAGGCTAACAACCAGGTTAAGATAAATCCTAATCATTTAGATGTTAGCCTATTTCATTTCCTAATTGGCTCACATCAGGTTTTATCCACACTTGCATCTTTGATTCTGTGATGAATTTCATGGTCTGTTAAGAAATGCCACAAATGTGCACTTATCCTGGCCTCATCTACATCAGGCTTGACAGATCAACTCGTTCTCATCCTGGATCATCAAACGTGCAACAGACTAAAGCCGCGGTCACACTGGGCTTTTCTCCCCATAGACTTCCATTCATACACACGCGAATGCGTCAGGCCGGAAACGCAGGGTCATGCGTCGGAGTTTCGCAGGTTGCTGCGGTGCAAAGTTCAAGCTTGGTAAACTCTGACCTGCGAAATTGCATCACTTGACTGCGTGAGACCAATCTAGGATTAAAACATGACCTCTCTGAACAGAAATTTAAAACATGGAGCAATCGCTCGCTTTTTTAATGTCTAATCATCTTGTTTAATTCCGCCGCTTTTCGCAGCGCCGTACAACAGAATTTTGCAAGCTCAAACTCTAGTGTGACTTCAGCTTAAGGCAGGAGGACCCGATTAAATTAGGTCAAGCTGCACTTTTTCTGTTATCCTGGCTTTCTTGATTCCACTTTTGTGCAATACCTCTCAGGTATGGCAACCAAAATCCAACATCTGATAGACGTCATAGCGCTAACTTCCACACAACGTCAAGCTGTAACATCATTAGACCTTGATATTTGGTGGTATTTAGGTTAGACATTGAACATTGATGTCTGCCTGACATTGGGTTCTGATGCAATGTCCTCACGACATTGGGGTACAATGTCAATTCGACGTCATGTTGACATCCTGTGCCTGCTGGGTTGTCTTTATACAATTTTGTCCTCCCAAACCCCATAAACAAGTACTGTACACACAATCAAATTTTCTTTGGTTTAACTTTATTTCTGTAGGACACACTTCAAACATAATCTATTTTAAATATATTTGCTGATCCTAAACTTATGATCATTTTCTCCTAAACAGTCTATCAGCTCTATTGTAGGCATATTAATTCAAGTGAAGTTTATTTATAAACTAATTTTGAGAGGAGCACGCACTTATGATTGATAGCAGCTGGTCCTCATTAGCTAACGCAGGATTCACCAATTAGACGATTCCTGAATTACTATAAATGACCAGAGTATCTTACCTTAGCCATCTTCGTCTTGAAGAATCCCCCCTTCTACGCCTACTCCTCCCATTTCCTTGTCAGGGCAACACGGAGGCCTAATGGTTAGCATCATTGCCTCACAGCAAGAATGTCACTGGCTCAGATCTTACCTGGCCAAGTCAGCATTTCTGTGTGGAGTTTGCATGTTCTCCCCTTGTTTACATGGGTTTTCCCTGGGCTCTCCGGTTTCCTCCCACAGACCAAAAACATGCATCACAAGTAAATTGATAAAACTAAATTGACATCATAAACAAGTGTTGAATCCAGTATTCACACTCCATAGCTGATTCATAATCTACATCTACCATTATCAAGCAGGGTGAGATCTCGTGACCAACCTGAACTCAAACTCCCCTCTCGCCCTGAGGAGGGGAGCCCCGGGCTCGAGGATCTCACGGGCTCAGGGCTCTCTCAAGGGACAGCATGCCAAACAAGCTTTTATAATCAATCATCAGCAAGGGCGAACTCTTGAAACTTATGTAAAGACAGACACACAGCACCTTTCCTTTAGCCTTAATATTTAATGTCTTAAGCCTTGTCTTGTAGCACATTTCAGGGTAAAATATGTGCATAACTTTAATACTTGGGTAACTACTCACACCAGTTCTTTGAATACTTATAATAGGTGCAGCACTATTAGTGGCTCAGTTTGATATTATTACACGTGAACGATGTTTCGCTGTATCTTTGTGTGTCGCCGGGCAAGTGTAACCTCTGTACCCAGAAGATAAATTGCACTTATCTCATCTTCCATAGCTCAAAGGATTGGTGTTTTATTAATTGAGAATCATTAGATTGCTGTTAATGGAAAGTGCTTTTCTATCTCAACTCCTAATAAATTGACTCCATGATGCTGCGGTTGTGGAGCTTCTGTTAACGTGGTGTAATTCTAAACCTTAATGGACCATTATGCCACTATCGGGATCATTTGCTGTTTTTTTTGTTTTCCATTGTCTTTCCTTACTCCACAGAAGATGAGAGCAGGTTTTTTGTCCTCTTGCATGTTTGTAAGAAAAGGACAAAACGTCAAAAATCTGGTTTATGTTCAAAATAATGCAGATCCGCATATAGACAAAGATCAATAAGGAAAAACAAGAGCTTCTTTTTACTGTAAGATTTATGGCATTGATAACAATACTGTCCAAAAAAACAAAAAACAAAAAAAAAAAACTACTAGGCAAACATTCTTAAATATTGTTTTTAGATACCTTTTTTTATTTTTATAACTGTCTATAAAGATGCTCTTCGCTGAGGAAGTTGCAACAACTAAAGTGCTAATTGGAATTCAGTTCCTACAAGAGCTGACAGCAGCAGATATTCCAATAATTGCATTACAATCTTATATATATTTATTTATTTATTTATTTATTTAGTTTGAGTCTATTAATCATTAACTTTCATTTCATACACAAAAGGTTCTCTATAGTGGAAAATGGTTCTTTAGATCAATAAAATGTTCTCCAAACTCCAAAACATATGGTTCTTTTTACAACTCTTTACTGAAAGATCCTTTAATTGAAGTTTTATAAACTAATAGGGTAGATGCACACAGACTCAAGCCAGCTCAAGTGCTTTTACAAAACCATTACAAATAGCAGTGTTTAAGATCTGATTTCTTTACAAATCAGTGATTCTCACTGTCTGACTGAGATACGATATAACGTGGGAATCAGTCTGGACAAGATCCACTGAATTAAATTCCATTGTTCCACAGCATGTTGAAAATATGGACATTTATTTTACTACAGTATTTTCAATGGAATGTCTGCGCTCGTCTGCTGCTCCTATAGCATCTTTTATCTTGTTTTACACTTGAACACAATGAATGCTTATGTCTATTTAACTGATCATATTTTAATTACATCACAACATCGATGCTGTAAAAAGAACCTTATAAAACTGAAAATAGTCACAAACATTTCACCAGAAGTTTATCGGTGGCTTAAAAACACCATATACCTCATTATGGGAGGAGCATATTCAGATCATTGACCAGGCAAATTCATCATCAACAATCATATAATCATCCAATCAGCACTAGAACAAACCGCTATAAATAATCACATGTCATCTATTATTTCTCTTTATCTTCAGCATTCCTCTACCTTCACACTTTCAACTTAATTTAATGAAGAGTGAGAGTTCTGAGGCCAGTCCACACTCAAAAAATTGTTTGCTGCTTGTTTTCTTTGTGACAACTTTGTGTCAATCCACTTAAACTTGTAAAAACTAACAAGTTAACTTAATACCTTATATTTTAATTACTTCACAGCATCGATGGTGTAAAAGAAACCTTATGAAGTTGATAATAGTCACATATTCCAGTGGAAGTTAAACACTTGCTCTTTTGATCTTTAGCATTAATCCACCACCCGATTTCTAGACTTTCAACTTAAGTCCAAGCTACAATTGAAAAATGATGTTTGTTCAAACTACTTAATTAAAATGAGCTAAAACAACACAATTCTTAAAGTTTTTTTTTTCTTTTTTTTTGTGTGAAAAAGATTGACTTTTTGTCGATCAAATTAAATTTGTAAAAACGAATAAGTTAACTTGATTCCTTCATTATCCTAACACAAATCAAATGTGTGGAAACCAACAGTTTTTTATAGTGTATATAATCTCACTGGCCACTTTATTAGGTACACCTGTCCAACTGCTCGTAACACGTTTCTAGTCAGCCAATCACATGGCAGCAACTCAATGCATTTAGGCATGTAGACATAGTCAAGACGATCTGCTGCAACTGAAATCGAGCATCCGAATGGGGAAGAAAGGCGATTTAAGTGACTTTGTGACATGGTTGTTTGTGCCAGACAGGCTGGTCTGAGTATTTCAGAAACTGCTGATCTACTGGGATTTTCACGCACAACCATCTCTAGGGTTTAAAAAAAAATGTTCAGAAAGAGAAAATATCCAGTGAGCACCAGTTCTGTGAGTGCAAAGGCCTTGCTGATGCCAGAAGTCAGAGGAGAATGGCCAGACTGGTTCAAACTGATAGAAATGCAACAGTAACTCAAATAACATTATAACATTACAAACAAGGTATGCAGAAGAGCATCTCTAAACGCACAACACGTCCAACCTTAAGGCGGATGGGCTACAGCAGCAGAGGACCACGCCGGATGCCACTCCTGTCTGTAACGGTGGGGGAAATAAAGAGTCCGAAGAAGGATCCAATATGCAAGTAAAACAGTTTATTGACGCAGTCAAAATAAACTATATGAGGGCAGAAAAGGGTCACAATAACTGAAGTGGGAGGACGGGAAACAGACAGGCGAAAAGAGGTCCAGTAGAGCAGTCACTCACAGTCCTGAGTGCAGACAGAGAACATGAACGATCACAACAAACTGACAAGGAAACATGGGAGCGTAACCCAAATATAGACACAAAATGAGTCTCAGCTGTCTATCTAATCAAGGCAGCTAAGTACCACAACCACGTGATAAACCATAACAAAAACACGTGGACGACTAAAACAAAACAAACCCACGTGACCAAACAGACTATCCGGAAGCGCACAAACCTGCAACCGTGACACTGTCAGCTAAGAACAGGAAAGTGAGGCTACAATTCGCACAGGCTCAACAAAATTGGGCAATAGAAGATTGGAAAAGCATTGCCTAGTCTGAGTTTCAATTTCTGCTGCGACATTCGAATGGTAGGGTCAGAATTTGGCGTCAACAACTTGAAAGCATGGATCCATCCTGCCTTGTATTAACGGTTCAGGCTGGTGTTGGTGGTGTGGGAGATTCTTCCTCGGCAAACTTTTGGCCCATTAGTACCAACTGAGCACCGTGTCAATGCCACAGCTTACCTGAGTATTGTTGCTGACCATGTCCATATCTTTATGACCCCAGTACTTTGTTGAATCTATACCATGAAGGATTAAGGCGGTTCTGAAGGCAAAAGGGGGTCCAGCCTAGTACTAGTACGGTGTACCTAATAAAGTGACCAGTGAGTGTACACTGCACTTGGAGCCCTCTCACTCTCTATCATGACAAGAGAAATAACATGAGATAGAGGGTCCTTTCAATCTTAGAGTCTTTCTCTCCGGACAGAACACCACATACAGTATACCTAATCTTATGTCAATTATCTGTAAGTGCAAACTTATGAAAGAACCAAAAAATGGTATCTTTAATGGCATAACCATCTTTAGAGCCTGTGAGTTTAGCAGATTTTTTCTGTATAATTTTATAACAAGCAGTTAGAAAGAATCACACATTGAAATAGTATGCCCTTTTTATAACCAAATAGTAAAATATGCTTAAATTCTCATTCACTTTTCACTTCACCTTTTTCCTTTTAATTATGCTAAATTATAAGAGGCGGAATCTTTCACCGGTGGACATTTGATCCCCAGAGTTCTAATGTATTATTTATTTATTTTGGAGCTGCTTGTTTTATCTTGTTTGTTCAGTCTCCGAAATTTATTTGGCTGACGGAACAGCTAACCGAGAAGAGACAACAGCAGAAGCCTCTTCTCTGATCTCTCCAGGTGATTATCTGGAGATTAGATTATGATGAAACGTTGCACCTTCTAATTTAAATATTCATTTAATCTGTCATTTCCCGCAGTGTGCCATCAGAAGAACCCGGCACAATTTGAATCGCAGCGAAATGATTTCTCTCAGCTTTCTGACTGCCCATACCGAGCGCTCGACTTTAAAGGGAGATTAGTTTACAGAGATGGGAAAAACAGGAATTTAATTGCTTTTCAAAGAGTATGCAAAACATGTTTATTATAAAGCTGAAAGCCAACTCCTCCTTAGTACACGTCTCCTTTCTGCCAGTAGACTTCTGGTATTCCTAAAATAAACGCAGTAACTAAAACTCTATTTCCGTATGCTTCAGGCTGAAAGGCCTTGAAGCACCTCTTAGTTCCTCTCAATTTATTACAACAGCAAACACTTTTTATCTCTCTCCAGCAACACACAAGCCAAATCAAACAGAGGAACAAACCAGTGATGCACCAAACAAGAAAAAGCAATTAATTACAGAAACGGTACTCAGGGTCTTGGTGCAAACTGGTAGATCTCCCCTACAAGCGTGACAAGAACTTGTCGAAAAGGTGGATTCCTAACAGTCTGAGGCATTTGACCGTAGTGTGCAACTCTTTTCAGACACGCTGGGTAAAGTGCTGGAGCTGGATGTGTGCAGTACTGAGCACAAGAATCACGCTGACTGACTCCGCTTCCTCCTACATATGACAGCAGGTAAGGCTGGATCTCTGTCTATTTGTGTCACCATCTTTTGACTTGCTGTTTTAATTCACTCCGTTGTGTCTGTGAAAACTCGTCTCTCGCTGTGTTACTGTGAGCATATGTGTACTTCTCTTCTGGCTTTGTGTTTGTGTTGTGTATTTGGGGCTTGAAGTTTTCTTTTTCTGTTTACACTGGTAAAAGTCTTTACAAAAGGAAGTTTGGGTTTTGGTACATTTTAATATGTTTAAACATTAAAAATGCTGGGTTCCTTAATGTTGTCCGAACACAAATAGATTAAGCTAACTTAATTGTTTTTACAAATTTAAGTGAAGTAGTTTGAAGAAGCAGCAAAAATATTTTTTGAGTGAAGATTGGATAAGTTGGATCTATGATTTTTATTTGTTTTAATTTGCTTATATGCATACACTCACCGGCCACTTTATTAGGTACACCTTACTAGTACTGGGTTGGCTCACTGGATATTTTCTCTTTTTCAGACCATTCTCTGTAAACCCTAGAGATGATTGTGCATAAAAAAAATCCCAGTAGATCAGCAGTTTCTGAAATACTCAGACCAGCCTGTCTGGCAAACATGCCATGTCCAAAGTCACTTAAATCACCTTTCTTCCCAGGTCTGATGCTTAATTTGAACTGCAGCAGATCGTCTTGACCATGTCTACATGCCTAAATGTATTGAGTTGCTGCTATGTGATTGGCTGATTAGAAATTAGCATTATCGAGCAGTTGGAACGCTGTACCTAATAAAGTGGCCGGTAAATGTATATTTGTCCTGTCTGCCAGGTATGATGGGTTTTTTGAAATTAGCAAATGAAAATGCATGCATTACAATAACCTTTAGGTAACAGTTTGTGGAAATTAGCTTCAAAGTGTAATAAATTACAGCTTGAGATCTACTCACTGAGGCATTCATTAAGCCCAAATTCATTACCAATATTAAAAGGTATTGACACAGCATCATTTTCACCAAGAAACATTGAACATTATTGACTTTTTACACAACAACAGCATTTTAGAGGCCCATTTCTAAAATAATAGCATTTATTTCAAATAGATAAATAGAATATTTTTTTTACATTTATAAATTCTTATATTAAATGTAACATAGGCTCATTCTGAAAATGTAGCCCTATATACATTTATGGAGATTGCGGATTATGTAGCCAAAAGTTCGTATGGCTGCATTTTGTCTTTAAATCGAATGCTACGGAGCGGTATGATGCTTCTCCTTTTTGCGCTTACCAGCTGACTGCTTACCTCCATATGGACAGCTTTATCCACTGTTACCAGTTTGTCCCATAGCTCGCCATGCACGTCGGCAGAAAGGAGTTGACCAAACAGTGGGGTTCGAGTGCAGCGAAGAATGGTTCCAGAAAGCAGGTAAGACAAAAATAAATAAATGGGGTGAGAACGTGGTAAAATCTGAAAATGTGGTAAAAATCAGTTGAGGGCTTTTCTTTTTCAGCATTGCTTTTTAAAACTGTAGGTTGGATTTGGGGAAGTGGGTGTATGGGTCAATTGGTGCTTTTGAAAACACTATTGGTTGTGTTTAGGGAATTAGGGTGGCTGAGTTGATCAGTCAGTCAGTCCACAGCGTCCTCTTGTGGGTTTATGCAAGAACAGCAAGCACGAATGGCACTCCTGATAGAAATGTGAGATCTCAAAAGCATACACAGCAGCCTCTGGTGAATTTGCGTATGCAAAACCGGCTAAAACATGTAGCTTCTGGGACATATTTGGCACTCTCCAGAAATGTATATAGCGGTACATTTTCACCATGAGCCTGTGTTGATTAAATGAATTATTGTATGGCTGAATAAAAGTATATTTAAAACAAACAAACAAACAAACAAACAAACAAAAAAAACTTGCTTACCCCTTATTAATAAATGTTAAATGTTCATCCAAAAATTAAAATTATTTTTTTAACACATTTTCAGACCCTTCAAAACATAACTCAACTTTTTTCTCCAGTAAATACGGCTAATTAATGGATATTTTCTCACAGAATAGAATTCTTGATTAGATAAAAAATAATTGCTGTTAAAACTACTATATACTAACGAAAAGTTAATTTGAAGATTTTTATTCAGGGCAAACAGATTGCCCAATCACTCCAATAGAAAGACCACTGTATTCTTATCCTTTCAAACGTCCCATTTTTCCTTTTTTTTTCTCTCTCTGTCTTTTCCTGTTGTTTTCATGATGGCCAAAATCTATGGCCTTCAAACATTTGTATTCACTCCAGAGATGCTGGCACAGTTTAGAATAGAGGTCTAGTAGTAGAGCTCATCACAGTGCTGTCCTTGACTTGTTGATTTGTTTGAGAGATGTGCTGCACCTCCAACAGGAATGCATTATTGTATGATGAACTCTGAAGCTGTCAGAGAGAGACAAGCAAATAACTATATGATAACCCTCACGCACAACCATGCAGATAAATAGTTTGTTGTCTGTTATCTTAATAGTGTCTACACCCGAATTGATTTAGAAATGAAAGGAGGCTTCCTGTCAACTTGCTGAAGACGTTTGCGGATAACTCAACTCACGCTAAGCGAATGTGACTTTACCAGACAGCAGACAGACAGACATGCTCTTTCAAAGACGTTGCCTTCTGGAACTTGGGTTTTGTTCTAACCAGTTGCTTTCTGAGAAACATGTCACCTTCGTTTTTTTTTCCATAAATGTGAAACTACATACTTTCTGGTTTTACTCTGGTTTAATTGTAATGAGGTGGAAACAGAGGTTATAATTATTACGAAGACCCTCATGCTCAATTTTAGCTATGCTCAAAGGGAATGTTGATTGTGTTTCTATTGGATGTTTTGTATCGTGATTACAATTCCCTTTTGCACATCCATAATCTTAATTGCAGGCATACGCAATTGACTAAAATCTATAAATAGGATAAAGCACATTGGAATAAGGCATTATGGTATTGGACAAATTTAAATGTCCACTATTAAATACACATTAAGAATTTTTTAAGTGGACTAAGGTAAAATAATAAGCTTTTTTTATTATACATGATAACAAAAATAATGTTTTTTTTTATATACCTTTTAAAGCACACAGGGAAAAAGGACTATGGGGTCAGCAAAAGTAAAATGTTCATTATTAAATGTAAGGTAAGAATGTTAAAATGGACAGTGTAAAATATCAAAGCTTTTTGTGCAAGTAGCTTTTGTGCTCTAGAGCATTCCAAAGTGGGGGTCGGGACCGCTTGGGGTGGGTGTGTGAGCTGTTCGGGGATTTGATTTCAATTCATTTAATTAAACTATTAGAATGACCATCTGCTATCCATAACCTACATAGGAAGGAACTAGCTAATAGTAACATTTATTAACATGCTATTAATAAGCATTGAAAAAACAACATGATAATAAAAAGCCATCACTTGAACTTTTAGGGGGCACACTTTAACATACATCACAAACTAAGACAATTATTCAAAGTCATTTTTATCATGCATCACTCTGCAGTCTTTATAAACATGCTAATTAAATAACTTAAAATCAAAATAATCTTCCAATAAAATAATCTTTTGCCCTCCCAGTAATTTAAAATGTTTACCAAGTGATCTTTAAGAAACCAAGGGCATTTTTTCCTCTTGTTTCTCATAAAACAAAAATAATTATTCTAGAGTCATAAGTCTTATTTCTTAAAGTATGTCTTGAATAGAAGCAGTTTTTAATAAAAAAATAAACAATTTTAAGGTCAGTATTTTTAGCCTCCTTAAGAAATATTTATATTTTTTGATCGTCTACACAACAAACCAGTTATCTAATAACTTGACTAATTATTCTAACTTTCCTAGTTAACATAACCTAGTTAAGTCTTTAAATTACACTTTAATCTGAATACAACTATCTTGCGAAATAACTAGTAAAATAGTATGCATTCACTGTCACCATGGGAAAGACAGAAAAGTAGTTATTAGAAATTAGGTAAACTATTATGTTTAAAAATGTGTGGTTAAAAAAAAGTGTTTAAGAATTTATGCTTTGTCACTACTGAAAACAAAAATAAATGAAGGCAAAGCAAGTTGAAAATTACTTTTACATGAGTGTGACTGAAAACTAAATTTGATCAATGTGTTGCATCTGTGCACTGGTATACTTGCGACTGTTTGTAAATTCAAGACTGCATTTCCAACACAATCTCACAGCAATTCGTAACTTTTAGATTTAGTGGCTAATTTGTATAAATTCGTACAATCTAATTTGTACGATTTGATCATTAACCAATGACGGTTGGGTTTAGGGGCAGGGTTGGGTGCCACGCCTCCTTTTTAAAAATCGTACTTAACTACAAATTCGTACGAATTAGCTACTAAACAGACAAAACATAATATACTTACAATTCATGAGATCTGTACTATACTGTGTGTATGTATATATATGTATATATGTATGTATATATATGTATGTATATGTATGTGTATATGTATGTATGTGTATATATATGTATATATATGTATGTGTATATATATGTATGTATATATATGTAT
>CAIGQZ010032545.1:6951506-6969222 GCA_903798205.1 Danio tinwini
TACTATAGATTTCAATAGTTACAGATTTTCAGCATTCTTCAAAATATCTTGTTTTTTATTCAACAGAAGAAACTCATAAATGTTTGAAACAAGTAAAGAGTACGTAATTATGAAATCATTCTAAATTTTGGGTGAGATATCCTTTTAATGCTGTTGTTTAATATTAATTTAACATTCCAATTTTAGAATTTAATGGTTGATGACTGGCCAATATATATTTTAATAAAACCCAACAAACATACCAAGTTGTCATCTGTAGTGTTGGCATTGCATGTTGGATTAGCACTCAAGACGATGCCAACTAATAATAACATGACCTCATATACTACTGTACACATACGTACAGTTAAGGGCAAAATTATTAGCCTTCTTGTGCAATGTTTAATATTTTTCAAGCATTCCTCAAGTGATATTTAAGGGATTAAGGACATTTTTAACAGTATTTACTTTGAGTGATTGAATTTACATCCATCTCGAATGGAAAATATTTATGTTTATGTACCCTTTTCCCAATTGAATAAGAAACAAACACATAAAGAGACCAAGTATAAAGAGCCACTTACATCTAGGAAGACTAAACAGACAAAGCATTCTTCCAGTGGAAAGTCAGCAGATTTTTTGAAACTTTTGATATTGTGACAATATGACCATATGAGCTGCCAAACTAATCGTCCCTCTATTGATCGTTGCTGTCTTTAGCGTTTTTTACATGATAATTGTTGTAAATGGTGCGTCACGGCAAGAAGGTTGCTGGTTCGAGTCCCGGCTGGGCCAATTGGCATTTCTGTGTGGAGTTTGCATGTTCTCCCTGTGTTTGTGTGGGTTTTCTCTGGGTGCTCTGGTTTCCCCCACAGACCAAAAACATGTGGTATAGGTGAATATGATAAAGTAAATTGGCTGTAGTGTATGAGTGCGTGTGTATGAGATTGTGTATGGGTGTTTCCCAGTACTGGGTTGCAGCTAAAAAGGGCATCTGCTGCATGAAACATATGCTGGAATAGTTGGTCCCTGACAAATAAAAAACTAAGCTGAATGAAATCAATGCATAAATGTGCAGAAATTTAAATCACAGGTGCTAGTGTGATATTAAAGCTGTTTTAAATGGAAATCTACCACTCAGGAGAAAATTCACCTCCAAATTACTTGTATTGTAGCGAACATCATCATTTAATTCCAGATTAGATTGTCCTCTCCATGCTGACATGGAGAAACTGGCCCAAAAGTGCTTTCAGACCAGGGATGCAGGGTGCTTATTTCTCACTTTTGCAGTTAATGAGAGCCAAAGGTTTGCTATAAAGATGAAATAATCCAAAGAAAATTTGGAGTAATGTAGAAACCTTTTCAGAGATTTTAACAGAATAAAAGGTGGCAAGATACAGTGCTCAGCATAAATAAGTACACCTTATTTTGAAAATTAATATTTTATCCATTTCTCAGCGAATATGGGTAATATTGGTGCATTTGAACAAAACAAATTTATTAAACAGATATATTTATTAAAAAATCATTTAGTCACTGAACATCTTTAGAAAAATGAAAGATAATACATTTAAATTCATGCAAAATAGTGAAAAAAATATACAAACTACATTTCAACAAAATTGTATATATATTTTTTTGTTTCTCCTGATTTTTGCTATTTTTGAAAATTGTATTAAATATTTTTCCCTAAATTTGGGCTACTAATTTTTTTAACCATTATTGTAAGTTGTTTTGTTTGATAAGCTCCAGATTTGGCTTCAGTACTGACTAAACTAATGTATATGCACAAATATGATATTGTAAAGCATCCTATAGAAAATTTTTATTTAAATGAGAGATTTGTGGGGGGTGTACTTATATATGCTGAGCACTGTATATGTTTACAGGCACAGCCTGACTAATGATGTAGTAAATGGACTAACAGTAATAGTGGTTTTAATAAATAGACTAAAATTATTGCTAGGATGATTTTTTTTGTTCTTTTGGTGCTTTGGGGAGATAATTCTGCAGTAGACGTGATGACTACGGAACTCTTGGGTATATAAATCTCAAGGGTTTTTCACAATTGGGAGAAATACCATGTGTCATTTTTACAACATATGTGTTAAACCATTGTACAAATCACTTGTTTAAAATTACAGCTTATTTGTATGTTCAATCGAAGCCTGTTTTGTGGATGTAACTACCTGGTAGTAGATGTGTATTTCACATCAAGCTTATTGAACACAAAACAATATATTCTAAAAAATTTTAGGAAAAAAGCAGTGTTTGACATCTATAGCAGAAACAAAAATACTATGGAAATCAATAATCCATTTTTTTCCCCGACATTGTTCAGTATATCTTTCTTTGTGTTGTATTAATTGAAGCCTAAGTAAATGATTGCAGAATTCAAACATTTTGTGCGAACTATCCCTTTGCATTGTGTGTGAGATTGCATGTCTGAGACTGTCTTAGCTTGCATATACAAGTCTGCAGTCAGATACTATTGGGTTGCTTTACTGAGTGAGCAATAACTCTGTTAATGCTGGTTCTGAGATCAGTATCTCATTACTTGCCTAGTTCATAGAGTATGTTACAATGATTATGATAGCTAAATGTGAGAATAAGTGTCTTACAGTAAGTAATGTGTAAATTGCTGATAATATAGCAATAAATTAAATCTAAGACTAGAGTAAATCCCATCTATCAACAGTCCTATGTATCCAATGGTTTCTGCATTATACAGGCAACGTAGGTAATTTTCATAAGCACGTACCCTTATGGAAATGAACCATGGTAAAAATTTTGTTTTTTTTAAACACTGATTAAATTTTTACCATGGTTAGTGTGGCAGAACCATGATTAATTTGTGTTTACCATGTTTTAACTACAAAAAAAAAATGTAGTTTTTAAATTTTATTTGTAGTGAAAGCTAAGGTTGACTGTCGTGAGTGTAGAATAAACAAATCATTATTGGTCGCTGGTATGAATGCAAACATAGTTAAATACAACTTTTAACCCAGAGTAAAGGAACATTTCACACTAGCACTAGGGTTGCAAGTACCTGCAAATCAGTCATTATGTAAACAGCTTGCTTACTCCAATCAGTGGAATTGACATCATAAATATGGACCCTAACCGCAGGTCTAGGAATATGTAATGTGAACCATCAGTTTATTAATATCAAGAAATAATTGCTAACCGCAGGGAAATTATGAGCTGTGAGAAACAAGATAACCCAGCATTACCGTGACCCAGGGTCAACTGTTTAAAACGTGAAAAGCCCTCATCTTTACGTTCGGCAATGCAATGTTCAAGAGCAGTGCTAACCCATAACCTCGGGTAAAATATGATGCTAAATCTGGCTTCTAAATTACGAGGGTGGAATTTTCCTTCACCTGAGGTTAACAGTAGTGTTATGAGTGTAATGATAACTTGAGGTTAAGCACTGTCTTTTTTTTTTTTTTTTTAAGTGTCAATCATGTCCAGCTATAGTATGTATGTCATTGCCTTTAGCAGGGGTGTCCAATCCTCCTCTTTGAGGGCCACGATCCTGTATTTTAGCTCCTACTTTAATTAGACATGCCTAAACCAGCTAGTCAAGATATTACTAGGCTTACTAGAAACTCTGAAATCATCCAATACTCTTAAAATAGTGTGAGGGAATCAAGAGAGCAGCCACTTGTAATGGTGTCAAAAACCATAGTGGGCATACTCAAGCGCAATCTATCAAATCAATCCCACAATGCACTACAATACAGAGTGTACAATATAGTGCGAGTAAAATTACTTTGTGTAAATATTACTCAAATTATGACTAAAAAGTAGCCCTTTTTTAAAAATACTCAAGAGTAGTGAATATTGAGAATGATGTTATAAAAAGCTGATATGTTTACATGCAGGTTGTGCGTGTGTGAAAACGTAACATTCTGTATTGCAGTTAGTGCAACATTTTGGACATCTTCTTGAACTCTTTTAATTCTTCTAAATGGTTTGCTGAATTTATAAAGCGTTCAGGTCTTGAGGTGGTTCAGTATGATGTGATTTACTTTATATGTGCGATTTGATTAGACAGGAATCACAGGACTGATTTTTCAAATTAGCCAATCCTCACAGAAAAGAAAAAATAGTGACTCCAGGTTGAAGGAAAGTAGTGAAGTAAAAGTACTAATGCAGCACTAAAAATGTACTCAAGGGAAAATAAAAGTACATATTATATTAAAACGAAATATAAATTACAATAGAAAAGAGAAAAACTACTCGATTACAGTAATTTGAGTATTTGTCATTTGTTAATACCAATGATAATTATGGTTAATGGCAAAAATAATGCTTGGAAATGTAAATTGATATTTAAAAAACTAACAAGCTACAGAAAAATATAGAAATAAATGACTTCAAACCATTTTTTTGAGTGAAAATACTAGTGGCCTTAGATATTTCTACAGTACTGTACGTTCAGAGGCTAGAGAATAGCCGTAATACACGGAGTTTGCGTTTCGAATGAATTACTGCATCTAGTTTCTAAATAATTTATTATTTAACTCTTAAATTAACATTTGTACACATGACTGAATTCTAAATACTTTTTCATTACTAACAGACAGCCGACTAAGTGTTAAATAACAATCACAGGATCAAATTTTTTATTGAATTAAATTTTTTTTTTCAACCAGCAAAGCACAAAACGAAACAACATCCCTTCCCGTGCACTCAGTGCTCAAATTTACTTACTTGTTTTTATTCACTCCTTTAAGTGCACTTATATAAGTGAACTAATGTACAGTTTAAGTCAGAATTATTAGCCCCCTGTTTATCTTTCCCCAATTTTCTGTTTAACAGAGTTTTTTTTTACATTTTTTTAAACATAATAGTTTTAATAACTCATTTTAATAACTGATTTATTTTATCTTTGCTATGATGACAGTAATATTTCACTAGAATAGAAGTGACCTTTAAAGGCTTAACTAGGTTAATTAGGTTAACCAGACAGGTTAGGGTAATTAGGCAAGTTATTGTATAACTATGCTTTGTTCTGTAGACTATCGAAAAAATATATAGCTTAAAGGGGCTACAAATTTTGACCTTTAAAATAGTTTTTAAAAAATTAAAAACGGCTTTTATTCTAGCCGAAATAAAACAAATAAGACTTTGTCCAGAAGAAAAAATATTATCAGACATGCTGTGAAAATTTCCTTGCGCTGTTAAACTTCATTTAACTTTAACTGTATAAGAAATAGTGAATGAGGTAATATTGGATACTGCCCTCCAGACAGATGTGTTGACGCAAGATGAACCTAAATTTGTACAACCATACCATGACCTACAGCATATATGAGCAAAACTACATGACAACTCACTTTCTGTGAAGTAATTGCATAAAAATCAATGCAGATACTCTTATACAAACATCATCCTTGGAAATAATTAGTCTGAATAGTCCTTCTGAGTGTAAGCCAGAAGTCCAGAGCATAATTCATCTATAATTAGCATGTTCTCTTGTCTTTAATTAAAAAAAAAAAACATAAGAAGTTGAGTTAATTCTCTGAATTTGTTCTGAATTTATTTTGGTCTCTCATGCCCATTAGCTCTAACAGGGATAAACTGATTAAAGCAGATTCCGAGCTGGATAATTCTCAGCTGGAGGACTCTTTCACAGAGTTGAAATTGTTCATTGAGCCACTTATTCTCTCTAAATCGGCATTTGCATGCAGTCTCAGAGCCGGATCTGTGGAATGATGCTATAAATTCATTCAGCGAAAGACTGTACTGACTCAAAAATGGATTAGTCACAGTTTGACTGACTAATAGGACAAAATGGCTGGTATCATCTGCCCAGCAGTTCAGTGATGTAGAGACTGTTGTGCGAGACCTCAGCAGTCATCCGTCACCAAATCGTTTTTCAATTCCAAATGCTTAAATAGTTGAATTAGAGCAGTGGTGAATCAATCAACACAGAAAATCCAAAAGGCATCTAAGAGATCATTTGCAGTATAAGCTGCAGTTAAACTTTATATTAAAGGCTAGCGCATATTTCAGTTAATAATGATTATATAATATGATCATTTGCATTTTGTTATTATTAAATCCTCAATCCATGCTTTAAGTGGTACTATATTTAGCATAAATTCACTTTCATCATTTCCATAACAAATGCTTTGACTGATGTTGTATTCATTGGCGGTCATGCTGTTTGCATTGAGCTTTCAGTGATGGGAACACATCAGTAAATACAGAAAATGAGTCTCCAGAGTGGTGGTTTAATCAGAATAGTGTTGAAACAGGTGATTTTGAAAATACGATCAACAGAAAATAATTATACATGAGGTTATCGGTCATTTGGGACCTTGATTGTGTTGCGTTGCACGGTTTACCCGTGGGTACAAAGCATCAAAATGAAGAGGACTAATAGTGCTAAGACAAATAATGGAGGGTTGGTTTATATGTTGGAGGTCACTATGTCCTTTTCAGGATTTGGAAAATAGAATCTAGATAAAATATATTACATTGTTGAAAGCCAAGCAACCGTGGCTCTTCACAGTCCTAGAGTGTCCTTCAGCGCTTTGGGGGATATTGAACATTTCTCAATTTTAATAATGCAATCGTTTTGAGGACGCATGAGTATGAGACAATGAACCATTAGGTTTTATTTGGTGCTTTGTTTTTGCTGCAGTTTCATTGATTATAAGAGATGGACTGTTCTCCGTTTCACATGAGTTTAACCCACTCAACCTTGGTGTTTTTTGCAGCAACGGACCGGAATTGTGTGCTGGCCTTATATAAACCATATCTGCTGTTTTATCAACTTCATATCTATTGATTTTTTTGTGTATTTTTAAAACAAGCCATTTATACTTACATTTTACATAAAGTGCCTGAATAAGATGTAATGCAGTATGACCATCGATGACTAAAGCTTTAATTATTAATAAACAAGGCATCGGTGATGCATTTGATTTTATTGATTTAACTGAATTTCTTAAAGAAGTCAGATGATACTTCGTAATGCAGTTCTTTAGTGTGTAATGTATCTTCTTGTGCATGGATAAGATGGTTATTGTGATTTTACCAGGTAGGACATGTTCCTGGATTAACATCTGTGTTGATTCTGGAACAACATTCCAATCAGCCAATCAAAATTAAGGGATATGTTTACAGTTCATGTTAAGCTCAGGCTTATAGTGTTATGCACTTCTACATGAACCAACCCTACTGCTTATACTGTATAGTTGAAACACAACAGCCTAAAACATGTTACAAAAGAAGACTAACTTTACAACAATGTCAACAGATTTTACTCATAATCTTTCTCTCCTGTTTCTTTTCCATTTTTTTTTGTTGTTACACAATGCAAGGAGAGCCAGCTTTTGATGCTTTTGAATGATTTGAATATCCTACATATTGTTTTCTTCTGAGGTCGGATTTGATTCATACTTTTCTGTGAAGCCTTGTGTCTGTGGAATTGTAAGTGTGAAACAATTGTTTACCACAACTGGCAGATGTGTGGTCTTGCGGTCTGGCTGATTATCCAGTGTGCCTGTTTGAAGGATCATGAATGTAAAAATCGTCCTGTAATCTATTGTGGTTTTAGAATTTTTAAGAACCATCTAGTTTGTCTCGGGGATAACAGACAACAATACCTTTAAACCTGCCCAAAAACGAATCAATAAAAATCCTGAAATTGCTTTATCAAACATACTGTATCAATAAAATAATGGCTAGCACACAGATATGCAAAAAGAAAGAAGTGAGGCTTCAGTGAAATTTAATTTTAACATTGTTTATGGTGATGCTGCATGTTTTGAAGAGGAAAAAAGTAAAACATCCAAATTTCTTTGGGAATGTAAGGTGTGAATCAGTGGTATTTTTAATGCTGTTCCTTAGCAGCGCACAACACAACCTCAAAAAAAAAAAAAAACTTAGCCAGCATCAAGACGTGGACGCATTGTTTTTTTTTGTTTTTTTTTTCAACATTTCTGTCTTTACCAGTAGATTACATCACAAAGAACACGAGTAATCTTGACAAACTATACATCAGTCTAAAGCTACAACCCTCAAGCAGCCATAGTTGTTTTTCAATGGGAAGCTTATAAAGAATGTATTTGCTAAATTTGTGTAAGTTGTACAGAACATGCTCATATGGAGTACATACTTATCATAATAACAAGACACATTCATTGTTGTACATCACGTTTTTTTTTTGAAAGGTAAGAGTCCACAGAGCAACATCACAAAGAACACATTTAGTCCACCAACACAATAGTGTTGAATTATGGATGGTTATTCATTTGTTTGTCATCATTTCTGCCGGAGACCTGTTGTTTACATTGTTTACTATGTTACTTACATGCAAAAACGGCATCTTTGTTGTAAAAAGCAAGACGATGTCACAGTTTACAGTGTTACAGTTACAAATAAAATAATGAATGAATGAATGAAATGTGCTTGCAAATATACAGTCAACAAAAAAAATCTAGTGAAAAAATAACTATTATGCTAATGTTTATGCAAAATTCTCTTTTACGCAAATTGACTATAATTGTTAAATGCATTTAATAGCGATCTTAAAAATAAATCTTAAAAATAAACCACAAGCATGTGATGAAATTTATGACCATCATATATTGCTGAACTAATGTGGGTGGAATTATGGTGATTGTGGTCAAAGTTATTATAGTTGGATATAAGCTTATTATAGTACGAAAATGAATAAAAAAATGAAAACTAAAAGTAAACTTAAAAAAAATAAAAACAAGAGTTTTTATTTATTTTTTTTAACTAGAACTAACTGAAACTGTATTGTGTACAATACATGCAAAACTAACTGAAATTGAACTAAAACTATATCATAAACATCCTTCGTTTTTGTTATTGTAAAGGTGTTTAATACATAAGGCTACCGTATGCCTTTTAGAAGTAAATCTATTTACTTTGTGCTGCCAGATGTTTGACCTGTACGGTACCTCAGAGTCTGTAATCCTGATGTCATTGGCCAGATCAAGCTGGTTCTCCTCCAGTCAGTCCTGGCTGTAGCTCCTGTGACAAACTCAGCAAGTGGACATGACAGCAGCACGGTGACAGCATTAAATACGACCCAAGCAGAGACTTAAAAGTATTAATTTAACTCATTTGTGCCCAATAATGGGTTTTATTTCGATATTAGTGATTATTCTGATCATGAATGAATCATCATTCTTTAAAACAACAACAACCACAACACAATCTACTGTTAAATGTGCTTTCAAATATATAGTAGTTAACAAAATAAGTACAAGTTAAATAAAATATAGCTAATAGAAACAACTACTGTGCTAATGTGGTTGCAAAAGTATGTCTTTTATGCAAATTGATTATAATTATGTTAAAGACATTAATAGTGATCTAAAAATAAAACATTAGAGTCAGTCGGCCACAAGCATTTGATGAAATTGAACATATATTGCTGAACTGATTTGGAATTATGGTAATTACGGTCAAGGGTATCAAGGTTATTATAGTTAACAAAAAACGAAAACAAAAATTTTAAAAACTTTTTCGTTAACTGAATTTGTTTTTTATTTTTTTACAAAACTAACTGAAACTAACTAAAACTATAGCAAAAACATCCATAAGCCTATTGTAAGCCTTTTAGAAGTAGATTTATTTACTTCGCACTGCCAGGTGTTTGACCCGTACGGCACCTCAGAGTCTATAATCCTGATGCCATTAGCCAGATCAAGCAAGGTTCTCTTCCAGTCGGTCCTCGCTGTTGCTCCCGTGACAAAAACAAGTGGACATGACCGCAACATGGTGACAAATGATATACGACACCAGCTGAGACTTAAAAGTATTAATTTGTGCCCAGTAATGGGTTTTATTTTTTTATTAGTCACGAACAAATCATTCTATAAAAAAACAAAAAAAACAAGCACCATTTAACTACTGTTAAATGTGCTTGCATATATACAGTAGTTAAAAAATAAGCACAAGTTAAATAAAATCTAGTTAAAATAAGTACTGCGCTAATGTGGTTGCAAAATTCTACATTTCTTTTATGCAAATTGACTATAATTGTGTTAAATACATTAATTGCAATCTACAGATGTTAACACTTCAATATGTTCCCTCTGCGGGCATGCTTGCCATCGCCGCGGCGGAAGTAAATGCGCCTGCAGCTTTTGACCACTGGGTGGCGATTTAACCATAGACTTCATCAGCTGGGCTCAGACTACAGGAGTTTTAAAATCCTAATAATACAATTTGGTTGCAGCACACACAAGGAGAGTCTTTGATTAGACAGACTACAAGATATGAAAACAGCTGCACAGCAAACACTACAAGATATTATTATGATTATCGTGCCTGAAGAAGCACATCACCTGATTGTAGTATAACTTTATCAATAATTATTTATTCTAGTCTAGCTAACAAATATTTGACCAACTGTAAAAAAAAAAAACATTAGAGTCCGTCAACCACAAGCATGTGATGAAATTTATGACCATCATATATTGCTAAACTAATGTGGTTGGACTTATGGTGATTATGGTCAAGGGTATTACATTTTCAGCAAACACTTGAGATATTTGGCCAATCTCAACACACTGGATCAGCTGACCAATCAGAGCGCTCTTCAGAAAAACAGGCTTTGTCAAAAAAAGAACTTAATTAGCACATTTCAGACAAACCGAGAACAGAGGTGAAAATGTTACTTGAGCGGTAAAGCAACACTTTCTATTCACAATAAACAAATTAATGACTTTTTAAAATGGCATCAAATGGCCTCTATAATTTGACTAGAGCTGTAATGGAATGTATTGGACGTACATTAAGCAACAATGTTTGGATTCTAGCAGGTGAGTAAACTTGATAGCAAATATTTGGCAAGGATATCTGAAAACGAGAAGGAAAGTATTGCGTGGGGAGCTGCTTAGACAAAGTTGCTTTGGGATGCAGTTTGTTGTAACTGCATGAATGCACAAAAGATAAGTGAAACGCCTGTTTAAGACTTGCGCGATATATCCCTTACTGCTGCCTTAGAGAGTGTAGTCTGACAGCTGCACCAGGATCTGACACTGTGGCTTAAATAGTTCAGCTTGATGCTGCTAGAATAGTTTCTTTCCTTAATTATTATTGACTTTGTGCATGAGTGCTTGTAAATGTATTCCTTCATTGATTCATTCATTCATTTAAAACGTTGCAATACCAAAAAATTGGCAGATTTAGCTCTCAAAAGAGAAATTTGAACCTACAAAGTCTTCATCTGGACAAATTTTGACTTTTTCTATTGTGTTTGGCTTGACCAAGCCTTTTCCTAGATGTGAGTACACTGATCTTTTTCTTTTAAGGAACACTCCCTTTTATTTTAAATGGGTCAATTTTACAAGTCACCTACAGTTAAATAGTTGAGTTTCATGATTTTTAAACCCAATATCTGAATATCCCTCAATTTTTGAATTGTCAAAATCTGGGTCTGGCAAGAGCACCTTTAGCTTAGCCTAGCATAGATCATTGAGTCAGATTAGACCATTAGCATCTCACTCAAAAAATGCAAAATAAATGTATGGCTGCAGCAGGCATAATGATATTTCTAATGTTCCTTGATTTATTACACCAAAACAAGAGTATAGTTGGTGGCTCAGTGGTCAGCTCTGTCGCCTCTGAGTAAGAAGGTCGCTGGGTCAGTTGGCATTTCTGTGTGGAGTTTGCATGTTTTCCCTGTGTTGGTGTGGGTTTCCTCTGGGTGCTCCGTTTTCCCCACAGTCCAAAGACATGCAGTATAGGTAAATTAGATCAGGGGTACTTAACCTTTTCTACTTTAGGGCCCACTTTAATTTTTAAAGACCCACCTGTCTGACATTTGCTCTAAAATGTTTTTATGAAATGCTCATTTAAAACTTTATGTATTGACATTGACAGATTCAAAGAGAACCAGAAGTCAACAGGGAGATTGCAAAAGACCAGCTTCTGCTTTAAACTGGATTGACTGAATATCTACTATTAAATATCTACTATTCAAAATAAACAGACAAAATACAGTAAAACACCCTAAATCTGTTGAAACAGCAGAAACACCATTAAGCCTCACTAGAGCCTTCTGTATGGGCAAACATATGAAACACTCACAGAACATTAATTTGGACAATTATGCGGAATGTTAAATAGTTCACACAAAAATACACAAAGAGAGACTTTCACTTTAATTTTGCATATAGTTTGTGAATAAACTGATTTGCGTGTACTACAGTAGTTGCATGAGGCTTTAAAAAAATAATCAATTCATTTAATTTACTGTACTCACTCTCAGGACATCAAGGTGGCTTTTTTTATCAGCAGAATATTTACAGGCATTAATGTGTGGAGTTTAAATGTTCAGGTGTTTTCCCCCAAAGACATGCAGCATAGGTAAATTAGATTAGCCATAGTGCATGACTGTGTGAAAGTGTATGGATGATTCTTAGTACTGGGATGTGGCTGGAAGGGCATCTGCTGTGTAAAACATATGCTGTAATAGTTGGCGGTTCATTCCACTGTGGTGACCACTAACAAATAAAGGACTACGGCAAAGGAAAATTAATGATTGAATGAGAGTATAGTTCCTAGGCATATCAGCCTAGAGCAGGGATGGGCAAACTTGATCCTGGAGGGCTGGTGTCCCTGCAGACTTTTGCTCCAACACTAGTCTAACACACCTGAACACACTAATCATTGTCTTCAAGATCACTAGAAAGCTGCAGGCAGGTGTGTTAGATTAGGGCTGAAGCAAAAGTCTGCAGGAACACCGGCTCTCCAGGACCAAGTTTGCCCATCCCTGGCCTACAGGATATCAACTTTTTCGTTCTATATTGGCCTTAGTATATGTAAACTACAGAAAAGTATCATTTTTTTTCTAAACGAGATGCTAATGGTCTGATCCAATTCAATTATCTATGCTAAGCTAAGCTAAAATTGCTCCAACCAGACCCAGAGATCAGCTGAATGGTTTAAAAAATGTTAAAACGCACTCGTTTAACACTATAGGGTAGTTGTAAAATAAACATTTCCAAAACAAGTAGATTGTTCCTTTAATGGTTGGAGTGAGGAAGTTAAGAACATTTTAATGAAAGTCTTTTCAGTGCCAGCAAACATTTACTTTCAGTGATACAGCTTGAGAAAACGAACTTTGACTTGATTGTGGCCTGTTGCTGCTGCTACTTGTCCCTTGATAAAATGATGGGCGCTGGATCCCTGCTGAGAGCTTAGTGAAAAACTCAGTGTAGATAGGAAAAAAAGAGACTTTCTATGTTAATGATTGCTCGCTTATGTAACACGTGTCTTTAATGTTTGTACATGTGGCGAGGGGTTTATTCACAAGTTCATGTGTATAATAAAGTAAAGATGATGTGTTTGCTATGGGCACAGAGGGCAAGTCAGCTGAGTGGATATTTAATTGCGCAATTTATTCTGACTAATAAGAATGCTTTATAGTTCTCAAACTAATTTATTCTTGGCTATAACAATAGTTAATGGAAATGGGCGCATGTTCTAGAGCTCACTGTCCGTGATGCCACCTGCTCCGGCTGATGAATTGTTGCCAGTAAATTACGTCAGTAAAGAGTTTGTGCTGAGCATCTAGAGGGAAAATGTCCCTGAATTTATCGGAAAAGAACTTTTAGAGCATTTAGTTTGAAACGCTTTAGATGTTTTGCCATGTGAGATTGAACTTCATGCTGTATTTTAAGACACATTAGAAAGCACGATATAACATGTTGCACGAGCATTTCCGTTTGAAAGGTCTTTTTAGAAATTCGTCTTACAAAAGCGCGCCATTTATAGTTTTATAAGGTTACCTGAAGAAGTTGACAACCTCAAATGGACTGCAAATGCCTAAGCAACTACAACGTACTTTTAAAGACTCTGCTGTTATGTGATTTGACATAATGCATATACTGTACATATACTGTTGTTTCTCAACCACGTTCCTGGAGGACCACCAGCTCTGCACATTCCGTGTCTCCTTAACCAAACACACCTGATTCAGATCATCAGCTCATTAGCGGAAACTGAAAAGCCTGTGACAGGTGTGACAAAGGGAGACATTGAAAACATGCAGTGTTGGTGGTCCTTCAGGAAACACTGCTGTACAGTGAAAGCAGTAAATGTCTTGACCCAGCATTATTTTAATAGTAAAAATTCATATAAGGATAGATTTTTTTTTGCATGTTTTTTTTCTTTTCTGTATCCGCTTGTTAAGTGTGACATCACGTGAAGTGACTTCCTGGTCTAAGCGCTTAACTGTATGGGGAGACTCAACAAATGGTAATAATAAACGTTTACAAAGTGATGTAATACTTTCGAAAATCATGATTGCAATAAATGTGTGTGTGTATGTATGTATGTATGTGTGTGTGTGTGTGTATGTGTGTATATGTGTGTGTATATATATATATATATATCCATGCCTAATATCAGATCGCCAGAAAGTGATTCAAAATATTGATGTCTGTGATGCAGCAAGTCCAGAGATTGTTGTGTACACCATGATAATATATACAATTTATGTGTGATCTGACTAATAAACGAATTGGTCATAAACAAATATTTTCTCAATTCAAATGAGTAGCGGCTTGGACCCTGAAACAGTATTTCATACAACACAACCTAACAAGCAGATTCAGGTCATGACCCACCTAGTGAGAAATATTGTAATGGACCTGCATTTGTAATCCCAGTAAACATTCATTTAATTCTGCAGTTAATAATATTATAACCTTATATCTGCATGCTTTGTTTTTGTATTGCTAAGGAGCCACACACAAATGTATTTCACAATACCTTTCTTAAGATATTTTTGATAGATTTTTTTTCTTTTACAGGGAGCATGTGATTTATAAAGACTTAGAAAGTGATATTATATTTTGTTATGTTATATTATGATACAACCAATGAGAAAAGAGACAAATGACCAAGCAACCAATTAAAACATGGAAGTACTAAAAACAAGAAAGGAATACAAGCTAAACTACAAAATAAAAGTAATGACTAAGGCGCTGTAATTAATTGACTAATTAATTGATTAACCCATTTGTAAACCTATTACCCTAAAATTTAAATAAATTAACTGTGTGAATTAAATTAAAAGTGCGTAGTCATAAAACTAAGGTCACTTTTTACAATGAAGACACAAAGAATGTTTGGTTTAAAATAATGTAAATTAAAAACTTTTTTTAAAGAGTATATTAATTTTTTTTTTACATTAACATTGATCAGTTTTTCGGTCAAAGCAAAGACTGGGCTCCATAATACAACAGATTGTATTTTATTAACATAAGTTAACAAGCTTGTATTACAGTACTTTCATGCTGCCTTTAATACAGTAAAAGTAAATTATTCATTATGCACATGGTAGTGCCTAAAGTCACTGTTAGATCACTTAAAGAGACAGTTCACCCAAACATTTAAATTCTGTCATCATTTACTCACTCTTTACTTGTTCCAGTTTGAGTTTTGGTTGCTCTGCTAAATAAAAAGAAGACATTTTAAAG
The DNA here is from genome assembly GCA_903798205.1 of Danio tinwini. Taxonomy (NCBI): domain Eukaryota; kingdom Metazoa; phylum Chordata; class Actinopteri; order Cypriniformes; family Danionidae; genus Danio; species Danio tinwini. The sequence goes on from CAIGQZ010032545.1 coordinate 6,966,974, forward strand.
AATGTAGGAATCTGGTAACCATTGACATCCATATGTATTTTTCCTATACTTTTGATTTCAGTGTATATAAATTTCATAATATTCTTCAAAATACCTTTCTTTGTGTTTAACTAAAAAACTCAAGCTGGTCTTTGAGTCAAAGGTGAGTAATGCTTATTCAGTTTTATTACCACTTTCAGTTTCCAAAAAAAATTAGCTGAGCATTTTCTTCTGTGTTCTACAGAAGAAAAGCATTAAAACATAACTTTGGAAGAACATAAACATGATTAAATAAAAAAAAGGTTATTTTTGAGCAAACTACCTTTCAACACTCTCAAACCATTTCTTGTAATCACACCTTTTTTTCACCTCTTGACAACCTCTTAACATTTTTTTTAAAGCGGGAAAACCTATAAATACATGACTTAAAGAAAAGCACAGAGAGAAAACGTTTAGAGAAAAACACTTGATGTTTGGGATTGAATAGGGAGACATAATAAAGAGAGTACAGGCTGTACAGAAGCATCAAAAAAAAACTGTCATCATTTACTTATTCAATTTAATGCATTTTTATTTCTACTTTACAATGTAGATTGTGTCACAAACGCTTAACATAGAAGTTCTGGTAAATTTAAAATTGTGTCAGTTTAGTTTTCAGAGTTGAAGTTCAGTTTAGTTCAGTTCAGTGTGGTTTAAATTTGATTACTGAAGAGCAAATCCATCAATGTGCAGCTCCACATGTCCCAAACCAAGCAAGCCAGTGGTGTTAGTGGTGAGGAACAAAACTTCACCAATTGACGAAAGTGAAGGAAAAAGTTGGGCGTGACCATTTCTCCTCTGGCCAAACCTCCTGTGCAGAGCTGCAGTCTAGGTGCCAGAGGCTAGAGAATACTGGACGTGCATCATGCAAAAACTGTGTGAGCAGGTCACCAGCAGGTGTTCAGGCTGGCCCACGGGATCAATGCAAAGACTCGTCTGTTACCAGAGTCTTTCAGGAATCAGTCTCATGCTCTCCACTTCTCCATGACTGCCACAGCATCTGCACAGGATACAGCCTGGCCTAGGACTATGGATACCTCTAGAAGTCCTCTATTTAGTTGCCATCTTTACAGGTCACAATTTCCAAAGGCCTCGGCTTGAAAATGAAAATGATTAGCGTAGCTACTGTTCATAGTGTAATTAAACAAGAGATATTTAATATCAAGGCAAACATGAAGTGCTATAAATTAGCACTTATATGAATAAACATGTAAAGCACATGATTATATCTAACAAAATGTCTGATGCATTAACACAGGAGGAATGTGTCCTACAGGTGGTTTGTCAAGCCTACTTACCTGCATGGAGCACACTCATGCATCATACTGTTATATGATGCATTGTGTGTATGCTTTACTAAAAAGATAGGTCTGTTATTTTTGAACTGAGAGAATGTGTCTGAGCCTCGAAAATTATCAGGAAGGCTATTCCAGAGTTTAAGAGCCATAAATGAGAAGGCTCTACCTCCTTTAGTAGATTTTGCTATTCTGGGTACTGCCCGAAGCCCTGCGTTTTGAGATGTTAGAGAAGCAGGTTGGATTGTAGATAAAGAGGAGCTAGATTATTTAAAGCTTAATATTATTTAAAGCTATACTTGTTCCAAAACAGTTGGGGTTGTTGTTCTGTTAATCAAAACAGTAGACATTTTGAAGTATGTTGGAAATGAGTAACTATTGAGTTCCGCAAGTGTGTATACACACACATACACACACACACACACACACACACACACACACACACACACACACACACACACACACACACACACACACACAAAAAAAATATATAAAAATATATATAGATATATAAATATAAATATATATTTTTTCTCAAATATTTCTCAAGTGATATTTAACAAATTAAGGGCCTTTTTTTACAGTATTTATGATAAAAAAAAATGTTTTGTTTTATTTTGGCTAGAATTTTTTTATTTTATTTTTTACAATTTTAAGGACTTTATTATAATCTCCCTACAATATTTAGTTTCAATTGGCTACAGAAAAAAAAAACAATGGCTTACAATGATTTGCCTAATTACCCCAACATACCCAATTAACCTAGTTAAGCCTTTTAAATTTCACTTTAGGCTGATTACTAGTTTCTTGAAAAATATATAGAAAATATTATTTACTGTTATCATGGTAAAGATAAAAGAAATCAGTTATTTAATCTATTATGTTTAGATATCTATCTATCTATCTATCTATCTATCTATCTATCTATCTATCTAT
>CAIGQZ010032545.1:6975336-6992652 GCA_903798205.1 Danio tinwini
AAAAAAAAGTCTGAAAAATCAAGGGCATTTACTGTAGATTTCTCAGTAGATAACCCCTGCAGTATGTGAATTTGAGAATAAAACAGAAAAAACGTATGTGTTTTCTGCAGTCTAGTCTAGTCTAGACAGTCTCTGATCTCAAATTTTTCTCTTTTGAATCTGCTTTGTTTTAAAATATGTCTTTTTATAGTTAAAGCAGTTAACCAAGGCTTCTGGATATGTCTGAGATGTTGCAGAGGTCTGTGATGTGCAGCTCTGTGCTTGTCTGAGCATCCGGCTGTGCTGTCTTTTATAAAAGGAAGTGTCACGTTCCCTTGATGTGCATCTAAGACATGTTGATATAACCGGGACAAAGGAGTGCTCAAAGAGGATGGCCATATTCCCATACCAAATATAAATGTCTTTCTTTTTGAATGCTTTTGGCCTGAAACTCCCATGACCGTTGGTCAAAAGATATTTGTTTTCTAAGTCATTATGATGGATCTATGAACACTTTTTTTTTGTCTGCCTGTCCATCACTACTCATGCTTCATGATAATTTATGGGAAATTGCAAATAATGGGTTGAGCGTAAACTAATGTTTCGTTAAAATGCTAAAAAGATTTATGTTTATTATTTAAACTTGTGATTTTCCTTTAATTGTCAGATGGATTTTTGTTGATGATTTCAGTTTTGTTCTGATTCATTTATTTTGTACTCAAATGTACTGTTTGCAACATTGGAAACGTCCCTGATTTAGATATACTGTACATGTAGAAATGTTCAGCTCTCTTGAATACCTCTAGTCATTATTGGACAGTGTCAGGCTAGCTGAGATTTTAATAGACATTCTGTCTTTTCTGAACTCCATTAAAACTTTTTAGCACAAGAATGTGAAGATATGACAAGTGACTGAAATACAGTGATTCAGACATGAGCCTTGGTCAAAGGCACATTTTCACCAAGTGGGGGAAAAAAATCTTCTTTTATAAAAAGTTTCTACACGTCTCTACAACCTTAGGTCAGAGAAAGTTTTGCTGAGTGTGACAAAATTCAAGAGAGAATAGGAGGTTAGCTGTTGTGTCATTGTCAGTCAAGTGAATATATCTGTGTGCTGTGGTTTGGAAGGAAGAATCCTAAAATCCTAACCCTCTTGGTTGTGACAAACCCAAAGTTTGCTTTAAATGCCTGTTTTGAAGGGTTTGTGAATTTGTTATGAGAAAACGACCTTCTTTGTCTCTAGCCTAGCATCTGCAGTCCTCTACAAATACAGACATATTAGAAAAAAGCTTTGCAATTATTTGAATGTTATTAGCAGTTACTGGAACTGCATAAATCTTATTTTAAAATAGACTTCTAGCGAACATTTAGAGTAATTCTCAGAATTTGAACTTACATTTTAGACCAACTGCTGATCTATCAGTCAGTCTGACAAGCCAATAATTTACCCACAAAAAACACATCAGTCAGCACAAATGCTGCATTTTTACCCAAGCAAACACAATGCAGTTTCTTTCTTCAGTTTTGAAGATGAACAGACAGGAATGTTGGATAAGTTATCTATCGTTTTGCATCAATATTTTTGTTACGCAAATTTACCACCCTTTTAGAAATTATGCCTATAGCTTCTTGAAATTAAGATCTGATTTATGCTACCCTATACAATTTAAAAAATAAATGTTCCAAATCTCCAAAACTGGCAATTTAACAGCTAGACTATATAAGAACTATTTGTGGTTCCTTAATGGATGCCAGCATTGCTTTCCTTAGTTTGCTTATAGTAGATTTTTTGTGTGTAATGGAAGATTTCCCGCTGTTGAACATATAGGTTTAAAAGTTTTGGTTTATTATTATTGATTTTTTTTAAATAACCTTTTAACAACCTTTTTTTTTTTTTTGCGAAAATAACATCTGAACAAACATTTTAAACATTTTACTTTTGTTAAAATTTGGAATAGAATGGTTTTATGTAAATGTTTCTTTATGTAGCAACCCATGCCAATAAACTCTTGGTCCCACTTTATATTAAGTGGCCTTAATTACTATGTACTTGCATCAGAAAATAAGTACAATGTACTTATTGTATTGATATAGTATTGCACAATACCTCTGGTGCTTCTAAAGTGAAATACAAGTAAGGGACAGGTCTGGAGGTATGGCTTGGTTTAAGTTTGGCTTAAGGTAAGGGATAAGTCAACAGTGTAATTATAAACGTAATTACAGAAATTACAGATGTAATTACAAATAGATAATTTGGAAAATATCAATACAATGTAAAATCATATATGCACATAAATAAAGCATTGTAATAAATTATTATTTAAATTGTAAGTTTATAGTAATTAAGGCCACTTAATGTAAAGTGGGACCAACTTTTTTTTTATTCTTATTGAAGGTTAGTAGGATTATTTGCATATAAGATTTTTCCTCATTCTGCCCACAACCCAGTCTGAACAGACCTGTGACCCACAAGTTCACAGTCATTGATCTTGCATTCAACTTCTAAAGTTAAGATTGATGACTGATCAGAAACCCTGCATAAGCTGATTGCTTTTCTCTTAAGAAAAACAAGATTAAACATGACACCTTAAAATATAGTGCAAGCCCTTTGGAGCTATGCATGTCTGATTATTCTAATACTCTTTCCATTAACATTGTAGCCTAAAGATGCAATATGCCACCCATTAAACGCTTTAATCATCAGTGTTTCCAAGCAGAAAGTTTGAAATGGTTAAAAGATGAATGAATGCAATGCGAAGATGCTGAAACTTGAGCATCGGTACGAGCATGTCAGGTTAATGCGAGCGTCAAGGAAGAAACCCCCCTATAAATCTATTGGTGGTGGACTCCAATGCTCTGCTCACGAGGCTGCAGTTCTATTTGGGAAGTTGGCAGCTCGAGGCAGAGGGGCTTTACTCTCGCGACTCTGGAATTATGAACAGCGCTGGTCCGAACAGCATCTTGTTTTGAACATTATTCTCACTGATCTGAGACCATGGAGTTCGGAACCCGCATTTTCATCGCATTCCTCGTTTCCCAGGTAGGCGCGAGAGGTTTCATATCGTCCTGTTTATGCTTATCGCTTGTTGTCAGATTTATTTTGTATTAATTTAGTGCCGGGAAAAATGTGTAATTAATCATTTGAGAGCGCAGTGCACGTTTTTACAACTCGTTATGCAAAAAGAGTTGCGCTGAGGTAATGTATGCATCTTTTATCCACGCCACACAGAGTTGAAATCAGTATTATGAAATATGATATTTTTCAATGCTGTTTATTAATGATAATACTAGTACTGTTTCTAATGCATTGGACGTTATCGTTAGATGTTTACTCCAGTCCATTCGTGTGCATCAGTCTAATGCACTGCCTGGGTTCAGATGGAAATCACGAGCAAACTCAGCCATAGATCGCATCTATATTCCGCTCAGCTCTGAAGTTGAGCGCTCCTTTGGCTCCCTTCATCAGGAGACATTCACACGACGGGCTGACTCACGGAGCCCTTCTCCATTCACTAAAGACAGTAAATGAGCGAACAAACCATTCAAGTGCTAAACGCTTCATATCTAGTCGTCTGAGAACGGTAAAACTTATAATTTCAACTATTAACGAATGAACGATTAATATTCTCTGCTTACTTCAGGGAGCTTCAAGCCAAATCAACAAGATAAACGAATAGCAACCAAACAAGCGATTAACGACCACATATCACTTCAGAACCAAACGAAGAGACTCGAATACTAATAAATAACACAATAAGTGTTTTACTGCATATCTCCTTTATCGTTTGTCATTTTTAGGAGATTAAATAAAACGAAACAGAGGAATTCATATCTATTTCAATGTGGCGAGTCGAATCTGAAGGAGAACGTGTTTACCTCAAACAACTGGATTCAAATAGTGGAGTCAATTCCACGTGTAAAGAAACCGGTCGATTCAGTTTAAGGTGGATGATGTGACATTCAGGCTGGTCATTTGCAGGTAGATCGTATCGGACCTGCAACAAACTATTATGATTCATAAACTACAAGTTTATCGTGTTTCATCTGCCTACACTCTTAACATGTTCTGTATTGGTAAACCCTTTACCAATCATGGAACCTTTCAGCTGCACAAAAGGTTCTTTATTATGTTCTTTCCATTGAGATAAAGCTATTTCTGATGGCTAGATGGTTATTTGGGGCCCCAAAATAGTTCAAAAACACTTCTTTTGTAATATTTATGCTTAAGAATGCATTGAAACATTGTATCTGGCTAACCAGCTCCTGCCAGTACTGACCAGAGATCAGCTAACACTAACCTATTCAGCTACATTTTGTAAAGTTTGACTTTAATTTGAACATTTTTACTTTCCCAAATCAAAGTGATCTTAGAGTTTAGGTTAGCCGTTACATCAGACTACTTGAGGCTGTTCGTGCTAATGGACCCTTTGGTTAATATTGTTAATAATGCACATGTATTACAGTAGTTTGTGGTATAGTCATTTGGGATTGAAGGAGACGTTACGGCATCTTGCATTTGAAATGTTGATGGCTCATTTGTAAGCTACTGCTCAACATTTAATACAGAATAATGAACAACAGGTGCTGTGTTAGTTCTTCCTCTCACAGATTAAATTATTTGATTTTTCTCCAGGATTTATTATGTTCAGATGTTAAATGTGTACCTTTTAAGATGATATGCCTGATTTGTTCTAGATAGAATGTTATCAGTGTAAGATTATCTATAACTTTGCATGCCCTCAACATGTGCTTCATTCCTTATTCACTGTTCAATTTCAAAACATCTTTACTGTTGTTTATCTCAGACAAACCCCCAGGCTTTGTGCACAGGTTAAAAAAAGGTACTCTATTCTTCAGAACTTCAAGAGACCTATCATCATGCACTTATTATAAATACTTATTAGGCATTAGTCACATTTCAGCTCTTCTCGGATGCTTCATTGAGCTCTTACTATTTGGCTGTGAATCATCACAGTGCTGTGAATCTTCAGAGAGCCTACACTTTCTGTTTAACAATTCATTGTTACTAATGTGTTGTCTCTGTTTGGTGCTCACCTATGCAACAAACCACTTTAAATAGATTATAGCCTCATATAATGCTCTTAGTATGGTCGTCTCACCATGGCTATCTACCTGGCCAGTGGTGAAAAATCCCTTTTTTCCTTTCTGGCTCTGTGTGTGATCAAGTGAGAAGGATCTTATTTATAGTCGTACAGGTAGGGCGCCAAGTTTCCCTTGCATATCGGAGCCTGTGAATTCCCCTCCTCTATAAATCCCTGTTTCCAAAATGAAACGTTAAGCAGTCGCGAGCCGCTGCAATGATTCAGAATGAGTGCAGTGTACCTGTGGGGTGCACACATTTATCTTTTGCGCACTCTCCCCCATTGCTTTTGTGTTTTATTTTATTTACTTATCTATTTACCCAGTTTTCCCCCAGCATGGCGTTGGGAAATGGAAAAGTAGAGAGAGAGAAATGGAAGGGAAAATAATTTCCTTTACTTGCTATAAGATCCTTAAGTGGCAAGGATTCTTTGGGATGGAACATGCGGTCCAATATCTCAGGTAATAGATAAGTCAGTGTGGCCATTTAAAGTTTCCAGGAGATGTTGTTTGCTCTGTGATGCACATATTGGCTTTAAATCTTGTAGAGGCCACGCTTAACGCTTTTGAATTGCCATTTGCATCACTTTCCCCCTTGACGACCTTGTGGTGAGGCACGGACAGTGTGCATTTGATGACTTCGCTGCCACTTATGTGTTACTCTTGTGATTCATCAGACTTAATGAGAGAAAGAAGTGTTGCTTTAGGCTGGTGTCATTTCTATTTATTGCAAGGGTAACAGGTGCACATTGCTCCAGCCAGGGCATAATGCTCCAACACACACACACACACACACACACACACACACACACACACACACACACACACACACACACACACACACACACACACACACAATCGCACTTCCCCTTTAGTCGCAAAGCCTAAAGGCAGTCATGCAGAAGGGCTGGCTTCAGCTGTGTCCACTCTCTGTTTCTAGGGTGCTCATAACCAGCTACAGAGTGCATGTGTGTATTTATAGCATCCCTCTAAAGTAGATGGTGAAGTTTGTTAACAACCACTGTTGCTTCAGATTATGACCTCAAATTAGCTTTTCCGATTAGCAATATTAAAATGCATAGTACTTTATATATTTAGGAGGTTTCCATTTACTCTGCTGGGATCCTCTGCGTTACCTCAGCATTACTTTAACTTCAGTTCTATTGAAATTGGAGTTAAAGTAACACTCAGTTCTATTGGATACATGGTTTCCTTACCAAGGAGGACTATAAATTAGGTTGAATTATTTTAAAATAAAACCCATGTGACCCAAACCCATTTCTAGTCGATAAAAAATAAAAGTAGTTTGTTCTGTTTAAGTACTTCTCCCTAATTCCTTTTATAACACTTTATATTTTTTTATTTTATTTTTAACTTTCTGACAAAAACAGAACAATCTTCTTATGCCATAGTGTGTTATGGCTAGAGATGACAGTTGATGCTTGCTTTTGTCACACAATTGAAATTTAAAGTGTTTAAATCTAAAATGTAAGGTGTTGTAATTCATGGGTGCTTTCCATTTATTTAAGTTTTTAAATTTTTTATACCATGGTCTTTGGGGATAGCCCACTTTTTTTTCTAACCCGAGGGGGGTGTGCTTTGCCACACATAATGTAGGCTATAAAACACACAGGATAACTCTGGTAAAATATAATCGTGAATTAAAAATGAAGGAAAACCCTTGAAAGGGCTTGTCCTTTGTCAAGTTTGCCCTGCTTTCAGCTTAATTATCCAACGTCACATGATTTGTTTCAGAAAATGAATAAGCAGTGTCTCGACGTCCATAGGAAAGCATCTGGCTGTCAGTCTTAGACATCACTGGACTTTGCTCCTCAGCAAAACCTAAAGTAATTGATTAAAATAAGTTAAACACAGAAAATTTTGTTGTCATGACTTTTTGTGATATCTTTTTTACAGTTCCTAATGATGAGTGAATATTGGAAAATGATTCTTTATTCATATGCTTTTATGCAAAAAATCATGTACTGCAGATACTACTTCCAAAGCAGGGATTAACAGCTAGTGCTAACTTTAACTCCTGGTCTGCTTAATGCTCTTAGGTGACCTCACACTAAAGCACATCAGTCACAATGATGTTATGATGAGGGCTATAAAACATACAGGATCACTCCGATAAAACATAATCGCTAATGAAAAAATGAAAGGAGCACCATTGGAAGGGGTTCCCTTTTGTCAAGTTCACTCTACTTTCATCTTAATTGTCCACAAGTTTACAGCAATGTTACGGTGTTTAAAATAAAAAGGCCCACTGTTAGAAGCAAATAAAACGAAACATAACGTCACTTAATTTGTTTCAGAAAATGAATAAGCAGTGTCTCAATATCCATATCTTTGACATGACTGGACTTTGCTCCTCCGCAGCCCCACACCTTGATGCAATGACAAGATTAGCATGTGTATTTTTTTTTTCAAATGTGTAAATTGCTGTCATGCATGCATGACTGATATTTTTGCACTTTTATACATAATAATCCATGATCACATTACACAATACTGAAACCGCACGTCAAAATAACACCTTGTGAATATTTTTTGGGACCCCCTAAAATTTCACAAATCATGTATTCAGTGGAGCCCATGCCTTATTTAGGTGAGCCGAGCTCCTCTTAGCTCCCCCGTAGTTTGCACCCTGTGTGTGCATAATGTTAAAACTGAACTGTAAAAAAAAAGAGCTGGTTTATTGGCTCATGCACATATGTAAAGTTTTGTAATTCATGGGTGTTTTCCATTTATTCAAGCTTTTTAGTTTTTTTATATGATGGCCTTTGGGGGAGCTACAAAATGTAGGTAGGCTGATGTAGGCTACAAAACACACAGGATCACTCTGGTAAAACATAATCGTGCATTCGAAAATGAAGGAGACACCATTGAAAGGGCTTCCCTTTTGTCAAGTTTACCCTGCTTTCAGCTTAATTATCTAATGTCACATCATTTGTTTCGGAAAGTAAGGCCCAATACCAATTCTATTTTTGTACCCCTACCCCTTCCCCTTCCCCTTGGCCCTTACAACCGAGGGTTAAGGGGAAGGGCTTCAAACTTTACCCCTTAGAATTGGGACAGCACTTCAACACCTGCACACGTCATTTGTCATTGCAATCTCTTGCCTCATATGAGATTAGACGATCGTGACTGCTGTAGTTATTCCAGTTGTGTTATTTTTTGGTGTTTATCTTCAGGAAATCACTGAAGGCATATATTAAGTTATCATAACGATCTAATGTTACAATAAGATCATAACTGTACTGTGTATTTACACAGTGGCCGTATTCATCTATGTAAACACAAGAAACAACATTAACATTATCCCAGACACTGTAAAAAGCTCATTTTCAACCCCTTGACTGCTCTGACAGGGTGTTCGAGTGTCAGAATGTTGTGGGACTGCTGTACAGGAGTTATTATTAGGAATTATAAATTGCGAAATTTAGTAATTTTTTTTTTTTTGCGTTTTTAAAAAAAAAGCATGACGGTAAAACACGAACGCAGTCATGAATATATTAAAACGTATGTTTGTTTGTCGTAAAAATTCGTAATAATGAAAAAAATACTAATTTGTGGATCTCCTTACTTCCGGGTTCACCACTACTGCCGTTGTGGCAGGTGTATTCTGGGAAATTTTCTTTACCCCTCCATTTTGAGTGTGGTCTTCATTCATCTTTATTCAAAGGGGTGTATACCCCTTGCCCTTAGCCCTACGCCTTCAAGCTAAAGAGAATTGGGACACCACTGTCCATATGAAAGCATCTGGCTGTCAGTCTTTGACATGACTGGACTACCCCCACACCTTGATGCTTATGACAAAATTATCATGTGTAGTTATCTTTTTTCTAAGAGAGATGTAAATTGCCGTCATGCATGAATGAATCAAGCTCCCCTCTAGTTTGCACCCTGTGCATAATGTTAAAACTGAACTGTTAAAGAAATTGCGCTTCCTTATTTGTTTTCCATTTAAATTGTTTGTCATTTAAACTAACATCAGTCAAACTGACTGAGCAAAAATAGTAAGTTTAATACAAAGTTAACCTTATTAATTTACCAAAATAAGTTAAAGTAACACAAAATTATTTGTCAGTTGTTTTTTTATGCAAAAAAATGTGTAGTTACCACATCCACCACTAGCAGGGATTAACAGCTAATGCTAACTTTAACTCCTGGTCCTCGTAATGCCCGTAGATGACCTTGCACTAAAGCACAGAGAGAATTTGGGAGGTCTGCTTTCTATTTAACCTTCCAAAGAGACTCTACTGCGACTTGCACTTTCATCTTTGAAGTGCGCCATTAGGAAGAAGCTTGTCTTACTACAGTGAGAAATCTTGATTAATTCGCACACTAGCTGTTGAGCACAATACGGTAAATGAAGGTCTGGTAATGATGGAGATAATGAGAGCACCCAGTCATTAGCACTGCAGTGGATCTGAATGCCATCTCGAACCTCCTTTGTACTCACTAGCCATCCTCTACCAAGGTCACCGCTTTTGCTGCATAGGTTAGGTTTGATTTTTGTCTTAATTGCATAAATCCTTCATTGCAAATATGTTTTGCATGCATGTGGGTTATAGCTGATGGTGAAGAACGGGTGATTACACAACACTCCTGATGGTCATGTATGTTGTCTAGAGTCTGAAAGGTCAAAATCTGCTGACCTACATCATCTTTCTCAGCTTCAAAGTGCGAGCGCGCCAATGTAAGAGATTTATTCTAAGGGTACAAATTTGCGTGTTTGTACTTGAATGTTGCCAGCGTATTGCGAAGTAGGCGCTAAAGTCAAAAGCCTTGGGTAATGTAAAGAGATGTATTAGCAGAAAGATTTAAGCTTTCTAGGCCTAAAAGGAGGGGGAGACTGCTCAAGAACACATATCTTCCCGTTTTCCAATGCTTTCTTGACTCTGAACTCACTAACTACTCGTAAATACTTCGAAGAGGCTCATGAATACTCACACACAGATAAATACACTATCCTTCTAAACCCAACTCATTTTCTGCATCACTTTTTCCTCTTTGGTGGTTTACACTTTAAAATAAATGTAAACACTTCAATATGTTCCCGCTGCCACCATGCTCGCCGTTGTGGCGGCGGTAATAAATGTGCCTACAGCTTTTTATTTGTTTGTACTTTAATTTTAGTTGTCTTTATTTCTTTACTTGTAATTTCCAAAATTAATCCTCATTGCACTTAAGTTTACAATGATAATAAAGCTTGTTAACAAGTTTTTAATGATTAATGAAGGAATTATAATGCTTAGTTTCATTATTTCATCTTCATTTACAAGTAGCAGAGAATTTACAACTACTGTATATTTTTCTTCGTTCGCATCCCGTCCCTTTGTGCCCCCTGGCAGCATAGACACAAACTGCTGTTATACCTAAAACATGTTCTTAATCTCTTAGTCTTGCTGTGGCGCCGGTAATGGTCATTTTGAAATGTCATCCACTGTATTTCAATGCAATTCCATTGAGCCATTATAAAAAAACTACTCTTTGTGTATGTGATGAACAAAATGATTAGAACTTGATTACAAAGAATAATATATTTTTTGGCTACTCATTTGATTTGATTTATGCGACAATGCTGATTTGGGACCATGAAATAATAAAAATTATGACTTACAAGTGCAGGTTTTTGAAAATGTGTGTGTGAAAAGGGATCATTTAATTGATATACTCATTGCATACCTGCCAAATAAATAAGGAAAATATGAAAATAAAGGATCTGATTAAAGAGTAGTGAAGTAATCTCTCATTTAGATTTTTTTGTTTGATTTGATGTGTATACCTGTTCAAACACGCACCCAAAACCCAAAACCCACTTTTTTGGGAGTGAAAAAGTGTTTATTTTCGCTTCAAATCGCGTGTACAGAATCCGTTTGGGAAACAGCGTCTATTTATCAATATGAAGCATGTCTGACAGTCAGGCATTGCTACATGATATGACATGTTTTGAGGATTGCATAGGAGGGGCAACAGAGCCTATAATGGAAAGAAAATGGAATCCGCTGTTTTTATAGTAATTTCGAAGTGTTTTCATGCCTAAATAAAATGAAAGCATATTCACATTTAAGAGCAAGGGGCATCCCCTGGTGGTTCAGCGGTATGGGTTGCGTAAATGCAGGATCGGCTCTTCGATGTTTATTGCCACCCTTCATAGAAATATAAAAAAATATGGAAAATACCTTTACAGGATGATAACGGGATACAACTGTAAAATATGGGAGAATCTCAGAAAAAAAGTTTGTTAGAGTGGCTCACTGTAGTATTGGTAACCCAGCAACCAACAGTAAATAGTGTAAGCATAATGACGACATCTGATTAGTCAGATGGCTTTTATGTTCACCACATCCAAATTTATTTGCCAAATTTGTTTTTATCTTTCATTATTCGGCATTAACATTTGTTTTTTAAGAGGTCCAAAACCCCCTTAAGCAAGTGTAAAAAACATCTTTTTTTGCTAAATTAAGGCATTTTTATAAAAAATTTGGCATTTCCATCACTAATTTTTCATGCGATACTTGAAAATGCACATGCACAGCTATAGTTGGCACTGTGTGAAACATTTAAAATGTCTTTTACTGTAAGTACATTATTTTCATGTTAATAAACCCTAGAGACTTTGTATTGTAAAACTCCCTGAAAGGTTGTTTCTTCAAATACCCTACACCACCTCCTGGCTGCGTTTTTACATTTTCTGCATCTGCGATCAAATATGGGACTGTTACATGTCAGGTTTAATATAAGATTTCCATCAAATGTCATTGGTTCTTGTGTGTCTCATAGTCAAATGTCATCTCATGCAGCCATATTTCCTTTGAAAGCAGAGGGTGACCTTTTTACTGACCACCAAATACATTTCATTAAAGAAGTTTTAATTTTAATAAATGTCTCATTTAATACATAAAAAATTGAATATATAATGCATTTGATACTAATGATTTTTTTTTTAAAGTGACAAGAATATGTCCAAATCATTTGTGTGTGTGTGTCAGAATGAAAGTAATAGATTTGTAAAAAAGATGTCACAAATGATGCCAAAAATGTTTTCTAGAAGCAAAGCTGGATATAAATAACTTCTAATATGACTTAGTGTTGCTCACTCAGACCATATCAGCAATTCTGACTCATTATACCATATCTAACTGATTTAGAGAATCTGGGAAAGAAGAAGAAAAAAAAAGAGAAAATAATGTCACTTGTTCACATTTGCTCCATTTTTGAATGCAAGAGTTGCATTTGAGTCCCCGCATGTTGATTTAGCAGAAAGAGATCTCACATTGTCGGTCCTCTCCCTAGTGTGCTTCTTTCCCTCTTTCCCTGTCTGTTTGCATAGATCATCCCTCCATCAGCTAGATAATTGCGAGGAGAGCCTCAAAAGCCTGGATCTACTAATCCACTTCTCACACACAATGTGTGGCACACCAGGCCTCCAAAACGTCCCTGGACTGCCTCTTCCCTCCGAGAGAAGTGGAAAAATTATATTTTATTGCTTGTATTTGCATATTGATTCATAGGCAATTACTCCTGAAATCTTTTCTTTCAGGGTATCTAAAACCACCCAGACAGCCTAGCCTGCATTAGCCAATACAAATATAATTGCAGTGACTCATGCTGTAAACATGGACGGCTTTATCGGCGACACTGGATTTCACTAGTTGGAAGCAGTAATTAATTGAATGGTATCTGTGTGGTGTTTTGTCTGACTCCGCGTGTTTGTTGTGCACGATGACCTGCGGAGCTGGAGGCAATATTTGGATTCGTATCAGAGACATGCACACGTACGCAGATTTCTCAGTGAGCCGAATGTCACAGTAAACATGAGACGTGTTTATCACTGTGCGTGTGTGGTGCAATGCCTTGTGTATTGAAGGGGAACTGGGGAATACTAATGACAGAGAGGTGTTCATTTTTGCGTGTGATTTTTGAGAATGTTGTTGGGTATGATTGATGACAGGAACAGAGATAAATGGAAGAGATCTGATTGTGATAAGTAGACAGAATGTGCCCTGCAGTCCCGAGTGCCGCTGTTCTGATCTTTCTGCCTTTCATAGTTCATGCTCCATTTCATCCATGTGGTAGGACAAAGTTTTCACATTTAACCATTGATTTGTTTAAAAAATGTTTGTCTCATGCTCATAATCATGGTGCAAGTTAAACAGGCTATTTTCCATGACAAAAAACTAAGCTTTAAAAGCCATTGACACATTCATAGTATACCTTTATCTAGTTATTATTCATACCTGTCAACATTGAGATGTAAAAATATGGCATAACTCACTTTAGCTTGTTTTCAAATTGCGTGCAAAGAAGCTAATTTGCGAACGGTTTCTTTATATGGAGCGCATCTGTCAGTCAGCACTGATACATGAATGGACTGATTCAACGGTTGCATATAAAAGGGCGGCGATCAATGCAAAGCTTTAATGGAAATGAAGTGAATGCAGCAGTTTTTATATTCATTTCAAAGTGCTTTTAAGTTAAAATAAAGCGAAAGCAAAATTCTCTTGAACAGGTCTTGCAATAATATCACATTTGAGATCGGCTTTTTGATGCTATTTTGCCTTTTCATAGAAATATTTAAAATACGGGAACATACTTGAACGGGATGATAGTGGGATAGAATGGTAAAATATGTGAGAATCCCGGCAAAAATAAGAGGGTTGACGGGTATGAGGATTTGCTTTAAAATATTTAGACTTGATAAGAGCAGCTTTTTCTTTCCACATTTTGTAGTGATATATGAACAATATCTACATTAACACTTTTTGTTTGAATTTGAACTTGTTTACATGAACGCTGTTTAAAATCATCTGGTTGATGTCATATTTACATGTCACAAACTGCAAACTCTATTTGATCACCTGATATGCACACACTGCACAAATATAGAGCTTCCTGCTGTTTCAGGACCAAAAAATTCAACATAATTTTTGTGTATTTTGGGAGACGAGAGGCATATAAAGCTTTGTGCTGTTCAGCCTGTATTCATCAAATGGTAACACAGTGGTTTCACACAGCTTTTGCTGCTCTCTTGCTACTGTGTGTTTTTTTATCCTCTAGCTAAACACAGTCTGACTTTTAAATCACATCTTGAGACAACTTATTTATTTTCCATCTAGCTGAACGCATCTTATGTTAACTCCTCAGCTAACAGAGGAACATTCTCCAAACTTTGTTCAAAACAGTCTGTAAATGTGAGCATGTAACATTATTAAAATAATGTTGTTGGAACATTTTAATAGAAACTACATTTTTAGAACATCAATATAATGTGAATGGCATGTTCTAATAACGTTTTAAATAACATTCTGAGAACATTAACATAAGACGTAAGATAATTTATGAAAACATTTGGAAAACTGTTCAATCATTCATTCAGTTTCCTTCGGAAGTTTCCTAAGTTTCCTTCTTAGTCCCTTTATTCATCAGGGGTCATCACAGCGGAATGAACCGCCAATTTTTCCAGCATTTGTTTTACACAGCGGATGCCCTTCCAGCTGCAACCCATCTACACACACACAAACACACACACACACAAACACATCTATACACACACACACACACACACAAACAAACACACACACACACACACACACACACACACACACACACACACACACACACACACACACTACTACGGCCAATGTAGTTTATTCAATTCACTTATTCCGCATGTGTTTGAACTGTGGAGGAAACCAAAGCACATGGTAGAAACCCACGCGAACATGGGGAGAACATGCAAACTTCACACATAAATGTCAACTGACCCACCCGAAACTCGAACCAGCACCTTGCTGTGAGGTGACAGTGCTCACCACTGAGCCAATGTGTCGCTTTGAATAGCGCTATTATAACCAAAAAATAAAATTAATACATTGTCTAAAAAAACTGGATGATTTGAAGGTTCTAAGACCAATACAAATTTTTTATGTCACTTAATGGGAGGTGGCACAATGGTTTAGTGGTTAGCACTGTCGCCTCACAGCAAGAAGGTTGCTGTTTCAAGCTGGGCAAGCTGTCGTGGGTTTCTGTGGGTGCTCCAGTTTACCCCACAGTCCAAAGACATGCACTACAAGTGAATTGGATGAACTAAATTGACCGTACTCTGAGTGTGTGTGTGTGTGTGTGTGTGTGTGTAAGGGCATCTGCTGCATAAAACATATGCTGGAATAGTGTGTGGTTCATTCCGATGTGCCAACCTCTGATAAAAAGAGACTAAGTCAAAGGAAAATGAATGAATGAATGAATGAATGAATAAAGTTAATAGCAAAGCTAAGTAATTGCTAAGTAATTGCTATTAATGCTAAACATTTTTAGAACCTTAAAATGTTAGCTAGGTCCCAATCAGGGTCAGTTGAATCTGAAACTAGGCTAATTATTTACATCTTCTATAAGAACCATTATTTGACCAATCATTTTAACCAACATAACTGCCGATTTTGGAAAAAAAAACAATCATGCCAGCTCCCCCCATGAACCTTTAAAAACCAGTTTCATAAAAGTCATTCCCATTTCAAATGATAGATTGGTTTCCTCCTTGCATAATCTAATTGGACGGAGATATTGAACGCTTTGATCTGCTTCATCTTGGCTCATTGCTGTTTTTGCATTGACTCCGGAAGATCAAATCAGCCAACTAAACCATACATCAACTGTAATCCGTTATTTTCTGCTTTTGCATTGATTTCCTCCCTATATGGCTCACACATGCCTGCAGGAGAAGTCTGAACCTCAGCTGGGCTGTGACTAACACCTTTCTCCCCTTCTCTAGAGCCGTGTCTCAGACAGGACTTAGGTAACCGGCAGAGACGTGAAGGGACATCAGCTTCCACAGCTCTTTCTTTTCTCTCTCTTTTCCAAAGGGAGGTGCGCTCTGTTTTCTTAAATTTATCGTGATTCACAGCAGATCGCCCCAGCTAAGTGCCATGTCTGAGAGAGGGCAAATCAATCTCTGCCTTACAATCTCCCCTCCCAACCCCCCACTCTTAATACCCGCAGTACTCACTCCCACCGTATAGATGGCGATGTAGTGCCAGCAAACCTGTCCGCCACACAAACCAACAACAACAGGTGAGCGTGAGCCCCTCTGAGTAAAATTGCTTTGCCAGAGCTCTTTAGGAATGTAAATAAAACATTGCATTTGATTGCAAGAAGATCAGCAAGTGTTCAGTGCGGCTGACCCGATGCCATTTGTTAGAGCTACTGTAAGATAGACCTTCAAATTTATTGTACTTGATGGAGCTGTTGAGTAAGAAGAATGAGCTTTTTTCAAAACTTGGCTCTTCTTCTTAGGGCTAAAGTTCAACTGCCTTGCTGTAAATGCAATCAATGCCTCATTCTTGAAGGTTTTCCTTCATGCTGGAGCAGAATTGTGTGTGTGACTTGTACAATGACTTAAAATGGTAGTTTCAGTCAGCTCTTTTGATTTATTTGTTTAGCAGGGAACTTTATTTAGTATCAAGTCTTTTATTTTTTGTTTTTCAGATTACTTAATTTTTTAAGAAAGAAAGAAGAGCATAAAATTTATTGTAAAGTAATCAATTTGAACTGTTTGCAAATAATATTTTGATTTTAAAATATTCATGGATTTATTATACTTCAGCATTCTACCATTACTCCTCTGCCTGACTGGATTGTTCTAGATTGTTCCACAATCTGAAATATTGTCATGTTCAGTGTTGGGGAAAGATACTTTTAAAAGTAGTGTATTACAATATTGAGTTACTTCCCCAAAAAGTAACTAGTTGCAGTAAGTAATGGTAAGTAATGCTTTACGTTACTTTAGAGTTACTTTTTCATACCTGCCTGAGGCTTGATCTCTTTTAGAACTTGCAGCCTTGCAGAAAAATCCAGCTTTAACTAGCTTAGGCTGGTTGGCCGGTTTTAGCTGGTCAACCAGCCTGGATTTAGAGGAGTTTTGGCCATTTTCAGGCTGGTTTCAGCCATTTCCAGCCTGGTTTCGCTGGTTAGGCTGAAAGATGACCAGTTAAAACCAGCTTGAACAGCCTAGCCAGGCAGGGAGCCCAGCTAAAACCAGCTTTGTCCAGCTTAAAGCCTGGAAATGGCCAAAACCCCTCTAAAACCAGGCTGGTTGACCAGCTAAAACCAGCCAACCAGCCTAGGCTGGTTTAAGATGTTTTTTTCAGCAGGGAGGTAATTTCTATTATTATTATTATTATTATTATTATTATTATTATTATTATTATTATTATTATTATTATTATTATT
>CAIGQZ010032545.1:6992662-7013700 GCA_903798205.1 Danio tinwini
TTATTATTATTATTATTATTATTATTATTATTATTATTATTATTATTTTTAAATAATGGAGTTCTGCATTTAATGACACTGTATAACCCACACCTTCATTTACCTTTAAAAAAACTAATAAAAAAAAGATTAGAATAATGTTAGCTTCTGAGAATTACCTGATGCTATATACAGTATGAAAGCAATGTGTTTGCTACTTTTGTATTTTGTCTTATTAGTTCAGTAAAATCACTGTCCATAATAGGAAAAATGAGGATACTTCAATATAATGAATATATTTCCATCAAAGAAATGTAAGGCTCTGCCATCTTGGTTTCTCTCTGTTCCCGCAGGGAGCTCATTCTCTCATTGAGTGTAATTCAACATGATTTTATTTCAGCAAATTATTTTAAAAGCACATTAATTAATCTAAAAAGTAACTCAAGTTACATTTTTAAAAAAGTAACTCCAATATTATTTTATTTTTGAAAGTAATGCGTTATTTTACTTGTTACTTAGAAAAGTAATGTTATTATAAAACTCACATTACGTGTAATGCGTTAACCCCAACACTGGTCATGTTATTGTCAAATTTTCTTTTCATCATCTGTTAAGCTGCTTTGACATCATCTGCATAGCAAAAAGTGCTAAAGAAAGTAAGAAAGAAAGAAAGAAAGAAAAAAGAAAGAAAGAAATAATTGTATGTCAGAGATAAATGATAAGATAAACATGCATAATAGGCAATATTTTCAGTTCAGAATAAAACATAATCTGACAAAGTCAAGTACTGTATTACATTTTGGTGTGTTATATTTTATGTGATTATGTTGTGTAATGTGGGGCTTTAAGGGGCTGGATAATAGGGTAAAGCGAGTCTGCACACTTGAGAGAGAGGAGGGTTTACCCCCCAAGTATGTTTTTTTTCTGAGAAAGCGGAGTTAGGGTTGTTTCGGCAAACTAAAATAATACTCGTCTGTCTACCAAGCCTGATCTCATGAGGAATTGTAAGTTTTTTTATGTTTTGTCAGTTTCGTGGATAATTCATACGAATTCATACAAGTTGAGTCATACGAAAACTTACAATTTTAAAAAGGAGTCATTGGGTGATGAGCATATCATACTAAATTGTACGAATTGCTCATCACCCAATGACGGTTCGGTTTAGGCGCGGGGTTGTGTGCCACGCCTCCTTTTTAAAATCGTACATTTTCCACCCCTAAACCCAACCGTTATTGGGTGATGAGGAAATCGTACTAAATTGTAAGAATTAGATCATACAAATTCATACAAATTAGCCACTAAATCAAAAAGTTATGAATTGCCATGAAATTGTGTTGGTCTAGCCCATGCAATAGTTAAAATATACATTAAAATATAAGTTTGAACTGTCAATGCTTCCTGACCTACTTCAGACTGTAACAATATTATACAATCTCTTATAATGTGAATTTGAAGTTCAAGATGTTCTATTATAATTTTTAGATGTTAAATAACTCTAAAACATACATTATTACCCTACTTACCATGCTGGAATTGACTCGTTTTGGGTGGAACACTTTTTAGGATTAGGTGGAGTCTTTACAGCTCATTGCTCAGTTACTCCAGCAGAAAAAAAACATTGTGAATTTACAATCCTAATGCATGTTTTACAAGGCACACAGAGAAAAAAACAGTGCATTGCATAAGCATTAAAGCTTTTTTCATGACAATTGTCAAATATAATCTCTAACCATATAATCTGGGTATGTCTTTGAATGTTAACTGTCGGGGAAGAAATCAGATGTGTATCAGTACATTAGACCTGTATAACAGCATCTTACATTTTAATAAATGAACCTAAAATGTATCTTGATCCTATCTCTGTTACAGCAGTGCGTGTATAGCATTTACGAAGTGCAAAGAGCCTGGCATTTGATGTAAATGCATGTTGAATTTATAGATGCATGCAGATCTGCACAAACATTAGTAGTATAAAGGCAATAATTGCAGAAAATAACACCCTATACTGTATACAGGGTGCTAAGCCTTTCTCATAAAGACCCAACCGTCTTTGAGGCATTTCTAAGAAAAGAAGACAAATCCTCTATCCCAAGCAACCTTTTCTGTTCCACTATGAAAACTGGCATGATGCTGATGTGGCAGGGAGCATTTGTCGATTAGCGTATCAGAAATCTCTGCATTTAAGCAGCTTTGCTGGGCTATTTTTGGGAAAGGCTTCCTTCCGTTGTTGCGGCTGGTTGAAAGGGAGCATACGGACACAGTTTTCTGTAGTTTGGTGTCAGGCGAATTGGCCCTCATCCTCTTAACCTGTCATCCACATGCACACACAGCATGGCGCGGTGTCTTTTTCTCGGATGCTTTCTCTTTCTCGGTCTTCTTCTGTCTTCTGCCTGTGTCACAGAAAGTCCCTAGAGGCACAGATTAGTTTCTGCAAAGGCTTTATAATCAGAAATTTGGAAAGGGCTGACAGCATTTTGAAGACCTCATTAGACCTTGAAATAAAGTGGAATTGATGTACTTTATTAAAAGTATTAAAGGAAGGACTTAAGAAACACTTCTCTTGTTTTTCAGACGGGTAAACAAATGACAAGAACAAAGGATCCTTGATGAATCACATCACTACTGAAGTGCAAATTAATATTGTCTGAACCTCACACATACTGTATCTTGCACGAAAGGGAAATGTTCCTATAAAAAGTAAGGAAGCTGAGATCTTTGTTGTGAAATACTGCATATAATAGGTGTTTTAATGCATACAATGGTGCTTGCATTAAGACTGAACTTAAATTTGAAATCGTTTTTATGTATTATATTTACTTCTTGGTATATTTGTAACTAGCTGGGTTTACATGACACCAATTTAAACTGAAAATGAAAACCTTTCAGTTTATAACCAAAGCAACAATGGAGGACTAAAGGGCCATTTGTGTTCAGGTTTCTTGCCAGGTGAAATTGCCAACTACTGCCTGGCATGCATATTACAGTGTTTTTAGTTATTTTTGCAAATCTGTGCGAATGCTCTAACAATACTGCGTTCTACCCTTTCAGTGTTTTTGTGGATATCAAAGTACCATTCCTCACTGGTGTTTTTATTTCATTTATTAGTTTGAGAAGCAGATTTTTAAACATAGATGTGCTAAAATTCACTCAAAAAAAAGATGTTTGCCATTTGTTCAAGCTACTTATTTAAATCGAGCTGAAACAACACATTTCTTGACATTTTTGGGACAACTTAATTGTTTTGTTTATTCCACTTAAATATGTAAAAACTAATAAGTTAAATTCCTTCATGTTGTCTCAACACAAATTGATTGTGTGGAACCCAGCATTTTTAGACTGTCTTTAGTTTAAAGAGCCCCAATTACCCCAATGGGTTTTTGAAAATGACCTTCCATACAGTGCGAACACAGCTCTAAGTGAAGCGAAACATCCAGCTAGGGCTTAAATCTAAAAGTGCATCGTGTTTAAAACTGTTGATTCATCTATAAAAGAGTCGACTTAGAGTGGTTTAAATGAATCATTGGGATAACAAATCATTAGCTTGGGATTGGGACTTTGTCAGATCTTTACAGTACACAGTACAGTACACGCGACTAAAATGGTTGCCTCCTTGTTTTCTCGAGCTTACAAAATGTTTATTTAATTGTGTTTTGTTACTTGTAACCACTCCACACTGCTTGTAGTGTATGTGGTTAACTCTTCATATTCTCAAATCATGTAAAACCACATTGAAAACCCAGTGCGTGCCGCATTGTTTGCATATTTAAACGCGTTTGTGAGCTCGCAATCCTCTGCCATTTGTCATTGCCATGACTACCATCAGCTGTTCCTACACACGTGCAGTGGTCAGGTTTCAAAACTGCTTTTTCCACTGTGTGGATTAATACTAGGTGTGTGATCAATATGCTGGTGTGTAACTGCAATGCTCCTCCACACATACACTCTGCACTGGGCGATATGGCAAAAAATCTAGATTTTTTCATAAAGTTTAATCGATTCATGATTTCGATTTTGATTATTTATTTATTTTTTTACTGTGTAACTATAGTCAACTTAAAACATTACAACAACATGACTGAAGTAACAATCTCTTTATAAGTAACTTGAAAAACCATCTGGTTAAGGATCATGTATTTTTAATGGCCATACATACATAAATTGGTCAACAAGGTGTAGCCTATTACATTCCTATAAATCAAATTCCTATAAATTCCTGCTTGATGTTTTAGAAAATATTTGTGCGTAGCTACACCCAGTATATATTAAATATCACCGTGAACAACAAAAAAACCCACAGAAACCTGTTACATATCTATCTATATTTAAATGTCTATCTTATATTTAACTGAATCGTATAACTGTTAAAAATGAATCGTATAAATGTTAAAAATTGCTCAATTTATTTTTAAAAAACATTTGTCAAAACGTATTGATATTTTTTTTGGAGTAAAAACTATACCTACATTTAGAAAGTGAGGACCGGGGGGTTCTCGCTCACTATTCTGCCGCCTAGGTCGCCTCTATGGACGCGCCGGCCCTGACTGCGCGCGCACCTCGCGACTGAGCCAGCTGTGGTAGCTCATCAACAGAGCTGCGATGTCAACACACAGAATCTATCAGCACAATTCAGCATGGTTGTCTAAACAGTGTAGAATGGTTTGACACGATAGTGGAAAAGCTGCTTTAATATTTTTATTAGAAAAATCTTGATACCTCGATTTTATGAAAAATTTAATCGTCTTAAAACGTAAATTTGAATTAATCGAAAAAATCGCCTAGCCCTACTTCAGAATTGTTGATAAGCCGCGATGGGCAATTCTCTCTGTCTTGCTCTGAATGCAGTCGACCAATAACAACAGACTGGGCCATCGGACCAATCAGCGCAGATTAGCCTTGCGCTAACGAGGGGTTTGGGAACAACTGTATCGCTGAGTCCTTGAGATAATTAGGTAAAAATAAATGCATATTATAACACAATGAAAGTGTTTTTTGACCTTGCATGCATATCAGTCTGTTGTTGGAGACCCCCAAAACCAAAATATGACCTTTTTAAATGCATAATCAGGGCTCTTTAAACAGTTGGTTTCACACAATTGAATTGAAGTGGATTGAAAATAAAACCATTAAATTCTCCTCAAAAATTTCAAGAATTGTGTTTCTGCTCATTTTAAATAAGTAGGTTAAAGAAAAAAGCAAACCTATATATTTTTGAGTGTATTTAGGCATTAAAGAGTATCATCTGTGCTTAGCCATACTTGAAAAAACACTTTAAACATGCTAATTTGCAGTGTAGATTTTTTTTGTGATTATCTGTTTCCATTTAGACCCATAGGCACATGTGATAATCTGGTTCGAGCAAGCCCTTCTGCGAAGTTTGGATTGTGTAGGTGGGTTCTCCTGAAAAATATGCATTGCATTTAGATTTTCATTAGAATTTCATGTCTTGGCTGTCATATCCTGCACGCTTTGCTGGATGCAATTTTACGCTTCTTTGGACCCACATGGACAGGCTAATCCGCACCTCTCTTTTTTGGAAGCTATCATACTGTCCAAGCGTCACACGAACTAGACAGTTAGCAGCATCTCTCCATCTCGCTCCGGCGATACAGATGCCATGTGTCGCGGCCTCTGTCAACTTTTAAGACTCGCCAAATACACAAACCATCAATCTATGCAAGTCTCACGTTTCCACTGAATCAATAAGAGATAATTTGGCATGTCATTGTGCTAATAGACTACAAGACGGACAGAGCAGCATAGAACAAAATATCATCCTTAGACGATCCTCATTGAAATGCCACAGGGTCCTGTTTGCTTAACAAAGCAAATAGGGGCTGGTTGTCTGACAGAGTGAAAGTTAACCTTCATAACACATCTTCAAGCAATGAACTCGGTTACTAATTTGGCTCTGCGCAGATGGATGTGTGAATTCTTGCGTTGCCGGCAATTAAACTTTGCCAGGTTCACTGTTATATCCATAATGCTCAGTTTCTGATTTTCCCACATTTGATCGACGAAGCGTTCACATCACCCGTATGCTTCACAAGAACAAGCTTCTGTCATCTCAATTTTGCATTAATCGCTTCCAATTAAACCCTGTTTTGCA
This sequence comes from Danio tinwini, assembly GCA_903798205.1. Lineage (NCBI taxonomy): Eukaryota > Metazoa > Chordata > Actinopteri > Cypriniformes > Danionidae > Danio > Danio tinwini. Next base: position 6,998,748 of record CAIGQZ010032545.1, read on the forward strand.
TTCTCTTGTCTTTGAGAGACCATACCAATCTGCAGATTTTTGCATTAGTGACAGACATTCCCCTCTGAGCCATCATAGAAGGGATGTAGAAGTGAGGAAAGTATAACAGACACTAAATCTAAATCTAAAGTCTAAATCTGATCGCTAGGGATGGGCGATATGGATTTATTATAATAAATCCAGACATTTTATGGTATTTATTGCAATAACAATATTATTGATGATAATTCATATGTATTAGGACTTAACAATAAATCATTTCAGCATCTATATCGCAATGTGCAAATCTGCAATAGTCACATCGCAGGATGTCAAGCAATTTCAAGTGTTTTTTAAACCATTTGGGCACATGAAATTATAAAGTTTGCAACCTTAACAAAGATTAATTGTAGTCAGCGTCAGGACGTGGACACACTGGGACACTGTTTTTGCACATTTCAGTGTTTACGAATAGACATACATCAGACTATACATCAGTCTAAAGCTACAACCCTCAAGCAGCCATTGTAGCTAGTTGTTTTTCAATGGCAAGCTTATAAATATTGTATTTGCTAAATTTGTGCAAGTTGTACTGAAAACGCGTATTAAATATGGAGTATATATCATCCTAATAACAACACAACCACACATTCATTACTGCACATCAGGGTTTATTTTGAAAGGCAAGAGTCCACAGAACAACATCCGATCGAACACATTTAGTCCACCGACCCAATAGTGTTGAATTGTGAATGGTTATTCATTTGTTTATGTTACAGTGTCTGACGGAGACCTGTTGTTTACATTTACTATGTTACTTACGATCAAAAACGACATCTTTGTAGTAAAAAGCAATACGATATCGCAATGTGCGAATCTGCAATAGTCACATCGCAGGACATTAAGCAATTTCAAGTGAATTTAAACCATTTGGGCACATGAAATTAAAAGGTTTGCCACTTTAACAAAGATTAATCGTGTTTAATTACTTATACAATGTAGACTAAAGTGTGTCAATTTACATTTGATCGTTTGAATTTCTTTCTCAATACTGTTAGACTCCATTTAATCTTGTCATTCAACTTGTTTATTTAACTTTTTTCTTTGTTCTGTTGTTTTCATCTGTGGTTTAGTTTATTTTATTTTGTGTATATTTATTTATTCATTTTTTTCTATAATTTTGTACATTTTAACACAGACAAACTCCAGTAAAAAAAATCCTTCCAGTCAATGTGTAATCTTGAATTCTTTCCAAATGGTCAGCTTGAGAAATTATATTATAATTTCTATAGTATATAAAAAAATTTTTATTGCAATGTCAGTTTTTTCATTATGCAGCCCTACTATGTATGCTCTGAGAGAACTCTTGGATGCATACTATTTTGCAGAGCTCAACCATATTTAAACGTTGAAGCAGCTGGGCAAGCATTTCAAGATCACATAAAATACACAAGCAGATGTGCTGAAGTTCATTAGAAGTAAACTGTGCAGGACAGTGGGCAGTTCGAGTCTAGACCTCGAGCATACATTGCCTTGTTATTTCTCTTTCTATCATTCTGGATGCTAGAGGGCACCCTTGTGCATTAGCTCCACATTCAGGTTATGTTACTGAAGAAAAGATGTCAACTGCTGTCAGCTATTACCACAGGACAGCAAAGAGGGTAAAGATCATGAAAAATGAATTAATGGATCAAACATGGAGACCATAAACAAACGCGTGTGGCAATATATGGAATATTTGTGTACTTTAAGCCATCCTGGGCTTTTTATAAGCATAACCAATATTTATAATGCAAAGCTAATTGAACTAGCCTTTATCAATGTATTGAATACAATGAAATGCTATGATTTCTTCATTCTGAGTTTTAAACCATGTCTGGTCACAGAAATGAGTTATTTAAACCACTTGACGTTGAATTTAGAGTGAAAGTGTGTCACTAATTATCTTTTTGTAAACACGCAAAACTGTTGCACTCATACTACATTAACAAGAACTCATTTCGCAGACCAATTATACCTTTAATTGTTATTATTATTAGGAGAATATGATTATTATAATTTTTTTATTGTGGTGAAAATTTTTACCAGTGTATTGCAAATGATAAGATGTCACCCATTCCTACTGCTCGCTGAACATTTAGTGTTTTACCAAATAAAGTATCTGGGGGCCGGCACAGCTGTTGTACCAGCGACTGGATGGCTCTGGTGGGTTGTGTTGGCTGCAGGGCTGAGGGGTACGTGATGATTGTGTCCTGAAGTGACCATGTAATGGCACAGCTGTCGTATGCCTTTTTTTAAAACTGAGATTGTGCCAGTGGCATTTCCAGCCATCATCGCACGCCCTATTGTTAATGACCCTCACCACCCTCTTGAGTTGTACAGGCAGAGTCTGCGTGTGGGTGAACGTGGGAATGTGTTCGTGGCACTTTCATCCACCGGCTGGGTATTTTGGGGTATCACTTAATGAGTTTGGATTAGGCTGGGCAACTGCAGCAGCACTTTTATGTGTAATTAGAAAGCAATTATAATTAGAGACATATCATATGTCATGGCTGTTATTATTAAGTATTTATCTTAGGGATGTTAAACGAGAGATGAAATTTAAAAATTATGAAGGGAGGTGAAGTGTGCAATTTCTGTGCCACTACTGGCACCAAAATGTACAGCAGGTCCTGTCTTCCATTGACAGGTCAAACAGCAACTCTTTGGTGTAACATGGACCAAATACATCTACAAATAAATGTAGCTTATGAAATAATTGCTACCATAAAAAGCATTGAGCATGTCATACTTTTCTATTTAGTCTAAAAATGTATATTCTTTCATTCCTTCACTTTATTATTTTATTTTTTCTCTTATTTTGTCTTTTTTTGTCTTTGTTGTATTTCAAATTACCTTTTAGATATAATATATATATATATATATATATATATTTGAATCATATTTGTTCATATTTGAATTTTACATATATATGCTGCATATTTGACAGTTTATATACACTACCTGACAAAGGTCTTGCCATTGATCCCAGTTGTAAGAGCAACAAATAATAACTTCTAGTTGATCATTTGCAAAAGTGGTAGAATTTTTCTGATGAATCATCTGTTAAACTGCATCCCAGTCATCACAAATACTGCAGAAGACCTATTGGAACCTGCCTGGACCCACAATTCTTACAGAAATCAGTCAAGTTTGGTGAAGGAAAAATCATGGTTTGAGGTTACATTCAGTATGTGTGTGAGAGATCTGCAGAGTGGATGGCAACATCAACAGTCTGAGGTACCACAGGAGAGGGCAAATTCTTCAGCAGGATAGCACTCCTTCTCATACTTCAGCCTCCACATCAAAGTTCCTGAAAGCAAAGAAGGTCAAGGTGCTCCAGGATTGGCCAGCCCAGTCACCAGACATTTCTTATTTCTGTTAAGTGACAAGACTTTTGTCTAAGCAAAGTCAGACCTTAATGTCCTAATTAAATAATTAAAAATCAAAGCATGATCATATTTTATTTTGGTAAAATAAGCATAATCGTGAGGCCTTTGCGTTTAATGTATAAGCCACTTCTGATACCAAATGATCAACTAGAAGTCAAGTTATTATTTGTTGTTCCTGAAAGTTGGATAGGCGACAAGTCAGGTATTGTATGTGTGTGTGTTTTTCCAATCACTGAAATTATAAATATCTACATAGTGTAAGTTCAATATGTTCAGTATTCATATACAGTATGGTCATATATGAACAAATGTTAAATTATACCTAAATAATTTGAACATATATATGTACACATTTGTGATTACAATAGATAAAAAATAAAGTATAGATTTTTGCAATATTGAAAAATATATGTTACATTTATGACATGCATTTTACTGTATATGTGAAATACAAACATGACCATGTATTAGATTTCTGTGTGGGAAGGTTTGGTTTGAAAAGTGAGTGTGAATGATATGCAAACCAGAAAAAAAAAATTGTCCACATTTTTGACAGTTTTTGAATAATTGTCCTTTCATTTCTGGACCAAAAGAACTGAGAGAACCAAACTTTAACACACCTTTAGTTAGCAGTAATGAACACTGCATCATAGAATGTGACATCCTTCTTTAATTGGCTTATGTGATAAATGTGTATTAAGGTAAGCATTTTACCCAGTTGCTTTGGATTTGGTGTAGACCGAGCTGTTGCTTCTGGCATTCGTAGTCTCCTAATTGCCGAGGAGACATTTTAAAGCCACTTTAGCCCATGTGGCTTAATGCAGCAGAAACAATGGCCATTAAACATGTCCAGGGTGAGAGATTCTCTAGATGTCTGTGGCTGTTATTTTTAGGCTTGTGTGAACAGTGTCTGCGACTGCGCCTACTCCATGCCCATTAATCCCTCGCTCCTGCGCTTGACAGAATGAAGAAAGTTGCTTTATTTTCTTAATGACCTGTTTACTCAGCCGTGTTTACGTGTAGCTGAGAGGTCACATTCCTGTGTGTTTTCATTAAATGCCTTTGGATTTTGCATCGCAGTCCCGAGAAACAGCCACAGCATCCTTGCTCCAAATAAGTCGTTCTTGCAGTTTTACCTGCATTTTTGTTTGTATGGAACTGCTCCACAAAATGTTTGAGATGGTGGAGGAAAAAAAAGTATTTTGGAGCTTTTTGCACTTGGTGATGTTTTTGTCAATTTGATCACAAGTGGATGATGCTAAATACAGATGTGCACATGGTCTGACCCCACTTTTGACCACTGCCAGAGATGGTTGAAAATGCAATTGGTCTGATTGCTGAAAATGCAATTGATCTGACTGCTTTCAACACGTTCAAACAGCCACCTATTGCATTCTTTGCCTACTGACCAGATTATTACATTTTACTAATATTCCTCTTTAATAATAAACCTCTGAGACCTTTGTTTGTCCTCAGAATACAAATTAAGATGGTATACATGAAATCCGAGAGCTTCCTCATCCTACATAGACAGCAACAACATTCACAGAGGAGAAGAAACTGCTGAATACAGTCTTTATCTTTGTTTTATGTGAGCACAAAAGTATTTTGTCACTTCATAATAATTTGACTGAAAAAAATTGTGGATGTGTTTTTGTACCCTTCTAAACTCAGGGACATTGTTATTTATGGAGGATCAAAGAGTTCTTAGATTTCATCTAAAATATCTTTAGAAGATGAAATACTCTCTTTAATCTCATTCCGGCATACCAATCAAGGGACATTGCTGCCGTACCATGGCTGCAGCAGGTACAATGATAATACTACTGTAAGCTACTGTAAGTAACTAGATAACAGCACTGTGAGATAGCAAAATCACGCCAGAATGAAAGTATAGTTCTTAGCCACATTGACATAGAAAATAGCAAGTTATCATTTTCCATCGATTTTAGTACATAGTATAACTACAGAATAGTCAAGCTTTAAATTGGAGTATTATTAAAACTCTTGGTGTAATGGTGTAATCCGATTCAGTGATGTATTTTAAGCTAAAATAAATGCTTCCACTAGACTTACCATAAATAATAGTAAAAACTCAGCTGTTTAACTTATTTAACTTATTTCTCACAAATAAAATCAGGAAAGTTGTTGAAAGTAACCAAGTTAACCATATTGACACAGAAAATGGCAACTTTTTTTTCATCGATTTTACTACATAGTATAACTACAGAATAGTCAAGCTTTAAATAGGAATATTATCAAAACTCTTGGTGTAATCCGATTCATTGATGTATCTCAAGCTAAAATAAGTGCTTCCGCCAGACTTGCTATAAAAATTTTTGAAAAACTCAACCTGTAAAATTGTCAAATTAAATCAGGAAAGTTAGACTAAAGAAACAATCAAATCACCAGATGTAAATGGGATGTGTCTCCCTCGTTTCAAGAGTTTGCACTTAGATATTGTTTGACAAATGCTAGCTGGTTTGGCATGCTGTCCCGGGAGAGAACCCTGAGCTTGGATATAGTTGAGCCCAGGGCTCCTGCCTGGTCGATAGAGCATATAAAGGGAGTACGAGATCAGGTGGTTCTCGAGAGCTCCCAGTGGTAAAGGAAGAAAAGGGGGGAGAAGGGGTGGATGGGGGGTTTCTTTAAAAATGAAGATAAGGGAATGATTTTTCCCTACGCTACTTATAGTGAGTTTAAATTGATCTGATTGGCTAGCTAATGATTGTAGATGAGAGATCAGCAGTCATATCACGTGTTCCTCTCGAAATTTGTTTGTGAAACTTCACTTAACTGTGATCCGATCAACCAAAATTAATTTTAAAAACAACTTTAAATAGAATCAGACATTGGTAATTCTTTCAAAAAATACTGTAGAAATGTATTCATTTTTGTTCGGCTTAGTCCCTTATTTATCAGTGGTTGCCACAGTAAAAATGAACCGCCAACTATTCCAGCATATCTTTTACACAGCTAATGTCTTTCCAGCCACAACTCAGTACGGAGAAACACCTATACCAATTTAGTTTAACCAATTAACTTATATTTGATGTCTTTGGACTGTGGGGGAAACCGAAGCATCTCGACAGAACCCACGCAAACACTGGGAGAACATGCAAACTCCACTCAAAAACACAAACTTCTTGCTTTGAGGCGACAGTGCTAACCACTGAGCCACCTTGCCACCACTGTTGAAATTATATATTTTACTGTATATCAGAAGTAGTTTTCATACATTTGATTTACCATAAACTTACCTGGTATTCCAAGGCACTTCAAAGACCTTGGTATTACTGTGGATTTTTCTAAGTGAAAGTGTACAGAAAAAAAAAGAATAAGAAAGATGGGGAAAAGGCAGACATTATACAGGGAAGTGTATTTCTCCTGTACGACTGCCTGCAGGTGATGGGTGGAAGGTTTGATTGGAGGAAAGTGAATTGTGGCTCTGCAATAGGTCCTGACAGGCGCATCCCTCACAGATTTACCTACCATCTTACCTATGCGGGGTGGAAGACAATTCAGTGGAGCCAATGAATATTTATATCTCAGATGGTGGGACAGTTGATTAAGAGGATATGCTGGACTTTCTCTAACTGTTTGGAAGTTAAAGTAAGAGCTAGAGGGGAAAGGAAATAACCTCAACCCTCCTTCATTTTTCTTTTTTTTTTTGAGTTTGGAGAAAGGTCATTTATACATGCTGCCTGGAGGCGAGCATGCAAGCGACAGCATTGAAATAAATCCATGTGCAACTCTTTACCTGTGGACCAAAAAAAACTCAGCATTCGGGGACATTTTGACTTTTGACTGAAACCTTGTCACGCAGGATGTGTTTAAATAAAGGAAAAATGGCCATGGTGGCAGAAAAATCTTTGAACTTAAACTTAATTTTGGCCTATTTCAAGCTTTACCTTGCTGTATACTTCACTCTGAGATTAGTATAATCCCTGCATACATATAGGGTTGCTGTATTCACATAGGTGTTTCTGGGAATGTATCCAAAGCTTAAATGGGATGTGCTATACATTGTTGTAGTATTACAGCCTCAACACTGTTTTTCCTCATTCACCTTTAGTCATGCCTTTCACCTGCATTTGACCCATCACTTACATTTGATTATTACATTGGTGCTATTTTTTATTTCAGAACACATTGCATTTGTTTTAGAAGAGCGAGAGAGCTACATTTGGTCAATAATGCTTTTTTCTTAGGCTTGTGGTTTATTTTTAAGGTTTTACGGTTGACAATGAAGACGAAGATGAAGTCTGAAGGATGCATTTATTTTTAGAGGATGTGTTGAACTGCAAAATCCATCTTTTTAACCCTGACTTTTTCCTGAGGCTAGCGTTTTTTTTTCTCTGTTGTTTTCAATGGGAGTGTTGCATTTTTTAAAAAGGCCAGCAGTATGACGAGGCTGAGTGTACATTTTTTTTAACATCACCAATAGTTGAAGTGTGTTCAGCCTTTTTTAAACACAGTGCTCATCATATTGAATTTTTAGCTGGCTGTCCAATGAAAATGCAAACACTGTACCAACACAAAGCCCCTTTAAGGCAAGTCATTTCACTCGGTGGCCATTAGGGCAGTGTGATTTGGGGAAAATATTTACTTGCAATTTTTTTTTTACAGATGTTACGATTTTGATTTGATTTGCGATTAAATTTGGTAGCTTCAGCTCAATAATCTGTATTGTAGCTTCTTACTGCTAAACTGCAGTGAGTGTTAGTTTAAAAACTGAAAAGATATCAACTTATATTAGCAAACAACTCTGAAATTGTACTTTGCTTGCTACAAGATTGAGTGTCACTGGCAATACTTTTTAGCAAGACGTTCCTCATAGCCGCCTGTGGTGCTTTTTTAAGTGCTGGTTGTTGTATATCCTCGTGCTGTGGCAACAATTCTGTCACGGCTCTTACAAATGACCTGGTTTTGTTAGGTGTCTGTGACTTTGAAACCAAGATATTCCCATACAGTATTACATGCTTTTTTTCATTGATATTAATTCATCTTTTAATGCTTCTGAATCAGCAGATGCCATCATCCCACTCATTCTCGCTTTCCTGTTTGTTTGTTTTTTTTATTTTGGATGTTCCGCATAGTTTGGTTGCACAATTCTGATTGGGCAGAACGAAAGTGTGCTCACTCAATTGGCTAGTAAGACTGTCATACACAGATGGCAGTCACATATTTGCTAAATAATATATAGATAAATAAAAAATATATATATAGATAAATAATATATATTTCATATTGCAGACTCTTGGAATTAGCTAATCGCAGTGTTTCAAATCGCAATTGCGATTCGATTTCGATTAATCACACAGCCCAAGTGGCCATCTTTAATATGCCTCTCTGGCAGTATGCTCGGGCATTCTGTTTGAATGGGGAAACATCAAATTTTCCAAAATTGCTTGCCAAACTTACAATTAAATTTCATATTAGGAATTACCAATAAAATTAAACAACAACAGTGTATTTAGTTTAATTTCTAAATGTTCGAATCACACAAAATCTGTCTGGTTCGAGCCCCTCCGAATCGCTTGTCTGTATTGATCACTGATTGGCTACTGTACTAGAAGGCAGGCTTCATTCCTCATATTGACCATTACACTTTTCCCTATTCAAAACTATACAAGGGACATGTCGTGTTTATTCTATATTCTTTGACCAAAACCAACCAATTGTCACAACATTATTGTTGGAAGTGCTGAACAATGACATCAACAATCGCAAGCTATATATATTTGAGAGCTCACAAGCAGTTTTGTGTACGATCAAGGAAATTGGCGCACGAGAAAAGAGATTTGCATGCTTGTATTACATGAATGCACTCTCGCCATGTAATACTGTGCTCACAACATTTGTCATTGAAATAACGCCATAATCCAAAAACTTGGTTCACCCTCAAGTGTTTTCAAGAGTTCACACTTAGCTGATGATTGATAATAAAGCGTATTTGGCATGCTGTCCCAGGAGAGAGCCTTGAGCCCGGGGCTCCCTCCCGTTTGAAGGGCGAGAGGAGATTTTGAGCTCAGGTAGCCTTCGAGAACCCCCCTGCTTGTGAGCTGCTGAGATAAATCTGACTAAGAGTTGCCTTAGGATGCTATTTTGAAGTAGGCAATTTGCTTATGGTGTATGTCTTTGGACAGTGAGAGGAAACCGGAAAATCCACATGAACACGGGGAGAACATGCACTCTGCACAGAAACGCCGACCGGCTCAGAGAGGGCCGAACCAGCGGCGTTCTTGCTATGAGGCAACAGTGCTAACCACTGGGCTGCCATGCCGCATTATCAGAGAAGGGGAGGAGTAGGGGTTGGAAGGGGGCTTCTTGAAGACGAAGATGACTTGAGTAGAAAGCTCTCGTAGTTTATAGTGTGTCAGTATTCGCCTAATGCGATATACAGAGCTGATGCGGTACTAGCTGTGTTCAATCATAAGCACGTGATCCTCTTGAAATTTGTGTATAAATAGACCACACTTCAAATGTGTCTGAGATACTTTCATCTGTAAAACACACAAAAAAAAATTAAATAATGTTGGAAACAGGAAGCCACTGACTTTATAGTACTTTTTTCCACCAAACTATGGATATCAGCCTTCATCTTTTGTGTTCAACTATCTTTTGTGTTCAACAGAAAAAAAAGAAACTCATAAAGGTTTAAAAACCACTTGAGGGGGAGTAAATGGTTAGTGAAATTTTTTTTGGGGTGATTTATGCTTTTAATATTGCTAGTCTCCAAAATATATTCGAGTCTACGTTATGCAAGTTTGAAGTTCAGTGAAAAAATAATTATTTATGAAACCCAGTGTGTTTTGTATCAAAGAAATCAATTAATTCAGCAACACTTTCAAACAAGGCCTTGCTAATCAAACATTCTACATTCTTAAGTGAATTTAGCTTCAATATTCATACATCTAGCCTCTTTAAAAGCATTCTGTATTCAGTTTTTTTCTGTATTTAACTACAGTGTTGGGTAAGTTACTTTAAAAAGTAATAGATTACAAATTACTGACTACTACTGGAAAATTGTAATCTGATTACATTACTAATTAATGTAAAAAAGTAAACAGATTACTAATTACTTTGAAATTACTTTTAAAACATATAAAACCAATAAAATACTAAATAAACTGCAGCTCTTTCAGTAGTTTAATATTTACTGAAAAACATTACAATGGGTTGATCACAGCAGCTTGACATTTTTTTTATGTTTTTTTATACAAAAGAAGATATTTAGAAGAAAATGGATACCTGTAATCACTGACATCCATAGTATGAAAAAGCACTGCAGTGTTTGGGTGTTCTGTGTTTGTCTGAGGTAATTAGTCTGCCAAAATGTGTATATTCCTTACAAAGCATGAAGCTGATCGGGCAGTTCTTGTCACGTGACTTACGGTATCCAACTGGGCGCCACTGGAAAATTTGTTGGAAATAATGAACAAAAGACGCGATATGTGAATGGCCCCATAAGCCAATATGTTTCTCTTCACATTTAGAAGATACCTTCACTTTGGATCCTGCACACAAATTCAAATTTAGACTGTTTAGCCTCAGTTGGGCTGCCATGTTTTTGGGCGCTGGTGTCCATGAGTATTGTCGTTGAATGCTTTATATTCAAGGGCTTGAATAAGTTGCTGGTTCAGTTAAAAGCAGTCAAAAGTTCTTTAGAAACTGGACATAGACTGCATTTGACAGCAATATTTTGTTTTTATGCTCAATGAAATCACAGTAATGTCTTTATTTCTACTTGAAGCAAACACTCATCAGCAACCATTTCAGCTCGCGTTCTCCAGCAATTTAAAAGTGCATGCTTATTAGCTGATTTTGCCTCAGAAACCGTGATTTAAATGAAGCATTTTTTTCTTCTAAAACTGTATTTGTAATGTAAGTAATGCAATTACATTGACTTTAGTAACTGTAATCAAAGTACACAAATTTTAAATGTAATCCTTTACATTACTGCATTCCCTAAAAATGTCAGTAGAATACAATAACGGGTTACTGTGGAATGCATGCAATTAAAATAATGGGCCTTATTTCTTGAGTGTTACCGATCTCCCAGGTGACATGGTGGCTATATGTAACACATTTTAAGTAGAATGCAAATGCAATGAATTGGATAAAATCACATAAGTGGAGTCATCAAGTTAGCACAACCAAAATGGATTATCCACTAATCCATTGGTGTCTTTTGCTGTAGAGTAATGGGATGTAAATGCGCTGATTGAGACAGCACCGCTCTGTCTGTCGGCTTTTCAAATGTTTTTTGAGAAGGGAGATTAAAGGGGGAAAAAACGAGTTGCTGTTTGATGTGCTGCTCTCGTTATTGTTTTCTGCTGTGGTTTTTATCGCAACAACAGGAGCACAGGGCTAATAGTCAGCCCCGCCACAGGGAATAACAAATCACACTTGTATTTGAGTTGGTGCGTGGCTGCATAAAGACTGTGTATTTTAAAAGTTCCGATGCTGTTAGAAGAGCCTCCGTGCTTTAAAGATGCAGGAGTCTGGTGAATGTGTGAGAGATGTGCATTGGATGAGTTCTAGTGAGAGTAGAAGAGTTTCTGCAGTATTCAGTGTTTAGATTTTTGCAGCATATTATAGAATATATAGGCTTGTCATGATACTACATTTATTTATTCATTTTCCTTCAGCTTAGTCCCTTATTTTTCAGGGGATTCACACACACGCACGCACGCACGTACGCACGCACGCACGCATACACACACACACACACACACACACACACACACACACACACACACACACACACACACACACTAATAGATAATGACTAATTTAGTCAATTCAATTCACCTATACCGCATGTCTTTGGACTGGGGGAAACCAGAGCACCCAGAGGAAACCCACACGGACAAAGGGAGAACATGCAAACTCCACACAAAAATGCCAACTGACCCAGCCAGGACTCAAACCAGTGACTTTCTTACTGTGAGATCACCTAGCCACCATGTTCCCTATGATACTACAAATATATCTTAACATACGTATCACAATAGCAAACGGTATCACAATTTCTTGCAGTATGCTGTTAGTTCCCAATTTAAGTCTACAACATTTGCACAAATACATACTGTAACTGTTGATGTAAATGAGACAGACTAGACACTCCGATTGCTTTATTAATGAGAATGAATAAATACTGTAGATGGTGTTACCATAATCTGTGTAAACAAAATTTACTTCAGCACAAAGTGCAGAAGTTGAACAAAATGCCATCTAGAGTGACATTTTAGAGCATTTCAAGAGCATTTTGATCTTGATTTCTTGAAATTTCTAACTCTGACTGTTGGACATTCCATATGATTATGCATATCGGAGTACCAGCGCTGTTGATGAATGGAGTCATATTTATTACTGCTAAGAACAAGACACTAACCATTGCAGCTCTTCCATATGTGGTCAAATATGAAAGGGACAATGAAAAAATGCATTCATCTATATGTATGCGATGTTTAAGATTCTTTAAAAAAAATACAACAAATAAATAAATAAATAAATAAATAAATAAATAAAAATACACCACATCCCAAAGATGCTCTATTGGATTGAGACCTGGTGACTGTGGAGGCCATTTGAGTACAGTGAACTCATTGTCATGTTCAAGAAACCAGTCTGAGATTATTCGTGCTTTGACATGGGACACTATCCTGCTGGAAGTAGCCATCAGAAGATGAGTACACTGTGGTCATAAAGAGATGGGCATGGTCAGCAACAATACTCAAGTAGGCTGTGACATTGACACGATGCTCAATTGGTACTAATGAGCCCAAAGTGTGCGAAGAAAATATCCCCCACACCATTACACCACCACCACCAACCTGAACCTTTGACACAAGCCAGGATAGATCCATGCTTTCATGTTGTTGATTCCAAATTCTGATTCTAACATTCGAATGTCGCAGCAAACATCAAGACTCATCAGACCAGGCAACATTTTTCCAATCTTCCATTGTCGAATTTTGGTGAGCCTGTGTGAATCCGTTTCAAGGTTCGGCATGTTGTGCGTTCAGAGATACTCTTCTGCATACTGTACCTCAGTTGTAACGAGTGGTTATTTAAGTTACTGTTGCCTTTCTATTTCTACTACTTTAGTTTGTACTGAAGCCAAATCTGGAGCTAACAAAATAACTTACAATAATGGTTTAAAATTAGTAGCTCAAATGTATATGTTAGGGAAAAATATTAAATAACATCTTCAAAAATAGCAAAAATCAAGAGAAACAAATAACTTATCGAATTTTGTTAAAGTTTTAGTTTGTAATTCTTTTGCACTATTTTGTATGTAAGTGTATTATCTTTTCATTTCTAAAGATGTTCTGTGACTAAAATATTATTTTCATAAATATATCTGTTTAATAAATCTGTTTTATTCAAAAGCACCTATATATATATAAATATATTTATATATATATATATATATATATAATCCATATTCACTGAGAAATGGATAAAACTATTAATGTTCAAAATGGAATGTACTCCATTATGCTGAGCACTGTATATAGTAAATATCAAAGCTGAACTTTTAAAGTATAATTGATGGAAGTTACACTGCAGCATAATGTAAGTGTTGCCACATTCGGGCATTGTTGGTATTTAATCAGAATGTATTCATATAATGTTCATGAGCTCTGAAAGTGTGCCAGTGCACTGGAGTAATTTGCAGGTGCAAATAGAAAAATCAGGGGGACAGAAGAAAAGAAATCCCTTTGTTAAAGCCAGATTCTCCTGGACTGGTTAAAGATATAATCATATTAACATTCTGGTGAGAGATCCAGTTGTATTCGCTTTGGATTTTACAAGTTGCCCTCTGTGTCTGTTTATTGGGAAAAAGGTGCATGCAGGATCCGTTGTAGAAATTCCAAAGAGACTCAGTTCAGCACCCTGTGGCACACCTTCAAATGGTTGTGTCTAGAAAATAGACAGGAGCATGCAAACACATCCTGAAGAGATCCTGGTATTTGTGAGCAGCAAGACAGGGGGGCAGAGAGACAGACGTACGGGGTCTCCGAGGTTTGATGACACTACTGGCCGCTGGGAAAGAGCAAGGGAATTCCACAGGGAGACGGTTGCCCTCCTATCTCAGAAAAAGAGGTCAGCTTGGGTGAAGCTTGTGTGTGTACGTGTTGGGGAAAACAGAGATAGAGCGTGTTTCAGAGTTAGGCCAGTGTGAAAGGACGGTCCAAGGGGATTGCTGATTAGACTGTAAGAGAGTCTGGAGTGTGTCTGGGTTTTTAGCGTCTCAATGCAGCCAAGTTTGAGCTCCGGTCCCTTGAGTCTCGTATTAGAAGGCAAGAGGAATATAAACCAACAACACTTTACTCTTCATGGACATTTAGTCTAATGTGTGTCACATTGTTGCAAAGCCATAGTTTGGCAACTCTTAGATTGTAAGAAGAGAACGTGAGGGGACAATGTGCAGAGCGGATGGCAAATAAAGAGCGGAGATGTTGAAGAATCTTTCTGAAGGTGACTTTATGGGATATAAGCCCATGGGGGAAGAAAAGTGTATATATATA
>CAIGQZ010032545.1:7013800-7028099 GCA_903798205.1 Danio tinwini
ATATTGGAAGCAATAAAAACATATATGTATACGGATAAAAGGGTGTCTTATGAAAATGAGACTGCAGGCAGTAACCAAGGTGATGTGTACGTCTTTGGCATACAAATTATGATTGAAGATTTTCCCTAGAGCTTTTTGCATCCTTACGAGGAAAGACAGCCTTACTGTGGCTTTAGAAGTCCATTTAAAATCTCACAAGAAAACATCTCTGTGTATTAAAAAAAATAAAGGTTCTTTTTTGACATCAGTTTTATGATGATCCTTTAACATTTATAAATTCTCGTTTCCACAAAAGGTGCTTTAGGTTATTAAAATGTTCTTGACACTAAAAAAAATGGTTGTTTCTTTAGGAAACAATAAAAAGGTTACTTTTAGTGTTGATGCTATTTAATAGGGGTGTATTTGTACAGATCACAACCCACTGTTGGAACACACGTGACCTGCGGATAAATACTTTTTTTTTGTAAATTCATTTGTAATGATCGCAGAGAGAACACCTCTCGCTTTATTCAAATCCCATGCATGAAAACATTAAGGCTTTCCTGTAAAATATAATTGTGATGGAAGAAGCTGTGGTAGGTTATTGGGAATGTGGAGGGTTTCTTAGGTTATTAAAGGTTTTTTTCGGTCACTACTTGTTTAGCCTGCATAATTACCTTCAGTTTAAAAAATAAAACAAAAACAAAAAAATATCAGGATTTCAACACCCACGAAACATAAATTATAAAGGATGGCAATTTGCATACATTTATTAATCATTAGGATCACTGCATTCAAATCTGTTAAAAAAAAAGCAAAAATCTAGAAAGAGATTCAGTTTTTAGTCTTTTGAGTTAGTTATGAAGTTTATAGTTTAGATATAACCACTGATGTTTATGGTAAAGATTAAAATCACCGTCATATGCTCAAAAATGAAAGTTGTAGGCAGCGATTACATTATTTAACCAGCAATCAAAAATATGCCAGTGAATAAATTTTCAAAATTGACACATCTAGCAATGAAACATGAAGTTTTATAAGTGAATAACTGAATCATTTATTAAAAATGAGACTAAAAGTAAATACAAAATAAAAGTATAAATAAATGTATAATGTCAGATTTCTACATTTAGTATAATCAGTAACAGCAGTAGTAACAGTGAACTTTTCACAGTACTGAATATTTTACATTTTATTTTTGTTCAGCTGATTATTTCTTCATTTAAATTTTTAATAAAAACACAGGTTCTAAGTTCTGTTAAAACCAAAAGTGTCTTGCAGTACTGTTTTTGTAATAAATGGAAAGCAAATTTACATGTCTTCTCCCTTTTTGGCTGATCCGAAAAATGGTCTCATCCGTGACAAAAAAAAAAAAAAACTAAACATGATCTGAACCGTGAGATTTGCAATCTGTTACACCACTACTATTAAATATCAAGGAAATCATATTTTGATATTTTCAGATGCTAGAAAATGTAGAAGTTCACAAAGCTAAGTGTATTTCTGTCATGCGCTTCAGTTTTATGGCTATAAAAAGCCCTCCATATTTAACACAGTTTCATTAACAGGTCTTTTCATTTGTTGATCATCACTCACATCATTCAAATCACACGTTTAAAAACATTTAGTCTTTCCTGCAAATTATAATGATGAAGAAGTTGTGGTAGGTTATTCAGTTTTCTGTCACTACTTTACACTGTTTAGCCTGCATTAATGCATTCAGTCTAAGCAGCACAATTAATCATTAAAAGACCGGGGTCGCAACATGTATGCAACAAATTTTAAATGATGGTGATTTGCATATGCTTATTAATCCATTCAAATCTGTGTATGAAAAAATCAAGAAAGAGATTTGGTCTTTTGAGTTAGTTACGAAGCTACAATCAAATAACACATAAGTACTGGGATAACAGTTTATAGTTTAGATATAACCACTGATGTTTATGGTAAAGATTAAAATCACTGTCATATGCTCAAAAATGAAAGTTGTAGGCAGCAATTACATTATTTAACTAATAGATGGTGACAACCAGCCATCAAAAATATGTCACTGAATAGTTCTTCAAAAATGACACATCTAGCAATGAAACATGAAGTTTTATAAGTGAATAACTGAATCATTATTGAAAATGAGACTAATATTAAATATGGGTTGTACAAATGTATAATGTCAGATTTCTACATTTAGAATCATCAGCAACAGCAGTAATAACAGAATGTTTTTTACAGTACGGAACATTTTACATTTTATTTTTGTTCAGCTGATTATTTCTTAATTTTATTTTTAATAAAGTTACATGTTCTAAGTTCTGTTTGTTATAACCAAGTTTCCTGCAGTACTGTTTTTGTAGTAAATGAAAAGCAAATTTCATTTGTCTCCTCCCCATTTTGGCTGATCTGAAAAATGGTCCGATCCGTGACTAAAAAACCATAACGTGATCTAAACTGTGAGATTTGTTATCTGTTACACCACTACTATAATATCAAGGAAATAATATTTGGATATTTTCAGGTGCTAGAAAGTGTAAAAGTTCACAAAACAGAGTGTATTTTTGTCACACGTTTCAGTTTTATGGCTAAAAAAACCCTCCATATTTAACACCGTTTCATTAACAGGTCTTTTCATTTGTTGATTGAGAGCTACCACTGTTGCAGCTTGCCAATCAGGAGTGCAAATATAAATAATAATAAAACATTTATTTTATCTCGATTCCCCCTTCGGTGTCAGTTCCCTTGGCATTTTTTATTAAGCCATGTTCTGCCAAATCCGCCCACTCCAGTGAATGTTTTTAACACTTGCATCTCGCTCTTCATTTTCACTGCCTTTTTTTGTTATTTTCCATTCTCCCAGACCTCCTATACTCCCACATTCACGCTGACCTCTTTAATCATCATATAGTGGTGCCTACCTGTTCAGTTCAAATCTCTTACGGACAAGAATATGTGGCACTCTCTTGGTTACTATGGCAAAAAAGAATCTCTGCGTACCCCAAGAGCAGCTTCATCCTAGAGTTGTGCTTTATTAGAGTGACTTTGAAGCATTTTTCACTTTTATACGCAACTCCAAGCAGACGATACAACATTATAGTTAACCGTGAGAGATATAAATGAGAGTTGCAGGAGAAAATAGCAGTATGTTAAGGCATGTTTTGTATGGGTTAAAAAAATCACTATAGCGATAAATCCAATACTTTTATGTCTTCCAAAAACATTGCATTTTAAGGAACGCCAGACATTCCTGATGCAATTTCAAAGGCGGCATTACATGTATCTTAAGCAATCTAGGCAAGAACAGAATGTACTGCGATGAGGTTTGTGAGACGTTTTTAAATGAGCATATTTATTTTAACCCAAAGAAACAAGCATTTGCTATGTATTTTAATGTTAATGAGAGTCATGCATTATAGGTGTAGAGTCTCTCTTGTGAGGAATGTTATTTGGTGTGGCATGCATGATTGAGTGTTAACAGAATTGCTGCCTATGTAGAGAGTTTCAAATCAGTCTCTATGGGGCTTCATTTCAGTTAGTTTCCTGCATGGGTAACTCCCTATGTAGACATCAAAGCGGCTCACTGAGTTTTGTAACAGAGTCTTATAGTCTGCAAGAGATTTCAACGCTTTTGATCCCATAGATCTTCAAATATGATATGTATTTTTTTAAATGGATATGATGGAATTGCACACATACTAAATTTAAAATGTTGTAAAATGTAGCAAATACAGAAGAATTTGTCTTCAAATGACAATTTAAAACTATAATAGTATGTAAAATATATTTATTTTTATTTTTTTCTATTTTATATATTTTTAAAAGTTAGAAAATGTTATTTGTATTTTATTTAATGTTGTAATTATTTTAAATTAATGATTTTCTGTAAACATTTTAAAGAGGCAGTTTCCTCACACTCAAGTGGTTCTGCTATTGGAGATTAAACAAGATATTCTGAAAAATGTTGGCAAAAATAAGCCATTGATGTTTATAGTAGGGAAAAAATACAATAGAAGTCAATGGCCGTTTTCCCCAACATCAACATCCTCGATATCTTGCTTTATGATCAATGGAAGTAAATACTCCTTTAAGAAGTTATTTTAATTTTTAGGTAATATTATGCATGTATGTTTATTTATATACTTATATATTAATATATAGAACAGTTCTGTCTGGTTCTCAAATCTGATTGGCTGATAGCTGTGCAATCGTCTGCAATATCAGAACTTTACTCTTGTGTATTACTCCGCCCACATGAGTGGCAAGCAGAGGACTACAGTTTGACAAATATTGCAGCTGTTGGACAACATAACATACTTTTGAGGCTTTTTTTAGGCGATGTTTTGTAGCAGAGCAAAGATGGTTGACAATGTCCATCCACAAGATGGCAACAGAGACCACACAATAAGCCCTTGGAGAAGAAAAAATGCAGCAATAAACTACAAACTAAAGCTGATCAAATCATTATAAATCTGGTAAATGACATTCTAAGTCGATCACTCTCTTTTGTATGTTGTAGTGCTGTATTTCTATCATAGTAATTGTGGTGTATTGATTGTGAGATGGGACTCACATATCAGGAATGTGTGTATTTTGTGTTGGCCACTCTTTGTATAACCCTAAACTACTTTTTAGTTGGCCATCTGTTTATTTCTAATGAGTCTCCTGTTTTCATTACTGTCGAGTAGTTCAGTAAAAAGGAAAAAAAAGAAGAAATGCCTGCATGTGTTTAGTGTTTTTCCTTATCGCTAACACAACAGTAATCTGGTAGTGATTGCTTTCGCTTTTCTGGGGTTAATTATTGTGATCTCTTGATAGCAACATAGAAATACTGGGAAATGTATGTAAACAGATGGCATTTTCATGCTGTTCAGCCTTATAATCTTGAAATGTGAGCAAAATAACCTATTTGTCATCACTTTAGACATTACTAGAGAATCATTCAAATTCAAGCTCTAAAGTGACATGTTTTTAAGCAACAGTTACTGCTGCTTTGACAGTCAGCTGCAGATATGAATAAGTAGCGGAAGAAAATAGTTCATCGTACAAAAGGATTTTTGAGAGTCTTTGCGTTTGATTTTCTTTTTTATACACATGATTATGTCTTCGAACTGTTGTATGAATGCAATATCATACTTGTAGCAGTGCAATATGGCTGTATATCATCCAATATAAATGTGTGTGTGTATATATTAGGGTTGGGCGATGTCGACCCATTTGGCATCGTACGATGACTATTGTAAAACATTGCGATGGATGATGGCATCCTTGTCGCCATCAAATTTCAATTATGACATCCTTGTTCATAATTAATTATTTTATTTGTAGCCTAATCATAACCAAATCATAAATAAATAAAGATAAGTTACACACAAATTACCACCTGTCAATCGCTTTTTCGGTGGGACTCTGGCATGAATAGGCAGAGTGATCTGTGTCGTTATAATAGCATCAACAAACTTGGTTGGTAAAAAAGGTGCACAACCAACAGGAACCAACCAACAGTATCTGAGGCTTTTGCTAAAATTACTAAGTACAAGCGTGAAAGTGAACAATTGAAGCTGTGTACTGACACTGTGACCTGATAGATTCAAAAGACCAAAGAGTCATTAGATAGAGACAAGATGAATTAAATATCACTTTTAACAACTATAGTGACACTTAATCCAGCGGTACATCTTTGATAAACTGTCTGATGTGCACTGCTCTCTGGGCTGACTTCTGGAGTTTGTGTGTGTTTGTGTGGTCACGTGATGTGCATTTTCAGCAGACGAACAGATCTTTTCAGAAATGCTAGATAAAATGCCAGTGTGGACATGTATCATCTTCATTTTAAAATGCCATTATAAAACTAAGACGTATTAGTGTAAAGGGGGCCTAAGTGTGAATTTTTCGGGAGTGGGTTGCTGCTGCAAAGGGGGCGGGGCAGAGGATCGCAATGCCGACTCAGCATTGTGATGTCTATGGGCCATCGGCAATTGACGATGGCATCGTCTATCGACCCAGCCCCTAATATATGTATCCTAATAGAGTGAAAGATTTTAATTTGAATGTGTTTTAGGGAGCTGTGACAAATATAAAGTGAGTTTAAACAAATATATTAAATTTTACAATAATTAAATAGTTTTTAATTATTTATACAATGAAGACAATACAATGTTATTTGATTAATGTTGAATTCATGTTCTTAGACTCCACCGAAAACCATAAAACACAAAACAATTATTTTTTAAATCTTTTTTTTTGTATTGATCTATGCTTGCATATTATTCATTATTTTAATGCAGATGTATATGAATTTTTACAAATTAAGAATTTACAAGTTATTAAGGTTATCTTTTATAAATTATATTACATTACATTTCATTTTCCCTTTTAATAAAGTTTGTAATTTATTGTGTGTGCGACGCGGTTGCGCAGTGGATAGCGCTGTCACCTCACAGCAAGAAGGTCACTGGTTTGAGCCTCAGCTGGGTCAGTTAGCATTTCTGTGTGGAGTTTGCATGTTCTCTCCGTGTTTGCGTGGGTTTCCTCCTGGTGCTTTGGTTTCCCCCACAGTCCAAAGACATGCGGAACAAGTGAATTGGGTAAGCTAAATTGTCCATAGTGTATGTGTGTGTGAATGAAAATGATGGGTGTTTCTTAGTGATGGGTTGCAGCTGGAAGGGCATCCGCTGCATAAAACATATGCTGGATAAGTTGGCCAGTTCATTCTGCTGTGGCGACCCCGGATTAATAATGGGACTAAGCCGAAAAGAAAATGAATGGATGAGTTTTATTGTGTGTTTTCGTTGATTCTATTAGTTAATTTTTTTTGGAAAAATTAAATTAAATCACCCAATTCCCTACAGAAATCCACGTTTGAAAGCTCTACTTTTGCTCTACATAAGCAATACTTTTTATTCAATTTATTCACAACAACCTATTAATCAGATAGTGTTTATGTGCTGACTTTAATAAAGTGTTGAATTCGTCTTCCAGTGCTTTCATGTATCAGTATTTTCCAGGTTCTTAAGTTCTCAGTTGGACTCTAAGTAGCGATGAGCATCATCTGTATCCTGCCTGGTTTCATCACACTGACTTTTGCCCCACACAGCAGCGGCTCCAGTCTTGACTATGATTTAGAGCTATTCAGAGTAATTATTCCCTTTGCTTTTTGGCTGCATATTTATCTTTGTCTTAGCCTTGTACCTCACAGCCATCCAGTCTCACCAGCTGAGTATAAAAGAAGTGCAAAGAAACTACTCGGCCCTTTTAAATGGATTTCAGGACTGATGGGGCTGAATAGTAGGCTTGAGACTGATGGAATTAACCATTGCTGGATTACCGAGTGGGTTGGTGTGATAGATGGACTGAGTTATTGCCATGAGGTGCCAGATTGAGCGAAGGCTAGCAGCTATAAAAGGAAGGCTGAAGTTGGAAGAAATTAGAGGGTTGAGAGGAGTAAGGTTTCTCTGCTGTGTGTGAGAGATCGAACAATGCACGGCTGGTTGGGAAGATGAAGAAGGCCTCAGTGCTGGTGAAAACCTTGCTGATAATGGAGGCAGGAGGTAATGTATTCTCCCCATCTTGAGCAAAGCTAGCTTCATATCTTTTGCCATTTTCAGCTAAAAGTAGATAACAGGGGTGACTTTTTTTTTTTTTTTTTTTTTTTTACTGACCAAAGGTAGAGGCGCACACAAATTTTCTTAGCTGGACTTCACTGTTGGTGGCTGGAATCATTTATAGAAGAGATTTAAAAAGAGATTTGACGTCTTTCCGGTTGGTTGGAGGCGGTTTGGCTCTGCATAACATTGATCAATCTATGCAAAATTTGGTTTATCTAAACTAAACAGAGCAATTATCAGCAACATTTTTTTCTTAGGACTGCCGTTAAAATGTGAATATGTGGATATAGATGTGCACTGAAAAGAAATATTCATTGGATTTGCTAAATTCAAAGTCAGTGGCTTCAAACTATTTATTTGGGCTATATTTAAACAAACAAATTCAACTTAATTATGAACGTCAACTTAATTTAAAAATTTCAACTTAATTATAAATTGTTTGCAACCACTTACCTTAAAATAGTAAATCCAATTAATAATTTTTTTCTGCGCAAATGTCTTGTTGATGAAGGAGAATGGCGAGATGGATCCATCCTGCCTTGTATCGATGGTTTAGGCTGGCGACGGTGGTGGTGTAATGGTGTGGGGGATATTTTCTTGGCACACTCTGGGCCCATTAGTACTAATTGAGCATCGTGTCAATGCCACAGCCTACCAGAGTATTGTTGCTGACCTTGTCCATTCCTTTATGACCACAATGTACCAATCTTCTGATGGTTCCAGCAGGATAAAGCGACATGTCATAAAGCACGAATCATCTGAGACTGGTTTCTTGAACATAACAATGAGTTCACTGTACTCAAATGGCCTCCACAGTCACCAGGTCTTAATCCAAAAGAGCACCTTTGAGATGTGGTGGAATGGGAGATTTGCATCATGTGCAGCCGACAAATCTGCAGCAACTGCATGATGCTATCATGCTATCATGTCAATATGGACCAAAATCTCTGAGGAATATTTCCAGTACCTTGTTGTATCTATGCCACGAAGGATTAAGGCAGTTAAAAGGGGGTTCAACCTAGTACAAGTAAGATATACCTAATAAAGTGGCCAGTGAGTGTATATACAATATTGCTAACAATTTTGTGATAACTTTGTTTCAACTAGCCTTACATTCTAAACCCAGTGTTCATGTGCTGCATAGCAGAGTCCACAGTTGTAAAATAAGGCACCGCCCTTACTTTCTACCAGAAAACTTTTATTTTTTACCCATACAGCATAAGTGTCTGTTTCCTATGGGCGTTGAATGAGCATTCACACTGTGTAAAGCAGAAACTACACACTCCTAGCACATGCTCGCCGAGAGTGTCAGCTGTCCCTTATCTCTCTCTTCCTCATCCTGTTTTTAAAATTCAGTGGGCAAGTAAAGCCTGATACAACAGCCTCCCATCTTTAATGTGCTTCAAATCCAACACCTTGCTTTCCCAACCTCAGGGTACATCTCTGCTCAATTTCACACTTACAGTCCAGAAGAATGTCCTAATTCAATTTAAGCCTGTTTAAGAAAGCAGGGGCTTTCTGTCTCCAGGGTAAGTTTATCTCAGCAAGAGGCCAGGCATGTCAGATTTGAACAACGACACATAGCCGTTTCCCATTAGTAGCTCGAATGAAGTATGTAAATCAGTCTTGGGGGCTCGAAACCCATTAGGACGACCCAGCAAGCACCTCCAAACCATCTTTTGCTCTTAGTTACTGCAAGGTCAGCTGTTCTTCGGGAGCTCTTGTTGCAAGACTCCTAATGCTTGTTTGTACTGTTTTTCAACATTACCTTCAGGCAGATGACTGGAACCTTATAACTGTCCATAGTAATGAAGGCTTCACTCTCGGAAAACTGATGAACAGTTTGAGAAGCCAAGGATGGTGCAGTTGATCCAAAAAGGAGCTACACAGATCTCTGTCTGTGAAATGGCTTTTTTTTTTCATGTTTTTTTTTTTTTTTTTTTGCCAATCGTGTGTATGGTATTTAAACACGAGGCTTACACTTGTTCAGACAAAAGTCAAGCCATGTGGTCCCACTGACATTTCGATGTTCATCTGATAACACCCTCAAGACTTTGAAAGGGTTTAATTGGTCAGCAGTTGGGAGTTTCTGTAATTATGCTCATGTTTAAATTTATGCCAGGTACACAAATGCTGCTGAAAATACCAGCATAAATTTACATGCCACTTTGGTTCTAGTGTAGCGATTAAATCGTAACATGGTGGGTTAGACTGTTTTCCACAATTTTACCATACAGTTTGTGTTTTTGCACAACTATTCACTTCACAGTCGTTATGATTTCAGGAGTTCACACTTAGATACTGCTTGACGCTATTAGCAGGTTTGGCATGCTGTCTCAGGAGTGAACCCTGAGCTCTAAGATAATTGAGGCCAGGGCTCCCACTTAGTCACTTAGCATGTAAGGGGATTCAAGATCAAGTAGGTCTCGAGAGCTTTCTCTGGTAAAGGAAGGAAAGGAGGAGATGGGGTGGAAGGGAGGATTCTTCCAAAACAAAGATAAGGCAGTAGGGTGAAATCTGCCTTTTTTTTTGTAGGCTTGGATTAATTTAATTGGATTATCGCTGATTATGAATAAGAGACCAGCAGTGCCCCTCTCGAAATTAGTTTATAAACCTTCATTTAATGATAAAACAATAAAATGCAAATATATAGAACTAAAGATAGAAAAATATACACAATGGTAGCATGGCAGAATGTAGTAGAATTACAGACAGAGCAAGGGATCAGCAGAATGATAGTGATAGAACATAAGAATGACAATTTCCAAAAATACTGGTCATCCAACTTGGCCTTTCTAATGACAGTAGCTATGTTTCCATCTACCTAAATGCATGTCCATTTTGGAACATTACATAAAGCTTAATGGAAATGCCAAGATGCTCATCAATTTTGAAAATATGGATAAAATCGTTTGCGCACAATAGAGTAGGATAAACTTTCTATTCAATATGAAAAAATGGGCATACACTGTAACAAAAACACATTTATTAGTCCATATATTATCCAACATGCACAAAGGCGTGTGGTTTTGTTTTAATAAATTGTGTGATAACAAAAATGGGCATGATGGGACTCATTAATGGACAAACCCGCATACTATCTACATTACCCAATCTGAAATTTAGTTTTGGTCATTCTAAAATGCCTTGTCTTTGACTGTCATCAAAAGTGGTTCAATATTCTTACATCCCAGAACTGTTATGATCATCTGTGCTTCTAAATAGCGGATTCAGGCCTCCAAAAGCTACCGCATGTTCATTGCATTTTGTCTTCATTCCCATAGGCACAAATAATTAATTTTTTAAGAAAACAAGACCTACAATGGCTTTTCCTATTGCAGCAAATTCCATTTTTCTTTTTGATATTTGCCCCCGTTTTATCAGAAAGTGATGATTTAATACTCATTGATTAATTGAATGGAAATGGTGCTTTATCTGCAAATGCTTTATCATATGTTTCCCCAGTTTTCTGGATGAATCAAATTCTTATTTTTGATTGGAACCAAAAGTAATGGTTAACAGAGAGGTTTAGCTAGTTTAGAAGGTGACGAGATGACCAGAACTCCTCAATTTAATTCTCCACTCTGTCAGCAATCTACTTATTTTTCTGTACTGGCGAAACTTCATTATTTCTACATTATTCAGTACCTGTTAGGATCAAATGTTGTATAAATGCTGAAGGTCAGGCGATGATGTCAGGTGATGATGTCAAGTGCATCATAGATACCGAAACTTTAAGTGCTGTAGATATCATACTTGCACAGTATTGCAAGTTATGTACTAAATGAGAAAGGGTTGTCCTGGCGTTCATTCTGTTTGTTTGTTGTTCTATTATTTTTTCATTAGTCCAGCGTGCTTTGTTAATATATTGTTGTGTTTTTGCTTTAGCATGCTATCCATGTATCAGTTTCTGTCATTATATTTCATATTTCAAGAGTTCACACTTAGCTGATGATTGATAATAAGGCATGTTTGACATGCTGTCCAGAGAGAGATTCTTGAGCCCCGGGGCTCCCTCCCTCCCCTCAGAGGGGGAGTCTGAGCTCAGGTAGGGCTCGAGAGCTCCCCCAAACTTGTTAACTCTGATTATTAAGTGATTATTAGGGGTTGCCAGAGGGGAATAAACCACCAACTATACAGCAAATGTTTATGCAGTGAATGCCCAATACTAAAATGCATATACTGTGGCAAAACACTCATATACTGTGGCAATTTGGTTTATTCAATCCACTTATACTGCATGTCTTTGGACTGTGGGAGGAAACCGGATGACCTTGGGGAAACCCTCCATGAGCACAGGGAGAACATGCAAACTTCACACAGAAACACCAAATGGCCCAGCCGGGACTCGAACCAGCAACCTTCTTGCTGTACGGCAACAGTGCTAACCACAGAGCAGCCATGCCGCCCTGTCCTGGATTAATCTAGCAAAGAGGGGGAGGAGTAGGGTCAGAGAGGGTATTCTTCAAGGCAAAGATGACTAAAGTTAGGAAATCTGAATATTTATATTGCGCTTGGATTTGTCAGATTGGTAAATCATGTGAGAGCTAATGCAGGACCAGCTGTGGTCAATCATAAGGATGTCATCCACTTGAAATTAGTTTAGAAATAAACTTCACTTACCGTTCTATTGTTCGTTTTGTCTGCCTTCTGTGTGTCTGACTGGCATCTATCTCGTTCTGTTATTTTGTCATTCGTTCATTCAGTTCTGTTCTTTTTTCTTTCTGTCATTCTATTATTCTTTGTATGGTTCTGTCATTCTGTTCTTGTTTTCTTTGTCATTCTATTGTTTTTCAATCTACCATACAGTTGATTTTATTTGTTGCGCTGTATTGTTTCATCTGTAATTCTGTTTATCTGTTTATCACCTCTGAAAAGTAAGCTTTTGGAATTCCAGCTGTCTGTATCTATTCGCTGTATTAATTCAAATTCAACTATGAGTTCAATTCTGGCTGAAATGGGTTCAAATGAGTGCTCAGCCCTTACTAATGCATTTATATAATGTACAATACAGTGCAGTTTAACATTTTGAGAAACTGTTTTGACCCCTGATCTCTTCAACAGTGTTCCGGTGGTCCCGCTGACCTTGTGCTCACATTGAGAAATTAATAATTCAAGATTTAATAGTTCAATGTAAATAATATAACAATAAGGAATGAAAAAAATCCTTTTTATTTATCAAGCCACAGCTTGCTTGGCTCTCCGTTCTCTGCGCAGTCCTCTGACATGATGAAGGTCACAGCTTTGAATGTTTTCTTTCCTCGGTGCATTTCGCTGGCACCATCAATGGCTGACCTTTGGCTCCTACCTCATTCGCTGCAGAGGTCATGCTTTGAAATCCTTTAGTGGGCAGCTACATACGGATCCACTCACACGAATGTGACATGCTATTGTCAGGGTTAACCACCAACCTTGCGCAGCTGAAAGCACCTAGAGACCCCAAGCCTGCAATGACATTTCCTCACAGAGCCGGTGCCAGCCTGCATGTCATTTTCTTTTGATACCTCCCCTTCCTCCATTGTGTGGGTGTCTACGAGGAAGAGACAGCTTGGCAGGGAGATGGAGATGTGCGCATAAAGAAAGGACCACAGGCGTTTGCCCACACCTCTGTCGCCTGGCTGCCTGGAGAGGTGCAACGGTCTCAGCAGACGCCAGGTTTGTTTGCGCCCGTTTATCAGTAAGGTGCAGTCAGCCTCGTATAGCTTGTGCAGATGGCTGTGTGCCTGCCTGTGTTTGTGTGGGAGGGAGCCCATCAGTTTGGGGGGCCCGAGGAGGTCCTCCTTCCCTGTCTATTCTCCATAACAGGCTTCTGTTGTTCTCCATTCGTGCTCTGCAGGGCGGTGCTGTCCTGAGAAGTGTATCAGGCAATTCACAGCTTCTAAAAATCAGGGTTGTGTGCCATTCAGAATAAAATTGAGAATACCACTAAATACCAGGTTGAATTCCACTTCAGTTTTAGAATTGGAGATGAGGCAAAATAGAAGTTGGACAGTTGGGATTGAATGTAATTTAGTTTGATTTTAATAATAATAAAGTTTTACAAGAAAGTTTTATTTCCCAGAGATGGGTTGCGACTGGAAGAGCATCCACTGTGTGAAAACATGCTGGATAAGCTGGCGGTTCATTCCGCTGTGGCGACCCCGGATTAATAAAGGGACTAAGCTGAAAAGAAAATGAATGAATGAAAGTTTAACTTTTTTCACTATATGGCACTGTTTTTCTATAAAAACACAAGCAAATCATTCACTATAGATAGACAGATTGAAGGATGGATGGATAGACATGCTTTAGATGGACGGATGGATGGATGGAAGGATGGATGGATGAGGTGGATCCTATATATAGACATACATACAGATAAAAGGATGAATGGATTGATGGGTGAACAGTGGGACAAATGAGTGGATCGATTGTTTTTGATACATGGATGGATGGACCAATGGATAAATGCTTTAGATGGATGGATGGATAGATGGATAGAATATGAATGGAGGGGAAGCAAGATTGATGGATAAATTCCTTATGAGTATTAATTTTTATGGATAGATAAATGAATGGATGCTTTAAATCAATGGATGGATAGGTAGATGGATGAATGGATGGATGGGTGGGTGAATAAATTGATGTGTATAGGCTTTAAAATGTATGGATGTGGTGGATCCTATGGGTAGATAGACAGATGGATGATATGATGTAGGAATGGATGGACAGAATGAATCACAGCT
>CAIGQZ010032545.1:7030597-7044089 GCA_903798205.1 Danio tinwini
ATAGATAGATAGATAGATAGATAGATAGATAGATAGATAGATAGATAATATATTTATTTATTTATCATATAGGTACACTGTAAAAAAATCCTGGTTGCCTTAAATTTTTAAGCTGAATCAAATTAACCTTATGAGCCCATTGAACTTGTATTATGTTAAACTGACTTAAAACAGCTTGCATAACTTATAAAATTTAAGTTAAAACATGATTGACTTAGTTTAATAAGTTTACGTTGACCTAAAACATATGCTGCCAGGACTAGTTGATCATATAAGTTTTTACAGTGTAGTTACTGTTATTATTTTATGAGGTGACAGAAAAACACAAACAAATGTCTTAGTACACATATGATATTTATACCAATACACCCACATTATTGTAATTATATCATTTTATTTCATTGGCGTGCAGTGCTCAGACATGATAAATAAAAAAGGTTAAAAGGCAAATACAGTTAAAGCTATAAATGCTGTAAAGAATGTTTGTACCTTATGTAAAATAGTCTTGAAAAGAAAATAAGGACACAACAGAAAAGTTGTGGTTTGTTGTTACACATTTTTAACCATGTTTTGGTCATCAACGCATATCCTTACTGATAAGTGTGACCTTTCTAAATACAAAAATATAGTAAAATATCATATGTGAATATTTGCTTTTATGTTGCACGAAACTATCACAGTGTTTAAGAACGTATGCAATTTAGTCCCATTTGAACTGCTTTATGCTAATTTTACAATGCTTCTTGGTGTTTAAATAAGTGAGTTAATACTCAAAGAAATTTTGGGTCAACAATATCTTGATTTGCACCTTGTGTGTGCTTTCTCCTTATACTGTATATTCCCAGAGCCCATTTCTGGATGTCTACACATCCCTAGCAGGTGAAAGTTTACGTTGTGTAAATCAGGCATGGATCAGTCATGGAAAAGCTGCGGTAGGTGTGTGCAGTCATGCTGCTGGTGTGAGATGCAGCATCAATGAGCAGCAGCAGGCTGTGAAATTGAGAGGACGGTCTGTCAAAGGTGTGGGGATAGTGATGGGCCAGAGTTCAGCTGCTGCGGGTTCAGGGATTGGAGCTGTGGAAAATGTGATTAAATCCCCCTGCTCTTAGTCTGGGGTCTTTATCTTTCCCCCTTCCCCAGGCATGCATGCTGCATACTGAGTGATACATTGATTACTGCTGTTAAATCACCTTTATACCAGCTCGTAAAACTGGAAATATGTTTTGGTGTTAGTATTTAGAAAAATGCCTGTGACATGCATATAGTGCCCATTGTAAATCAGTATCCAATGACATAATTTATCGGTTAATATATTCTAGATTTACTCTTAGATTCTAACAAGTACATTTTGTTGTTGTTCAAAGCATGAGTACACTACACCCCAATGTTTATGTTAGAGGAAAACGTGAGTGAATATTTTTTTTTATTAACAGGAAAATTTAAGAAGGCCATTAAATATATTTCAAGAGTTCACACTTAGCTGATGATTGATTATAAAGCTTGTTTGGCATGCTGTCGCGGGAGAAAGCCCTAAACTCATAAGATCCTCGAGCCCGGGGCTCCTTCCCGTTTGCAAGGAGAGAGGGGAGTTTGAGCTCAGGTAGATCTCGAGATCTCCCTGCTGTATTAGCTAACGAACAGATAGTGATTGCTTATAAGAGATAACTTCTTACTGGGAGCATGTCTATGCTGCCGATTTAGATTAGTCAATTAACTTAAGATGCATGTTTTTGGATGGTGGGAGGAAACCAGGGAACCCGGGGGAAACCCACGTGAGCACGGGGAGAACGTGTTAATTAATTAATGCATGGCCAGCTACAAGCAATCATAAGCACGTGATCCTCTTGAAATTTGTTTATAAACACACATCACTTAATTTATCTATTTCAGTCCCTTCATGGCTTTTGTGGAAGATTTTTAAAATGTTTGCTGTCTAAATTGATATTGTGGTGGTTCACATGATTTGTGACAATATTTGTGGCAAAACTGTTAGTTTTCTGTAAAAATATACATATTGTTTCCACTGTAAATGTTGTATCTATATAAAAGAAACACAGAGAAGTGTTTGTTTATTGAAGAGGCCTTATTATGGGCTTTTGAAAATGACCTTCCATGCAGTGTGTTACACAGCTAGTTGAGGTTTAAATCTAAAAGTGTACTGTTTAAAACTGAAGATATTTTTAAAGGAAAGAATCAAACAAACAAAGAGTCAAACAAATGATTTGTTTTGTGTTCGGATCTTTTGCCCGCTTGTATCGATGTCAATGTGTGACATCGCCAAATATGAAGAACTGGATTCTGTAAAACATGAATGCACCATTCCCTTCAAACACTAGCGGAGCACAGGGGATCATGGGATTGATCATGACACAAAGATTACTATCACTGAGAGATGGCCAGAAATGCGGCTGTGGTATTGTTTCAAAAGATACCACAGTGTACCATAGGCTGTGTTTGTTCCTGTCATTTTTCTGATGATTAATACAATAACGTACGCTGCAACGCGGGATTTGCTGGTCGTTTGCTATTAGGGCGTACTCACACTATGTACAGTTGCCTTGAACTGGGCCAAAGCACACTTGTCCCCCCTCCCGTCTCCCCCGACGGCCCGCACTCACATTACATTCGGGCATGGGCACGCTTACGACATCAATGATGCGCTGTTTAGTAAGCGCTCTCGCTCAGCATAGTGGAGATTTCTGTAGTTATATTCTTTAAGTCGTTCTGATATGCATTGACACGCAGTCAAATATTTTGGCGAACAGATCAGCCACGCTCATAAACAATTATAAAGTCCTCATGCTGCCGTAATTAGGAGGTTTGCTAAAGGTGCAGCTGTCGTGCAGTGAGGGGTTTGCGTCTTTAATGAACTACAACAGTTTGCGTTCATTGAACAGTACGAATGATTAATTAATCCATATCAAACAGTCCCGTAAAAGTCACACCTGGTTTTCAGTTTTGGGCCCAATTCAGAGCATTCACACTTTTCAAATGATCCGGGAAACGGACCTGGGCATGGTTCGGATAGCATAGTGTGAGTACGGCCTTAAAGGAGGGATCAGGAAAGACTATTATGTATGGGACTTTGTCAGTAACTGTTACACAATTTATATGGACCAGTTTTGATCCTTCCTACATGTTGCCTTGTTTTATGTAGATTGCAAAATATGTATTTAATTGGGTGTTGTAACGTGTAAACACTCCGCGTGGCTTGTAATCCCTTATCTATTATAGATCATTGCTTGTAATGTATCTGTCAGGTTAAATCTTTATGGGCTATTTACATATCGCGTCCAAACCACATTGAAAACGCAATTAAATCATTGAAATCACCAATTTAAATGCGTTTCTGAGCTCATGACGCCCTGCAGTTTGTCGTGGCATTTGCTTGATTTTGCTTAAACTTTAGAAATTACAGAATTGATACATCTTGGAGGGATTGATTTTAGCAGCAAACTCATTTTATATGTATTATTTTTCGTATCGTAAAGATGTTACCGTACTCTTATGTTAATGAATATAACTGTTTAATAAAACTTATGTAAAATGTGTACACTATATAGTCCATATTTAATGAGAAAAACCTCATTTCTAAGTACTGTATGTGCTGTATAACTGCAAAAATAAAAGCAACGGAGAGCAAAATTTAGAAGCAAAAGCAAAATAAATGCACAGATTCATCACCTATTCAGTGCAGTGCAAGTGTGATGTTTGGTTTTAGAAGGAAATGAACTGAAACAGACGCTTGAATGTAGTATTGGGCATTCTTGCCATTTCTATGATGGACTGTCTGATTCAAAGTCCAGGAAGTCATGCACATTAGTTGCACTCTAAGAGGACATTTCTGTCAGTTTCTATAGCAGAAAACCAATGAATGGCCAGTGCTGTTTTCTGTGATGCCCGAGGGCAGTAATTTCAGTGATACAGATGGCAGATGTACATATAGGTCTGTTTTGAGTCATGCAGAATGTGATGTCCTTTAAAAAAAACATTTTCCTGTACATGTTGTACAGACAAGCAGTGGTTTATACAGTGAGACAGAATATCTACAGTATGCTAACTAATGCAGCCATATAGGCATCTACAGAGTTCACATTGCTTCAGGGTGGATTGTCTTATCATTACCAAATGTGTAATTCAAAATTGATTTCTATATCGTTTTTACATATTATCATTTTTAAACAGAACAACAGTCAGTCACTTCATTTAAGATAATATTCATTTATTTATTTAAAATAATATGGGCATAACATTTATTTATTTATTTAGTTGCAGGGATATAGAAATAACTTGCCTTTTTATTTTATAATTGTATAATATTTTAAACATTTACATTTCATTATTAATATGAAAATTGTTTTATAACAAGTGTTTTTCAATAATGCATATTTATCTATTTATTTATTTATTCATTTGCAGAGATATAGAATTAACATGTCTTGATTTTTTTTATTTTATTGTATAATTGTATAATATTTTTTAAACATTTAAAATGTATTATTTGTTTTAAAACAGTTTTATAACAATAATTATTATTATTATTTTTTTTAAATAATGCATATTTATTTATTTATTTGCAGGGATATAGAAAAAAACATGCCTTGAATTGTTTTTTATTTTATAATTGTATAATATTTTAAACATTAAATTGTATTATTTATTTTAAAACAGTTAGGCTAATAACAAGCGTTTTTTCAATAATGCACATTTATTAATTTAATTATTTATTCATTCATTTATTTATTTAAAACACAATCAAGCATATAAGCATACAATGAAATGAAATTAAATACATTTAAAATACATTCAAAAACAACTATTTGTTTATTTAGCAGTCATACATGCATACTCACTTTTGTAAATGAAACTGGAATCTTTATTTATATTCTGTCTTACCTCTATTACAGGTTTTGTTTTTTGTTTTCTGAACAATTTTTGGATTATGCTTATAATAAACATATGTCTATATAATCACTTTTTTCAGCATTTAATAAGATTTTAATTTACAGAATAACATGTCTAGCAAATTAACTTTATCATGCTACAATAAATGTAACCCATGTACTAATTTATTCTATTCATTACATCCGACACATCTATGTTTTCTCAATTTTTCTAACAGTACAGAAACATCTCTGTTGCCATTAAAAAGCTCTCCAAACTCAGTTTTAAACCTGGTAGAGCAATAGCCAACTCTTTTTAGCATCTCTGCATCTCTCCTGGCTGTCAGAGTGGGGAATTGGTGTTTTTTTTATTTTTATTTTTTATTTTTTTTATTTTTTGGACAGTTCATGTCTGCTACAGATAAGAACACTTTGATTTCATGTTTTGCCATTTGTGGCTGTCGGAATAATGTGTTCCTGGTGGAAATGCGCTATAATGTTTGCTTAGGCGTAATGGCAGCTCTTTCACCTGTCAGAGTTTCTGCCGTTGTGCTAGAAGCATGTGCTAATAAGGTTTTTTGCATGGTGCCAGTGCAGGCTGAGGAGACCAGCAGCTTTTCAGATGGGTGTCTTGTCTGGCTCTCATTTGTCTGTTGTTGCTTTTATTTGAATATGCTTGTTTGGAAGGCCAAAACTGTAGTAGATGATGTTGCATACTACTAGTTTGTTCTGTCCTGTTTACACCTAGTTTTTGCTGCATTTGATTTTAAATATATATTTTTTGAAATGTTGTTTGTGTTGCTTGCAAAAATATACATGAGTTTTGATCCTACCAAATTTAAATGTGTGTTTTCAGTTGTTTAAATGAGCAACTTTATTAAGCAAACGTTGTTCAATTACTATACTTAACGTGATTTGTGTAAACGGGCAAAGAAAAAAATAAATATATAAAATTTGTTTAAACATGTAGTCGTAACGTGAGGGACACTGACCACAGAATTGAGGAACTAAATGTAGGTTTATTATGAGAATAGTCAGGCAAGCAATGGTCAAAACAGGGCCAAACAGATGCATGCAGGGAGTCCAGAGTCATGGTCAATAAACAAGCAATTGGTCTGTACAGGCAGCAAGGAATCAAATTAGAGAACAAGGCAATGGGTCAAAACACAGCTAGGCTAGATTAAGAAAATGTATCGGAATGTCACAAAAACAGTCTGTGTGTTTGTGTGTTGTGTAAATAGTCTGTCTAATCAGTTCATGAGCAGCTCCCAGGCATGTGTGCATGTGTATGCAACCAACAGAAAACAGGAACAGGTGTGTGTGGTGCTTGACGGGATTTGTAGTTCTTTATGGTGGCATAATTGTAGGTACTCCAGTGATCTGATAGGGTTAAATCGCTGTTGATCGTGACAGTAGTAAGATACAGAGTTACTGAGGTTTTGTGTCACTGACTAACTGGTATATTTTAATAGTTTGGATTGCTGGATTGTTTTCATTTGAATTTTGGGGTAAAGTTTTAGCATTTTCAGTGTTTTATTTATTCAAAATATATCTGTTTAGCTTAACTATTTCATTTTAGTTCATTTAATTCGATTATTTTAGTACTAAACATTTTTAGCAACCATAACTTATATGTATATTATATAACATTTTATATAATTTTTTTTTCAATCAAAGGGCTCCTATTTTACCCCTTTTACAAGATGTAAGATAAGTCTTTGGTGTCTCCAGAATGTGTCTGTAAAATTTCTATTAAAAATACCCATCAGATCATTTTTATACTCTCCTCAATATGTACATTTTGGAGTTAGAGGACATTGTTGCCTGTGCCTTTATATGCAAATAAGCTGGTTCTCCCCACCCACCATTCACACATGCATGTCTGTTTCTCCTGCTCCATCATGTTAGATAAACAGCAATCAGTGACCGAGACAGACGCAAATAAAGCAGAGATTCCGTTTATGAGTTAGAATACCAAGTAAGGTTATTTGATATATTGTTGTAGAGTTTATTTAAGCCTTTCTGCAATGATGAGTCACACACAAAGACCGTAATGTTCCACTAATTTTGCATGTCTACTTGCAGCAAATGTGACAGGATACAAATGAATATACACTATTGTATGTATGTATATTCATTATGCTACTGTACAAAATAAACCATGTCCACAAACCAGGAGTCCTGTTGTATTATTAAAGCATCTTCCTATATAGTTATAGTGAAACCATCCGGTTGTTGTGATTTCAGCAGTTATGAGTTACATATATCGATTTTACTGTCTTTTCTTTATTACAATCATGCTCTGTTTTAAAAACTTGTAAAACTAATTTTTGGGGTGCAGCTGATCATTGAGAATTGGGACAGATATTTTAATTCCAGTTTCTTTGCAAATCCTGTTCTGTGGACATGTTTATACATGTTACTAATATCATGATACTGGAATTTAATACCAATCGGTACTGAAATTTTATAAAACATCAATTTCCTGCGAACATTTGAGCGCTGTGGAGCATGTTGTTAAACGGCGCTGATTTGCCATTGTGTTCACATGCTCAACAGACATGACTGTGATTGGCCGTTAAGGTCATCAGTTCACCAAACTCACAGCTTTTACTTAATGTAACAACAGATGTGACACTCGAGAGTTTCAAAGTCACGTCGATTAAACTGGCTTGTCTATACGCTGTCAAACAAGCGATCCACTGATGAATTATGGCTTTAAAATGCTCCAGTGTCTCTGTATCTGTGGTTACACTACAGGTTATTTATTTGTTTTACAATTATTGGTTTGTTTTATTTTACATTAAAAACGTAATAATAAAACAGTGTTGTTAATTCTGTTCAATTTGTTTGTGTTTTTTTTTTTTTTTATGAAAAAAACATACAAAACGTACCGATAAGAGAACTGTTAAAGTACCAAACTAATAAGTGGTATCGATAAAAGTAGTAAGGAAAATCCTTAACAATACCCATCCCTACTCCTTTGACACAGTGCGGTGGGCCTCAAAATCACTGGGATTTGTATCCTCTTTTAAAGTCAGAAAATTAAAAAATAGAGCGTGTTGTGTTTATATTATTCCAATATGACTGGATCCACTACATCTACGCACAGTTCTATACAAACAGCTTTCAAAAGTTGATTTTGCATCATAGGTGCCCTTTAAAAGTAATCTTGCTGTATACAATTCAGTTGTTTTTACTGACCTTACATCTTACCAGTGCTGGGTAGGTTACTTTAAAAAAAGTAATTGATTACAAATTACTGATTACTACTGGAAAATTGTAATTTGATTACATTACTGATTACTTCATGTAAAAAGTAATCAGATTACTAATTACTTTACTTTAAAGTTACTTTTAAAACATAAAAAATACAAAATAAACTGCAGCTCTTTCAGTAATTTAATATTCACTAAAAAACATTACAATGGGTTTAACACAGCAGCTTGACAAATTCAAAAGATTTAAAGAGATAGTGTGTTTAAGTCGTGACAGAGGAATTTGCAGTAAAATTTTATTTGACGACCTAAGAGACAGAGGAGTTGACTGTAGGTTAATACGTTCTGATATATATAAGAAGGTGCTTGCCCATTCAGTGCTTTACAATAAGTAAAATCTTGAACTGAATTCTAAAATTAACAGGAAGCCAATGAAGGGATGCTAAAACTGGTGAGATATGAGCATGTTTTTTGGTGCCTGTTAAAAGTCTAGCTGCCGCATTTTGAACCAACTGCAACCGTGCCAATGAAGATTGAGGAAGACCAACATATAAGGAATTGCAATAGACTATGTGGGACGTGACAAAAGCATGTATGACTTTTTCCAGATCTTGAAAGGAAAGAATGGATTTGAGTCTGGAGATGATCCTCAGCTGATAGTAACTATTCCTAACGACTGAGATAATTAGTTTTTTTAGACAAAGCTCTGAATCAAAGATAACTTCTAGATTGCATATACATTTCATATTTCAGTTTCAGAATACACTCATTTTAGAGCAAAAGCTGTCTAAACTACAATCACATTGTTTGACCTTCTTTTAATAAAAGGCCTCTTTGTTGTTGCAAAAAACAACAACAACAACACAATCAGCCACATTTCCACCTTCACCGTTCATCCCTTCAGAGCACGCTCTCTCCACAGATGTGTTGTCAGACAAGGCTTTTATGCTTGCATTTGCTGCATTGATATGAAGCATTGAAAAACTGATGCTTTAGATTTGTCGAAATGCTTCAGGCCTCTTCCTTTATTCGTTCTCCCATGGATATTGTCTTAAAATTGGTTCGGCTCAGAATTCACAATACCAAGCTTGTTTTGAATCACTTTTTTTTGAACATGCGAGAGGGAGAATGAGAAATTGTAAATGATCCGCAAGCCTACGGGTTAGATTGCTGCCTTAAGATAAACATTTACCGTAAAGTCTCCTCAATTCTCACAGGTTATCAAACATTGACGCATTTGAAATCTAACATTCCTTCGCCTGATACATGCGTCTTTTTTTTTTTTTTGTTAACACATAAGCGGAGTTATCTTCAAACGTACATCTTTGACAGCGAGTTGTAGTGCCGAAAGCACCTCGTCAACACGCCTTTCAATAATTAACTTTAAAGCAAATTAAGACATAATCTAGTGTGCCATTCTTCTGTTTTCTGACAAGATTATCCCCATTTACAGCCGAGCTTGTGTGGCAGAGGTTGAGCGCTGCAAGAGGGTTGTCGTATTATTGCATTTATCTCCTCATGGCCTTGTCTATTTAATGAGTCTTTCAGTTTGACAATGTCAGATGTGCCTCCACTTCACCCTGAGATGCCTCTCTCCTCCATAAGCTCCTCTAAGTAGACGTTTGAGCTGTAATTTAATGGACCCTTCTTGTTGTTAAGCGAAGGTTATTTTGAGTGTTTAATTACTGGCCTTTGATCACTTGTTTAAGTGGAGGAATGGTGGAAATATCAGCTTTTTAAAGGCGTCTTAATGACCTGCATTCAGAGAGGCCAGCTGAAGTGTGAACAACGGGTTGCTTATGAAGTGTCATCAGTAATGTGTTTATTGAGGGCTGGTCAGAAGTACTCCGAAAAGAGCTTGACTTGACTTTCGTTTGTAATTAGTTACGGGGTAACTCTTTATTTTAATGCTTCTCTTTAAATATGCTGTTCAATGTAAGCAACCTTGCAATTTCATGTCAAGTAGAATATTGGTAGACTGTCTGCTTAAAGGGAAAGTTCACCCAAAAATGTCCTCAGGGTCAAATAGTTTCTTTATTCTGTTGAACACAAGATATTCTAAAGAATGTTGGGGGAAAAAAGCAATTGGCATTTATAGTAGAAACAAATCGTACTATAGATATCAGTTCCACAACAACATTCTTTAGAATATCTTCCTTTTGTGTTCAATGGAATGAAAGAGTCAAATATTTTTGGAACAAGTGGAAGATGAGTAAATGATGACATCATTTTTATTTTTAGGTGAACTGTTCCTTTAATATCTACAATTTCTTTACTTGATGTTTCACAAACAGATATTCACTGACTATAAGTAAATTGGCAAATGCATTAAAATCTAAATCAAGGTTTTATCGAAATAAAGACTTTTAATTTGAATGAATTACTCTTAATGTAATATATAAACTTGTATTATTTATATATTATATATTATATTTATGTTATAAAAAAATTGCATTTAAAACACTTATGCATTTAAAACTCGATGTCTCACTTTCATCAATACGGATTAATTATTTGATAAATAGATCACTCTGCATTTCTGACTCTTATCCAATTAATTACTCTCTAGCATCAACATAAAACAGTTATCTATAATAGTTTTTATCTAATAAATAATTTGATGAGCCTTGATTAAGCAAATAGAAAAACTAAACTGATGACTAGGGCCAGACGGAATCTGCGGACATTTTTTGCTATTTCTGCCAAAATCATTCCGCGTAAATCCACAGATTTTTAACAAAATTCTGCAGATTTATGCAGAAGGATTTTGGGAGTATTATAACTAAAACTTTAATATATTAAATAAAAAGTAATACAC
The DNA here is from genome assembly GCA_903798205.1 of Danio tinwini. Classification (NCBI taxonomy): domain Eukaryota; kingdom Metazoa; phylum Chordata; class Actinopteri; order Cypriniformes; family Danionidae; genus Danio; species Danio tinwini. Next base: position 7,041,517 of record CAIGQZ010032545.1, read on the forward strand.
TTTTAACGTGTATTTAATGTTTACAATGCAAATCCAATTAGATCCACATTATTTGGTAAACAAAGCAAGTCTCTCTTATAATATATCTACTAAAAGACAAAGTATTACTTTACAAACTATATTGTAAATAAATCGTAATAAATCGTAAATAAATCTTTTATATTAGTCAGTAATATTACTGAAATTAATTTAAAAACTGAATAAATATAAATTTGCACACATTTACACAAGTAAATAAACTGAATCAATGATTGGCTAAAAATCAGGCGAATTCTACGGAATTCTGCGCACGTAGATACCATGTGGGGCTACTGATGACCCCAAATTATGTGGTCATATTTATATTATGACATGATTTAGACTTCAGGCATTAAGGCAGAAAATAATAACTAATTATAGTACCACTTTAGTTTACATAACAATTCACATTATTATCTAATGGATATAACCTCCTTATTATTATAATATTAACTGTTTATTAGTATTCAGGATGCATGATCCTATTCTACATCCTTAATCCTTGTCATGGATAGGCTAACTCACAAATGCACAGATCTCAGGAATTATCAAAAAATACGTAAAAAAACACTCACAACAGGAACTGGAACATCAAAACGCAGGTTGGACAACGAGATGGTGACCGTAGAATAAACTGACAAAGTGAATCTGAACTCAGTGACAGAGGTGGAATTACTGAAACTAACGGATGGCGGGAAAACTGAACAAAGCAATCACATGATGTAAACAGAAGGCACATGGGGAATCACATGACAAATACACAATGACAACATCTAGAATACCCAAATCCTGACAATCCAACCCAATGTCTAAACTCAGCTATTTACAAACTACTAATAACCACCTTACTAACTATTAATAAGCAGCTAATTAGTTGTTTATCGGTCTAACAGTCTTAGTTAATAGTTAGTTAATGGTTTCTTAGTAATGTAAATTGTACATTAAAATAAGGTGCGACACTAATTACTAACAGAATCGTTTGACGTTGTTTCTTTTTCACTTAACACATATTTATAATCGTTTGATCTATTGCTTTTAGTTTAGTAGTGTAGGGATAAGTTACAGTTTTAATGCAAAGAATGACCAGTCTGTCAGATGAAGAAGAGCCGGAGTCAGAGATTCAAATAAATAAATAAATAAAGTTTACTGAAGATAGTTTGCAGTTTCAGCAGCAGAAGCCAGCTTCAACACTCGCAATGAGTTCCTAGACCGCTCTGCTTACAATCATAAATCAACATTAATTATACTCTCACATAATGTCATTAACTGCGTCACACATATAGGCGTTATAACCTGATTGGTTAAAACACAGATAGACTAGGAACATTTCCATCTGTATATCTGTATATTCCATCTGCATATACACGTCAGACATCCACTAGCCTGTTTAGAGCTGACTCCAGAGCTGTGAAACGGATCCACAAAACGAGATATTGAAAGCGAGGAACTGCCGGAGAGTGTAGTTTTAATGGAATGTTTGATACTGCATGGTGAATGGGAGAAAAAAAATCCTCTGCATTTCCCTGTAACTTAGATGTACTCAGTAGGTAGCATCAGAAATCCCTGTGTGTATAGACTATCCTGTCACAAAATGCGGCGAAAATCCTACACAACGGTAATAGTTTGATTGCGGTGTTTACATGTTTACATTCGGAGAGCAGCATTTACAGCGGATCTTTCAGTCTATTATATTGTACAATAATATTGCAGTGATATTAACATACTGTAAACTTAGTAACTAAATCATTTTGACTATGGTATGTCTTTAAAAACTGAAAGAGTCGCTGACAATACGAAGTAACTTTGCCATCTGAATGAACAAACAAAGGGCACTGCTCTCACACACACTTACGAAATCTGCAGAGACAGAACAATCAATACAAACTGGAACCGTGACTTTTTTAAAAGGAGACGAGCGGCGAATCCGGAATTTTAATCATTTCCAGATGCGAAAAGCTCTCGGGTAAAAAATGTTCCTTACAAACGCATTTCTGTTGCGTGCACTGTATTCCACATGTGAGTCCAGCTGTGCTCTATCATGCATGTTAATGAAGTTGCACCGCATACACAATAGAGCGGCTGATATGTTTGAACCAAGTCTTTCTCATGAATAAATGTTGCACACTCAAAGACGTCACGATGCACTCGCAGCTACAGACATGCACTCTCCACGCTGGGCTACACGCATGATGTATCTAATCACCGTGACGCAGCTACAAAAATTTGTTTCAGACTGGAAGAACGAATTTGCTCAAAATAACGCAAAAACGACCAATTTTCACTTTTTAGTGCAATATATGTGTCCTAATGTGACTGTCAACAGCTCAAAAAATGTGTTTTGGTGATTCGTGACCCTTTAAAGTACGGTTCGGTTTCTTACCCAACGCTGAGTGTACTTTCAGCCGTCTTAATTAAAACTGGTCAAAAACTTACTACAAAGTCTATCTTAAATAAAAAAAAGTAGAATCACTTTAAACAGAATTAGCACATAATATTAATAAGAATAAGAATAATAATAATAATAATAATAATAATAATAATAATAATAATAATAA
>CAIGQZ010032545.1:7070849-7092432 GCA_903798205.1 Danio tinwini
CATCCATCCATTCATCCATCCATTTTCTTGCTTCATCCTTTGTCTCCATCTATCCAACCTTCCATCCATCCATCCATCCATCCATCCATCCATCCATCTCTGTTCATCTCTCTATCTCTCCATCCTTTCATCTCTCAGTCAATTCATCCATCCATCCATACATACATACATCCATTTTCTTGCTTCATTCTTTGTCTCCATCTATCCAAACTTCCATCCATCCATCCATTCATCATCTCTCCATCTCTCCATCCATCGATCCATCCATACATCTTTTTGTTCATCCATTCATCCATTTATCCATCCATCTCTTTGTTCATCGTTTTATCTCTCCATCCATCCATCAATCTCTTTATTCGTCTCTCTCTCTCTCCTTTCATCCATCCATCTCTTTTTCATCTCTTTTTCTGCATTCATCCATCCATCCATCCATCCTTCCATCAATTTCTTTGTTCATCCATCCACCCATCCATCCATCCATCTTTGTTCATTGTTTTATCTCTCCATCCATCTATCCATCCATCTCTTTGTTTATCTCTCTATCTCTCCATCCATCTGTCCATCCATCCATCCATCCGTCCGTCCATCAGTCCGTCCCTCTGTCTATTCATCTCTCTATCCATCTGTCAGTCCGTCTGTCAGTCAGTCTAAAATGCAAGATTGTTTCAAAGACATTTCTCAAACATGAGTATTTACGTCAATGAACATTGAATCAAAAGTCTAAGTCCTTGTGCCATTGTTCATGAGAAAGACAGTCAAAATATTTAGTCATACTGTCAATATAACACGTGCACTCTGTTAGTAGTACCTGATGTAAACACTGTCAATTTATGGCATTTACTGTAAGGCTGCACTTTCTACAGTATGTATATCATATCTCCATTTCAAAATGACAAATTTAAACATGACTGTATGTGGGATATTGATTGAAAGATACTGGATATTCACATTTAGAATTTTACTAGTGGTCTGACAAAAACAAGCAAGTAAACAAACAAACAAACAAAAACTTACAATGTCATTGTGATATTGAAAACAAAAGGAAATATGGGCACAAAGCTGAACACGCAAAATTAGAAAGGTAAACACGGGAAAACCCTATTGGGCTTTTAGTTAGCATTCAACACTGTTTGAAATTGCAGTGCAGTTTTTCTACACCTCGGTCTGTCAGGCCACTGATTCTCATCTACATCACAGCCTCTGACATTGTAACGCAGTGACTGACAGCATGGTCTACTATAGTGGCCCTTATTTTATTTGATATGTTGGCCTTTTCTGTTTTGCCTCTGAACCCTTCCACCACACATCCTGATCGTTTCCTGGATGTTCATTCATTGTCAGACTTGTAATTTTGCATTGCCCTCTGTCTATATACTGTCTGCTTTCAAATTGAAGATTGATGAGATGCATCTTTGAGCTAATTTAGAGAACTGGTTTATCATTAGTTGATCTACTTTCTCTTCATTAATTAAAGATTCACAAGCACGATTTATGGCAAATTCACAAAATTTGTCTTGTATAAATGTGTAGAAAATATGTTTGACACTTTACTAACTTGTTTATGTTAGCTATTTTATATTTATTGACTTGTACAATGAACAAATGACTTGATTTGAGGATGTCAGTTTCATGTTTAGCAGCCATAATTAATTATTTATTAACTAAACATGAATTATTTATTACTGTTGATTTGCTGTTTTATTTTTTATTTTATTTATTTAATTGTATTTATTTATTTTAAATTTTATTAAATTTTACTTTTTATTTAACTTTTTATTATACTTTTTATTTTATCATTTTTTATTTTATTTATTTTTATTAAAATTTAATTAAATTTAATTATGCTTTTTTACTTTTTAATTTCATTTTTAATTTTATTTAGTTTTTTTATTTTATTTTGTTTTGTTTTATTTTATTTTATTTTATTTTATTTTATTTTATTTTATTTTATTTTATTTTATTATACTTTTTATTTTACTTTTAATTAAATTACATTATGCTTTTTATTTGACTATTTTATTTCGTTTTTTTATTTATTTTGATTATTTATTTTATTTTAGTTATCATTTAATTTTATTTAATTATAATTTTTATTTAATTTATTCATACTTTTTATTTACTTTTTATTTTTATTTTTTATTTTTTTTATTTATTTAATTATGCTTTTTATTTAACTTTTTATTTTATTTCATTTTTTATTTTATTTTATTTTTAATTTATTTGTATTTAATTTAATTTTAGTTTTCATTTAATTTTATTTAATTGTTTAATTATACTTTTTATTTTACTTTTTATTTAGTTTAAATTATGCTTTTTATTTTACTTTTAATTACATTTAATTATGCTTTTTATTTTACTTTTTATTTTATTTCATTTTTTATTTTATTTTATTTTTTTATTTTTTTTTATTTTTTTGTTATTTAATTTTATTTAATTATACTTTTTATTACTTCCATGCTGTCACAAGCACCAGTGATCTAACCTGTGCAGTTTACTGAAGAAATACACATGATATGAACTGAAATGAACTACAACTCCCAGTAGTCTTTGGACTCATCACTCCTGACAATCATTCAGACACATATACAGATGAAGCTCATGATTGACTATACACTTCACATTGTCACACACTTTGCTGAGTCTTGTTAACTGTTAGCATTACACAGCGTTTTCCTGTGTCTAGACTTTGTGTTCCTTGAACCTTGCCTGGTTTCCTGGCTTTCGTTGTTTATCTCATGTATCAACCTTATTGCCTGTGACCTCGACTACACTTCTGGGTTTCCCTGTATGTGCCCGTTTGCTCCTGTTTGATCACTGCCTGCTTGACTGCTCTTGATTATTAAACTGCATGTTGATCCTCATCTCTGTTGTCACCTGACTCATCATGTAACACATGCTTTAGTGATTAATTGACAAATTAATAAAGTAATAAGTAATAAAGTAATTTTTGGTATAGTACCAGAATAAAAATAATTAAAATGACAATTAATTAGTATTTTGGGGATATAATCCTTACTGACTTTAATCCTTACATTTGATCTTTTAATTTGTTAGGTCTTTAATAATATTTTTTTCCTTAATCTTTTCAAATATATATGTACAATATAATATTTATATTTATATTGTGTAAAAACATGAAACAACAAACGCAGGGTTGTTTCAAAACATATTTCGGTAAGATCAGGACAAACATAACTACTGGCTTAATAAAATATAATAACATAATATATATATATATATATATATATATATATATATATATATATATAATAACATCCGTAAGTGAAGTTTATTTATAAACTAATTTCGAGAGGATCACATGCTTATAATTGCTTATTCAATTTATGATTCACCAGTCAGAAGATTCCTAAGCCACTATAAATACCCTAAGGTCCATATAACAGCCATCTTCATTTTGAGGAATCTCCCCTTCCACTACTCCTCCTCCTCCTTTCCTACTTGGGTGGCTCGGTGGCCCAGTGGTTAGCACTGTTGCCTCACAGCAAGAACATCACTGGTTTTAGTCCTTACCAAGCTAGCCGATGTTTCTGTGTGGAGTTTACACATTCTTCCCATGCTCACATGGGTTTCCCCTGGGTTCCCCGGTTTCCTTCCACCATCCAACAACATGCAACTTAAGTTAACTGACTAATCCAAATCAGCACCATAGACATGCTCTTAGTAAGTAGTTATCTCTTATCCCCTCTTGCCTTGTAAACAGGAGGGAGTCCTGGGCTCGAGGATCTTATGAGCTCAGGGTTCTCTCCCGGGACAGCATGCCAAACAAGCTTTATAATCAATCATCAGCTATGTGTGAACTCCTGAAATACAAATTCAACCCATCAGTTGACCCAAATTTGTGTTTTTTTTATTTATTTATTATTAATTTAATTTATTTTTGTTTACTATTTACTTTTGTCTTGTTTTACCACTTGTCACCCTGTGGATTTCACCAGCAGGTGTTAACAGGGCCAGTATGAATGTCATCACTGGTTTCTGGATCCGTGAATTTCTGGTTGGTGTTTGCACTGCTGGAGCTGCTCGTGTGCCTGTGAATATGGAGGGGCAGATCGGACTCTGCCGCTCTAATGGCTCTTTTATTCCAGTCTGTTGCCTACAGTGGCTGGCATAGCACTATTGCAGCAGTGCCACGCTGTGACGTGCGGGTGAGATGGGCACAAGTCGGTGTGGTCTGCTATAGAGTCAGCTGTGAAGAAGTTATCCATGCCATCTGTCCTTTATACCTTCTGGCCTCCATCTGCGTGGAGTTCCTCTAGTCAAATTCTCTCCGCAGTGCTCTCATATTCTTTTTTGCTCATGCTTCTGTCCCTGATAGATTTCAAGGCACCTTCACACGATCAGACTTCATAAATGAGTTCTAGTTAAAATTCCACTTTTTAGTCTATGGTCTAGTTTCAAGGTCGGTTTTGTGAAGCTAGTAAAATCATATTTAGCTTCAATTAAAAGAAAAGGTCATTTACAAAATGTAAAATTTCAGTCATTTGCTTTCCCTCGTGTTGATTTTAAACTTGAATAGCCTTTTGAAATTATTTTTTTTAAGAATCTACTGGTGACTGGTTTGAGTTCAATGAAAATATGAGTGTGGGCGCAATTTCAGTCTGGGTTTTTGGTTAATTTGCTCCAGAGAAAATGATTAGCTTCTATGACATCTAATTTTTCATTATGACATTTTGTCACAGAAAACAAAGCTGTGTGCTGGGCTAAAGGTGCCACCTGTGACGTGAGCACATGTGATGGTATTTTAATAAGCTTGTGAGCTTATACGCGTGTAAAGGAGCTGAAAACAGCATTAGCATTTCCTACGTCACGTACACAAATGAAGATCTGCTGCAGCTATAGTGAAAAAAATATGCCCTATATATATATATAATATTTTTTTTATTCTGACATTTTTTCTTGTTTTTGGGATGTTTAAACACATTTAAAAGTGTTGCATTTTAATTCCAGTCCAACTGCACCAGAGGATATTTAAACACAGTCAATCTGCTTGTTTGGTTTGCACCATTCATTCTTTCAATTTCTTTTCGGCTTACTCCTTTTATTAAGCAGGGGTTGCCACAGTGGAATGAACCGCCAACTTATCCAGCATATGTTTTATGCAGTGAATGACCAGCTGCAACCCACACGCATACACTACAGCCAGTTTAGTTCAATTCAATTCACCTGTACCGCATGTCTTTGGACTGTGGGGGAAACTTGAGCACCCGGAGGAAACCCACGCAAACATGGGGAGAACATGCAAACTCCACACAGAAATGCCAACTGACCCAGCAGGGGCTCAAACCAGCGACATTCTTGCTGTGAGGTAATCGTGCTACCCCATGTGTGTGAAAGAGTGTGCATGGGTGTTTCCCAGTGTTGCGTTGCGGCTGGAAGGGCATCCACTGCATAAAACATATGCTGGATAAGTTGGCAGTTCTTCACTGATAGTTAAAGACAAAATGCAGCCACACGTAGCTCTGGCTACATAATTCGCACTCTCCAGAAATGTATACTGGGATATGTTTTTACAATGAGCCTGTATTGCAGCGGTGCGTCAAATATGAAGAAATCCAACATTATTTTTTAACATTTTTTTAAAGTACCTTTAAATTACAATTTTCACCCAAATTTAAGGGTTTGTCAATATTTGTTTAAAGATTGGGTTAAAACAGGCATTTTATTGTGCACACAAAAGTATTGTATGACTGAGTTGCTATATAGTAAACAAATCTTATATAATGTTTTTATTTGTGCCGCAGATAATCTAATGAAATTGACACTGGAACTGTCAAGTATCAGGATAATCTTTGTGACCGTAATACAAGTATTTTGGAAATACGCAATCGCTTTATTGAAACAGCAGACCAAACTGTTTTAAATTGTTATCTAGCACTGGCCGTGTAATGTAGTAATTGTTATTTTGATTTGCATCTCTTAATCGCTTGATCATTTAATTTCGATTGTCTGATTGATTTGCTCACAAATGGAATTAATCTGGTTTCTGAGTCTGCAATGACTCAGGCAACAGCTCACTGCTCGCATAACTGTTTCTTTTTGACAGAGATAATACATAGCGTACAAATCTTATTCACTATTTTAATGACATTTTAATAGTCCCTTATTTAGACTTAGTATGAAAGACATCAGCGTGAGTAAATAATTACCCCCCTCTCTCCAAGAAAAAAAATACATTCATGATCCATAAACTCTGAATCACCCTCTTGAAAGTTTTGACAACATGTTTATAAGCAACTTTATCAAAAATTTATGCTAAATATTAGCTTTGGAGTCGTGCCTTGTAAACACTTGCGCTTAGTTTTTTGATGTACAGAAACAAACTGATTGAACTTGGAATTGATTGGATATCAAAAACAAAATCTTCAGCGGCGCTACAGAGGGACATAAAAAAACTGGAGTGTATCACTGCTTGTATCCAGCCGCCAGCAGAGATTCTCTGGTTAGGGTTTTTTTTGCAACCGTTTGGAACTTCCATGATAGACATTCATAATGAAGTATGGATGTTTAAACATCTCCGCTAAATGGAAAGACAAATTTAAAGTAAGCAGCCGCGTGTACTTCATCTGTGTATGATTAAGTATGCTTCTGCCAAAGGAGATAACCGCACACACTGCAGGGTCCTTCGCAGAAGTTTTGAAGTCCTTGTCACAGCGTCTGCTTTCCGTTTCCTCCGTCTTCCAACATTTTTAATGAGTTTGCCCACCCAGATCTCCCACTGCGCTCCCTCCCACATACCTTGTTGTGTTGCGTTTTCCCCCTCCCTCTTAGCTCAACTTGTGCAGGTGCGACTCATCTCTGCTTTCCTGGCTGCCGTTCGGTAAACAAAGCATTCAGCAGTGGAGAGCGATTCAATTAAGGTTAATTGAAAAGCTCAGTCTGTCTGGGGCTCCCAAACGCTACCGTCTCTCTTTCGGTTTGCCAGCATGGTGTAGAACATAAAACTCTGACTACACTACTACTCTACAGTACTTCTTTTCCATTGCCATTTTTGTTCACCCACCTGGCCCTGGATCTTATCTTAGCAGCCAAGCTGGTCTCTGGGGCACTAGCCGACAATGGCCTTATTAAATTGGGATTCTCTCTTTAAAATTTCCTCAGGACATGTTGTATGGCAGAATTTTTGGTGTGGTGGTTGCTTTTTTAGATATTTATGGTCTAGGAAAGACCTCTTTTTTTGCAGAATTGAGAAATGTTTTTTGGTCCCACTTTATATTAAGTGACCTTAACTAATATGCCCTTACATTGAAATGAATAATTCATTACTAATGTAAATATACTCACTGGCCACTTTATTAGGTACAGGTACCGGGTTAGACCCCCTTTTGCCTTCAGAATTGCCTTAATCTTTCATGGCATAGATTCAACAAGGTACTGGAAATATTCCTCAGAGATTTTGGTACATATTGACATGATAGCATCACGCAGTTGCTGCAGGTTTGTCAGCTGCACATCCATGATACAAATCTCTCATTCCACCACATCCCAAAGGATCTCTACTGGATTGAGGTGTGGTGACTGTGGAGGCCATTTTAGTACACTGAACTCATTGTCATGTTCAAGAAAGCAGTCTGAGATGATTCGCACTTTATGACATGGTGTGTTTTCTTGCTGGAAATAGCCATCAGAAGATGGGTACACTGTGATTGACATGGTCAGCAGCAATATTTAGGTAGACTGTGGCATTGACACAATGCCCAATTGGTTCTAATGGGCCCAAAATGTGCCAAATAAAATATACTCCAAGCCATTACACCAGCACCACCACCAGCCTGAACCGTTGATACAGGGCAGGATGAATCTTTGCTTTCATGTTGTTAATGCCAAATTCTGACCCTACCATCCGAATGTGGCAGCAGAAATCGAGGCTCATCAGACCAGGCAACGTTTTTCCAATCTTCAATTGTCCAATTTTGGTAAACCTGTGTGAATTGTGGCCTCAGTTTTCTGTTCTTAGCTGACAGAAGTGGCACCAGATGTGGTCTTCTGCTGCTGTAGCCCATCTGCCTCAAGGTTCAACGTGTTCTGCATTCAGAGATTCTCTTTTGCATACCTTGGTTGTAAATTCAGTTATTTAAGTTACTGTTGCCTTTGTATTAGTTTAAACCAGTCCAGCCATTATCCTCTGACTTCAAAATGCATTTGCACCCACAGAACTGCCTCTCACTGGATATTCTCTTTTTTTCGGACCATTCTCTGTAAACCCTAGAAATCCCAGTAGATCAGCAGTTTTGTCTGGCACCAACAACCATGCCACGTTCAAAGTCACTTAAATCACCTTTCTTCCCCATTCTGATGCTCAGTTTGAACTGCAGCAGACTTTCTTGATCATGTCTACATGCCTAAAGCATTGAGTTTTTGCCATGTAATTTGCTAATTAGAAATTTGCATTAACAAACAGTTGGGCCGGTGTACCTAAAAAAGTGACCGGTGAGTGTATATGTTTTTACATAGTAATTATGCTCAATTAAATACCTGCATGTAATTACATCTGCAATTCATTTATGTAATTACATTTATAATTACACCGTTGACAAACTCTTACACCTTAACCCAAACCTACTCATACCACCAAAACATTTGGTATCCTTACATGCACCTCAATAGCACCAGAAGTGTTGAACACAAACACATTAAGTACATTGTATTTATATTTTGATGTAAGTACATAGTAGTTAAGGACACTAAATATAAGGTGGGAACAGTAAAGAAGAAGTGATTTTGGGGTAAGTCAAGGTTTGTGAAAGCTATGGTATTCTAAGGTTTGCAACAATTGCATAATCTCAGGCTTCTTTGTCATAATTAAAAAAAAAGCTGTTTATTCTGAATAAAAAAATACAACAATAAAAAACAACCTATTGTTTGACCTTTTTGCAGCTAGAGTAGATAGAGATTGATATCTACATGAAGTACTACTCTGACCAAAAAGGATATAAATAGGTTCCTATTTTCTTCTAGGTTATGTTCTGTAAAATGTTCTGTAAGTCTCAGCAATAACTTTGTTGCTGAGTAAACTACAATATGCAGCAAGTTTTATGTGCAACATTATGCTTGATTTATAGGGCAAATTGGAGCGCTGAATGATTTTATAGATGACAAAAAATCACCAGGCATGAAAAACATTCACCTTGAAATTCTGCTTTTAGTGCCACCTATAATATGTTCTGGAACGTGTTAAGCCATTAATTCTGGTTAAACTAATTATTTTACTTCTGTTGAAGTGTTAAAGAAAATACAAGGTAAAATGCATTCAACTTATAAAACTGCATACAGCTTTGAGTACAAATTATTATACATAATGTGTTCATTACTTTGCTTGGATAGGTCAGAGTTGGGTTTTGTAATAAAGGGTCAAACATTGTCATTAGATCTGACATTTTAGGGAGCATTTTGAGATTTTGTTGTTGCATTTTGTTATTGTTGTCGCACTTGCCTTTCCTGCGGTAAAGCTTGGAGAGTGTGCTCATTAAGTTAACAAGCATAATGCTTGACTCTGAATTGCTGAACAGGTGAGAGGCTCTTTTTTTTTTAGAGCGGCATTACTCCTGATGAAATGTTTTGGTAAACAAACATCAATTGACCCATGGATGATGTTGTATTTGTGGCCTTTTCTTCACCTTTTCATAAATGGCTAAGTGCATGTGCAAAAAGGTGAACATACTGTGTATTGTAAGAATCCATACAAAATTTAGTTGCCACTATTTGACTAATCAATTTCCTACCACTGAAAAGTAGTTTTATTGTTTGTCCTTGAAACAACTGAAGATGTGTTCATGTTTATCATTGCTCATTGAAATTTCACATGCAATATCCAATAAATCTAATAGTAATCCGATCTATCAAAAATTTGAGAAAAAAATTCTCCCAAGCAGATTTTGCTTGTTCATTCTAGTCACATAAATTTGACACAACAGCCTGGTGACTTCTGTGTGACCTTCATATGGTTTTTATGCTGTTGACAGTGAACAATGAACCTGGTTTAACCCTCCAGTGCTTGAAATGCCAGGCTTAATCCCATTCAGAATTGTGTCAGATGAACCATAGGGGTTACACTGGCACAGTGACTTAGAGTAAGGTTTAGGGGGTTAGTGTAATGGGTGCCAGCTAGTAAAAGCTGTGTCTTTACCACTCTTATGCACTCCTACTGTATCTCCTATGTTTGAGATACTGGATTAAATCCTGCTTTAAGAGGGGTGAGAAAAAGCAGAGGGGTTAAACTGGAGCCATGACCTACACGGGAGTGAATTTTGTTGGATGTGATGGGGTGAAGCCTACGCCCCATGTTTGAGTTTTAAATCTCAATCAGAAAGGTGTAAGAAAAACCAAGGGGTAACCTTGATGCTATGCCTCGAATGGATTTAAGGTGTATAGGGGCCATTGTAATGAGTAAAAAAATAACAAAAAAAAAGTAACAAGTAACTAACGCTAAAGGCTGTAGTCTTTAGCATATTTGTTGGCATGCCTACCTCACACATGAGGTGAGAAGAACCAGATATATTACAACTGGTGCCTTGACCTACATTAAATAGGAGTTTTGGAGGTAGTAATATAATAAGAGTAGCAAGTCACACAGTGTGAATTCTGATGATTGGAATGTTTATTTCCACACACATGGCATTAATGAGCTTATGTAAACATCATTGAGACTTGAAATATGACAGTTTTATGACTAGGTGAATTCTGAAGCAATCAAAGGAAATTCCACACCAAAACAGACAGAGGAAAACACTATCCCAACTTTAGATAAACTGACAAAAAACAAACAAAAAAAACAAGCTACTAAACTAGCTTAGTCTTTTCATGGCATCTATATATTGCTGCTCTCTGATCATTTGAAGTAAAGATAAAGTAAGTACGTTACTTTAGATCAAAGTGTCTGCTAAATAAATAAATGTAGATTGTCCTTTTCAACCACACACAAAGTCAAGTCGACAGCCCCAGAACTTTAATGTTTAAAAAGATTGGGAATTTGACTCGGCATAGCTCGAAAATTCCTCATTTCATTCAAGCAACAAATTTGCTTCATTTGCGCGTCAAATTCACAACACAATATATGTGGATTTGCATCATGGGGAGGGCTTCTGTCTGCCTGGTGACTCTAGCTTCATTGCTAATGGCTAACATGGATTTAATTGACATAATAGCTGTGCTTTATGTGCTTCAGGAAGGCTGAAAGACAGCATATATTTGTTTGGCGCCGTGTCTGAGTCCACTAGATCCTTTCAGAGGTGCACCCAGCTCTGTAAGTTCATCAACTCCTCCAGAATCTATATCTGGATGATGAAGGCTTTCAGCGGTGCTTTAGACTGAGCCAAAACAAGTTTGATGAACTGTTGTGTGGTTTCGGCAAGAGGATTTGCCCTCGGGACACCATCAACAGGCACTATGTCATAATCACTCCCCTACAATAGCAAGCTTATGATTTGCTAATGTGGTGCGAATGACCGTTGAAGTTCAGATTTTCCAACTTGAGCGCACAAAACACACAAAACAATCAACTCGCGTTGCTTGATTTGCACCTCATTCGTGTGAAACATGCCACAGGATGTCTATTCATGTCTTTGTATTGACTTAACATGTAAATCACCCGCGCTTTATGCTTCATCAACGCCTGGTGTGAACGCAGCATTAGAGGGATGTGAGAAGAAACAAGGGGTTACATTGGTGGCGTAATTTGGATGGAACTGAAGTTTAGGTGGTGCAATAGAGGCCACAAAGACTCTGGCTTCAAAGAAACTTCTTGGTAGCATTCCAACCTAGCTAGAAACAATGGTTCAGATCAACTCGGTCCTGAAGTGTCTTGCAGAGTTCACCTCCAATAATAATCAAACAAACCTGCCTATAGCACCCTTATAGCTTTCTAGTAATCTTAAAGACACTGCTTAGCATGTTCAGATGTGGTTGATTTGTGTTGGAGCAATACTCTGCAGGACATCGGCCCTCTACGACAGAGTTTTCCCACCCATGAACTAGAAGGTTTACACCTCACATGCACCTCAACATAAAAGGCCATTATTACTACTATCATTTCATAAATCAGACATATTAGGAGCAACTCACACATGTGTCAAGCTTGAAATGGGGATGGACAGGGGGCGACTCTCTGAGCTGTATTAAAAGCCACATTGCACAGTTGTGCATATGGAGGAAGATTCACCTTGTCTTTGAGCAGCTGCAGCTTCATTAAGGGATTGGCGATGATGCAGGGAGTCCCATCTGCCGTTGCTGATGGTGTTGGCGATAGCGCCTGGGCCATGCACGTTTTAGCTTGGCATGTCTAATTCACCCAGCATAGCGACTACATGAAAGATCCGACTGCGAGCAAGTGTTGGGCATTACCTAGCCACTTCCCATGGGGCCTTCTGGCCATCAGAGGTGGAAGGCTTGACCCAGCTTCATTGTGGTGGCTCGGTTAGATGAGTTGGGATAGGGAACTACATAAAAAGATGGAGAAATCTGCTAATATTTTGTAATTATTGCATCATTTTTGCTATGTTACATCATTAAGGTTTAGTGCTATGATTAAGGATGGATTTATGTTGCCCTCCAGTAAAACGTTTTAAATTCTGTATGTCTGCATATCTTCGTTTTTTTTGTGATGAGGCTATTTAAGCAATAGCTGTCGGCATGGTTCATTAGGCCAGAGAATTTTTAACTGGAAAGCTTGTGCTTTCCATCAAGACAAATTTCAGTGTGTTTAACTTTGCTGGATGCTTGTTGTGTCTCTTTTCCATTTTGAAATGTCAAAGCAGTTTGGATTTTTACTTCAGTGGTGTTAGCAGAAACTGTATTTAACTTTGGTCAGTATCGGTTCACCATACAGTATAGCTTAGCCATATAATTTTAGCATGAGAAATTTGATTGATTGTTTTCAACTCTGAGCTGTATATGATCATAGAAAATGTCTGACAATGTTATTATTTATTTTTTCTACTTTCTTTTCTGCCCTGTTATTATTATTGAAGCAAATGTAAAGAACTTTAAAGAAGTTTTAGAACTGTGAACTAATATATATTGATTTTAATTCTGATTAGTGTTTAGTAATGTGTCCTCTTTAATATCTTCAATGCAGCCTCGTTTTCTGCTTAGCTATGTATGAAGTATGAAGACACATCTAAAAGTTTGCACTTATATATTTGAAACATACATAAACAAAAATAAACTACCTTGTACACTCAACCTAGCCTTTATAAATGGAAATGAGTTCAAATATTGTGATGAAGATACTCCATTAAGGCAATGACCTGTTCCAGAAAGACCACTTATAATGTCTGTTAAACTGAATACATGGCACAGGACCAAAAATCTATTAAGTAGGCACTTATTTTAACAGGAGTATCGACAAAGATGTTTTGTAGGATGCTGCTTAAAACAGATGTCACTTTGATCGCTGTAGCATGTCACCTCGTGTCACAATATTAAAGATATTGCTTGAGAATTTAGTAAAGCAGACAGTTTTGAAAGCATTTGTTGACTGGTGCAGTGTCAGTGCCGAATGTGTAGCCTGTGAAAGTAAATGTTGAGACCTACAGAACCTGATTTTAAGATGGAATGGATGTATTTTTAAGGTTCAGTAATGATTTCTTTCTAATTTAAGTTTAAACATTATATTACTGATAAAAAAGGTTTGAATTTATGCAAAAAAATGTACAAAATATTATATATTTTACAAAGTATCGCTAAGATTTAAGTAATGTTTAGACAATGTATTTTGGATTTACTTATGAAGCCACTTGTCTTGTTTATTTCATGTTTATTTCATGTACTCATTATATGAGTAATTTGACTGACTGAATGATTGTCATGAAATAAATGTGATTACAGTGTTGGGTTACTGCGTTACTGTAACGGCATTACTTTTGACAGTAACTAATATTGTAACGCATTACTTTTTACAAAGATTAACTCATCATTACAATATGATATAATATCATTAATATGATGTGTTTGTCCGTTACGTGGTAAATTAATTAATTTTGGCTGCAGTCTAGCCTACATCTTCCTGTTTACAGCGACAAGGCATTGTGGGATTGGTGGATGCCAACCTACCACTGTAAAAAGGAAGCGTCATGCACGAGGCGCCAGACTGAACAACAGTAAAATGAAAGCAGAGAGAACAGGTGCACGTGAGAGAGAATGAATCCGCGTAGGGTAGGTGGAGTGTGCGCGTGAGAGAGCCCGAGAGACTATTAACGTTACTATTATTAATTACTATGACTACTATGTTTTAAGTAAATAAGCACACATTTGTTATCTGTATAACAAAAATGATTAGTTTAGTAGACACAGTGACACATTTCTGTTATATTTCAGATCATTCATTAAATTTTTTTTTGGTTTAGTCCCTTTATTAATCAGGGGTCGCCACAGCAGAATGAACCGCCAGTTTATCCAGCACGTTTTACACAGCGAATGCCCTTCCAGCCGCAACCCAACACTGGGAAACACCCATACTCTCATTCACACACATACAACATGGCCAATTTAGCTTATTCAATTCCCCTATGCTGCATGTCTTTGGACTGTGGGGGAAACTGAAGCACCCAAAGGAAACCCAAGCAAACACTGGGAGAACATGCAAACTTCAGCCGGGGCTCGAACCAGCAACCTTCTTGGTGTGAGGCGATCGTGCTACCCACTGTGCCACTGTGACAGCCTTATTTCAGAATACGTTATTTAAAATGTATAGTGTTGCATTGCTCAGAAAAATGCTGTGAGGTTTTTGAGGTATGTGTGCAGGTTTTGCACTTTGAATATACACAGCTTACTTCACAAGTTGTTGACCTACGTCGTTTAATTTGTGGTTGGTTTAAAAATTGTTCATAGATTAAATTTTTTAGCAGCTGTTATGTTTTTATATTGTTTAAAATCCATAATATTTATTGTTGTCTATATAGGCAATTTTTTGTTGCTGAGTTTTACCAAATTGATTCTGAATGATAATTCAGATTACTTTCATTTATTTCATAAATGTTTTGTGTTTGATGTATATTGTCGCTATGAGCTGTGAAGGAACATGTTTAAGGGTTAAATACTGTAAAAACCTTCATGATGCTGAAGTAACTTTAGATTTTGCTTTTTTAGTTTCTGAATATATTCTTCAGCTGGTCGTGTGTTTTAGTTGTGAGAATGTAAATGACTTAAAACTGTGGAGCTGATCTACAGTGTATTTTTCATGCAGCACTGAAATGACAATATGAGGGTATTAATGGGAGCATTACAATTTTTCTTTGGAAAAGTAACTCAAAAATTACTTTTTAACAGTAATGCATTACTTTTTGGTGCAAGTAATCGATAAAGTAATTGAGTTTTGAATGAAGTAATTATTAGTAACTGCAACTAGTTGTTATTTTTTTCATTAACTAGCACAACACTGTGTGATTACTAAATAAATGTAAACAATATTCATTCTAAAACAGGTTATACAACCACACAAACATTTGAAAGGCGTCAAACTTCTTTTTGCTTTCTCTGGAGATCATCTTTAAGAGAATATTAATGCTTTCTGCAGGTTTTCATCAAAATTCCTTGTCCAAATCAGGGTTACAAAAGGATCAAAATAAACTGTATAGCCTAAAAAGAAAAAAAAATTCCCCCCATTGTTGCCTTAAGAATTTCCTAGCCAATTGTTGCAAAACGTGGAACGAATTGCAGGGTTCTGTAGCATGGCTGACAATGGAGCACTATCATTTGACAAAAAGCCCCACCAAAAACCAGAGAGTGAAATCTTCCAAGTAAGTGCCTTTCCAATAAATGGGCCCATTTTAGAGCTAGAGGAGTGATGGAGAGATGGGAAATGATAGGGAAAAAAAGAAGCAGAATGACAGTGGCTGACAGAAGCTACCTGTAATGTTTATCTCACAATCGTTGTCGTGCAGCAAAGGTGGATCCTTGAATACATGTTTTTGTGTGTGGTTGGAGGATTGAGGTATTACCCTCAGCGCATCGGAGTATATTCCTCATCCCCCCGGAGGAGAAAATGAGGCAGATGTTGTATTGATCAGGTTTGCATTCATGCTGTTCTTCTGTTTTCACATTCTGCCTCATGCTCTTGTCATTTTTTATTTGAATGACATTGATTTGTTTTATATCCATGTTGTGTGATCCTGCTTCTTTTGTGGAAATATTTAACTGTTTACATGCATAGGTTTGGTCTTTCCAAATAAATTTAGCCTGACTTCATATTCTGACTGCAGTGATTATACAGAGATTAAATATTCTGCTACTGTAAAAATTATGATGGAACCTCAACATGATCAGAAATCAGAAAGGGATAAAATGACAAGATTGCAGCATCATCATTATTTTTGCACAGAGGTCTATAAGTAATTGTATTGACTTTAGCAGTCTCTGTTTCTTCATGTGGCAATGGTGACAGTTCAAAAAGGGGAAAAACAATTGACATCCTTTCAGCTCTAAATAAACTTTTGATTATTTTTATTGGTGTGAATCATATTGTAAAAGTCTATTATATTGAGATCTGCACCATAAAAAAAAAAAAAAAAAACTTCACACAAGTGAGTGGGCTTAACAAACCATCTGTAGAAACACATGTAGAAACCACATGTAGAAACACTTTTCCCTCTCTAAAAAAAAACAAAACAAAAAACAACCCCACCTCCTTACTCTAGCAGTTTATTATCTGAGCACAAACAGTTAGTGCTACTAATACTTCTGTGTTATTTGATTGTTTGTAACTTTGTAATTAACTGAAAAGGGTAAAAAACGGAATCTATTTCTCGACAGACACAGATTTGAATGCAGTACTTCGAAGGTTTACCGTTTCAGGTGTACGATCACACTGGTGTGATCAGCCTTGGCTGGTCTCTAAAGAGTATGATCACACCGGTGTGATGAGAACGTTCAGAGCGCACTGGTAATTCAAATCTGACGGCACGCGCTGAGGCACAGCAAGAGGTGTGCAGCGCTTGTTATAAATGACAATTTATCCATGCTTTGAAACAAATAACTTTATTTCAGGTTTCAGACATTCAAAAACACATAACTACAAGCAAAACATACCGTTTAACATTTTTTAAATACACGCGGATATCTATGGAGACGGCAATAATATTTTTTTTTTATATGGATGATGTGCTTTGTTTACATAAGATACACAATGTTTATGTTACTAGTATATTTTCTTACCTTTATGTATCTCAGCAGAAAATTATGAATAAACATGACATAGATCCAGCAGCTCGGATCTCTACTGCGGTTGTTGCTAGAAGGGATACAGCTGTAATCGGAGGTTAAAGAGAAGTAAAAATATTATTTGTTGTTCAGTGTCACAAACTTCATGCGATATTGACGTGAATATCCTCAGCTGTACCCCATCTAGACTTCAGCGCTCTGCAGGAGAGGGTGAAGTCTAGATGGGACACAACTGAGGATACTCAAGACCAGGTCAGTATAGCATAATCGAATACGAGTATCCTCAGCTGTATCCCTTCTAGCTAATAGAATACAATTAATGCGTAGTTTAATAAATAATATAAATACTCATTTACTTCTGATTACAGCTGTGTAGCAACAATGGCGGCACCTATTAATTGTCATATAACAAATAATATGATCATTATTAAGCTGTTAATTATTAACATAAGCTAATAATAATGACCGTAAAAACTGCTTTTATACTTTTTCTGGAAGATAAAAATAATGTCAGATGTACTGTGAAAATTTATTTGTCCTGTTAAACATAATTTGTGAAATTTGGGAAGAAAAAGTTCAAAGGGGGGCTAATAATTCAGACCAACTGAAAGTCGATTTGGACAAAAGCCTCTGCTAGATTGCAAAATGTTAATGTAACAATTATCAGGCATAGGAATTCATGATCATGTTTGTCACTTAATTGGGTTGCAACAGTAAATGTAGATACAGCGCAAAGCCGATTTACCGGCATATTTCAAACAATTCCACTTATTCCACTCAGTTCAAGCAGTTCATCCACATTGTCTTTATTACTCGGTTTGTCAAACACAGCTTTCAGATATGAACGACATATGTGAGCACATATCTCACAAACCCTAAAAGCTGATTTACTTCACTTTCATTTCAATTTCTCTCATCTCTTTGTCATCTTCATCATAAAAAGTGAGCCCTTTGCTATTTTAGAATGGATTTAGATGGATTTTGATCTGTTTGCACGAACGGCTCTATTACCTGTAATTGTTTCGGAGTGTTTGCACATTAAGAACAGAATATATTTTCAGTATATTATGTAGTTCTGTGCGTGCTGCACATTTTCAATAATAGCAGCGTGAACAATAATGGCTTTGACGAGAGTAAAATGACAGTTTTGAGTCGACACTCATAAAGTAGGTGGTAGAATGTCAGCATTTGTCAGCTGAGGAATGTTTGCACAATTTCATCACTTTGATTTATTGCCGTTTGTAATTTTGACAACAGGCTTTTTCTGTCTCACTCACAGATTCTTTCCTTGTGTTCACACTTGAAGAAAAAAAATGACTTTCTTTCATCTAGTAGTGTAAAAAGATCTTTTGGGAGATGAATTACATTGTCACAATGCTGTCTTCCTCATTAATATGAACTCCATGATCTGCAGGATGCATAAGACAGAATTGCATCAAATGAAAGTGGAATGCACAGCACGTTTTTTTTTTATATATTATTATTATTTTGACACCAATCTGAATATTTGCTCCACGCTGCTTCATGACTGGAGATGCAGATGAAGTCTATGTCATCTAAAATATGACTTTATCCTGTCAGAATGAATCTGCCCTCTTATAACATTATGTCCATTATCTTGAGATGCCTCGTCGGATGTGATGCCTCGTCGGATCTGATAGCCGGTGCAGGAAATAGAAGCATTTCAGAAAGAATATTAGGGTAGAAGATGATTAGCTACGCCTTTCCTTTTTTGATCTGACAGGGTTGTGTTTTTGAAGTAGAAGTTGATGGAAAGCAAGATAACACAAGATTGTAGGCTTGGAACAGAAATGCATTGTAGTCAATCATGGTACTTGTGACAAATTGAAGTAGTAAGTCATTTCTGAAATACGGCCAGAGCTCATTTCGTAGATAGCTTTGCATTTCTTTTTCGGATATGCGACTGC
Source organism: Danio tinwini (assembly GCA_903798205.1). Taxonomy (NCBI): domain Eukaryota; kingdom Metazoa; phylum Chordata; class Actinopteri; order Cypriniformes; family Danionidae; genus Danio; species Danio tinwini. The sequence goes on from CAIGQZ010032545.1 coordinate 7,089,950, forward strand.
TTAGAGTTATTGCCAGTGTCATACGTTCTAGGGTTATGGAGTAATTTGTGGCCTGTACTTGTGGTGTTTTTTGGCCTGCTATTAATTTACAAACTGTCAGGATGTAAACAAACCACAGGTAGCCACACACAGCAGATGTTCTTCAGGGTCTCATACTACATTCCAGGTGTTTGTTCTGACATATTTCGCTATCATAGCTGCCAGTATTTCTCTCCCTCAGACTCTCTTGCAGATTTCTTGATGAGACAGTGTGTCATTTTTACCCTTTTACTGATGTGAAACAGTGTTCTCCAGACATGCACTCCAATCTCTTTTCCATTGCTCGCTATAAGTTCTAGTGAAATTGCAAAACCAAATGCAACTCCACTTCTGATATGCAGCCGCTGTTTTCTTTTTTCTTTTCTTTTTTGGCACTTGAAATAAATTAAACATTAATTAGGAAATTATTTTATTTCAGTTAAAAAAAGGTTTCGTTAACACTTTGGTTTAAGTTACAATTCATCCTATTAACATACAAGTCAGCATTGGGATATTCAAGTCAATTCAGTTCATGTTTATTTCTATAGCTTTACATATAAGTTCTAGTAAATTGAAACTGTGTCAGTCCAGTTTTAAGAGTTGAAGTTCAGTTTAGCCCAGTTTAGTGTAGTTTAAATCTCACTGTTGAAAGTGCAAGCACTGAAGAGCAAATCCATTGATGCGCAGCTCCACAAATACCAAACCAAGAAAGTCAGTGGCGAGGAACCAAACTTGACCAATTGACGTAAAGTGAAGGAAAGAAACCTAGAGAGAAAAATGTGGTCTTTAATCAAGTTTTGAACTGAAAGAGAATGTGTCTGAGCCTTGGACATTATCAGGAAGGCTGTTCCAGAGTTTAGGAGCCATAAATAAGAAAACTCAACCTCTTTTAGTAGACTTTGCTATTCTGGGTACTACCAGAAGCCCTGGGTTTTGAGATCTTAAATAGCAGGTTGGATTGTAGCGAGACAGAAGATTGGTTAGATAAACAGGGATTAGATTCTTTAAAGCTTTATAGATGAGATGTAATATTTTATAATCAATACTGAACTTAACAGGCAGCCAGTGTAAGGAGGATAAAATTGGGGCATACCCCATAGTGACAGAGCTGTCACTTTAAGAATGAACATATCTATAAGGAAAGCATTTGATTACTTTCGTAACTTTTTCTTATCTAAGACAAAATTATTTGTTTGAAGATGTAAAGATGGCAGGACGGACATGCTTCCATATTATTACGTGTATTTGTCTGTTTAAAAACACACCCAAATCCCAACGTTTTCACTTTCGCTCCTTTTTAAATCGGGTGTACAGAAGCTGATCTAGGAACTGACTACTTTATTATTCAATGAGCTTATCAATCAGCCTGTCAATCAGCACCATTACATGAATTGACTGATTCAGAGGTTGCGTAGGAAGGGTGATGATCGACGCACAGCTTTAATAGAAAAGAAGTGAATGCAGCAGTTTTTATATAAATTTTAAGACGTTTTCAAGCCAAAATAAAACGGAGCATATTTCTCTTGATCAGCTCTTGCAATTATATGACATTTGAGATCGGCTCTTTGATTCTACTTTCAGTTTTCATAGAAAAAAATGGGAGAAATGTGGGAAAAAACGTGATGATAGTGGGAAAGAATGGTAAAATACAGAAGAATCCCGGAAAAAAAATATATATATGGGAGGGTTGACAGAGGTACTCTAAGGTTATTAACTGCTGGCTTATTATCTGCCTATTATTAAGATATCAACTGCAGTTCTAAAGTATGACCCTTATTCTGCATCCCTAATCCTACCCAAAACCTAAACCCAACTTCTACTTTAACTATTAATAAACAGCTAATTAGTAGTTTATTAAGCTAGTAATATTAGTTAATGGTTTAACACTGTGAATTGTGACCTAAACTAAAGTGTTACCAAGGTTTCTTGTGTTTTTACTAAAACATATTATACAAAATAAAAATAATTTAATTATGGAAATAATTTTTTCATATTAACAGTCACACTTTACAATAAGGTTTCAATATTTAATGTAAGTTCATGTATTTACTAACATAAACTAAAAATGAAAAATGCTTGTACAGCAGCTTCTTGTGGACTACTTGTTCAATATTTACTATTGTAAATAGTTATATAATATTAAAATCCAAATTCATTCTTGTTAGCATTATTAACGCACTGTGAGTTAACATGAACAACAAATTAACAATTTTATTTTCATTAACTAACATTAATAAGATTAATGTTGTAATATGTATATTGTTTATTGTTTGTTCATGTTGGTAAATGCATTGCCTTAAATACAACCATATTGTAAAGTGTTTCCATATTAAACCATTATAAATGTGGAGTTTTAGCATGCACAAATGAACAGCATGGTCTCTATAGATTACCTTTTCTGAGCCACTTCTTTTGAAATTTTCAGTTTATCAGATAGCATTAGTTCTATTTTGAATCTGCCGCTT
>CAIGQZ010032545.1:7107800-7132217 GCA_903798205.1 Danio tinwini
ACACACACACACACACACACACACACTGTAAATGAAATGAGTAGAAGTAACAAATATGTTCACCTTGACACTTTGTGCTTACTTCGCAGTTTATGTGATTTCAGCACAGGGTGTTTTGGAGAATGTGATGTGTGAGGATGGATTGACAGCAAACTGATGTGATTGGCCAAGTGTGCATTTTTAGTTTTATTTTGGTGCATAATGCATCCAATGTTCAGGCAAGGATTGCATCATGCATGATATAATAAGGCACTAGGGGTTAAAATGTTTTGCGGCATTGGGATTTTGGGTGGGTTGGATGTTGGACGTTCTTTTAGATTATTAAGAAGTAAACATCCAAAAAAAAAAAAAAACGTCTTTAGAGCCTATTATTATTATTATTTTATCCATGCCAGTTCTGCTTGTTTATTTTATTTTATTTAGTTTTATTTTGTATTTTATTTATTAATTTTGTATTTTATTTTACTCGACATAATTTTTTTGATTGTTTTGTTTTTGTCTCTGTCTATTTATTTATTTATTTATTTATTTATTTATTTTATTTTTATCTTATTTTATGGTTTAATATTGTTATTTTAATGTTTTTTTATTTAATTTTAATTTAATTTTATTAATTTTTTTAGTTTTAATTGTTTTTGTCTGTCTTTTATTTATTTAATTTATTTAATTGTATAGTTTTGTAATTTATTTTAATTTTACTTAATTTTTTTGATTGTTTTGTTTTTGTCTCTGTGTTTTATTATTTTTTATGTATTTATTTATTTTTTCTTATTTTATTGTTTAATATTGTTATTTTAATGTTTTTTAATCAAATTTATTTTAATTTAATTTAACTTTTTTTAGTTTTGATTTCTTTGTTTTTGTCTGTCTTTTATTTATTTATTTATTACCTTTATTTTATTTAATTTTATCTTAATGTTTTTTATTTAATTTAATTTTACTAAATTTTCTAGTTTTGATTGTTTAGTTTTTTTGTCTATGTCTTTTTTATTTATTTATTTTATTAAAATGTTTATCTTATTTTATTTTATTTTAATGTATTTTCATTTACTTTAATTTTACTTTTTTTGTTTTTGATTGTTTTCTTTTTGTCTCTGTCTTTTATTTATTTATTTATTTATTTATTTATTTATTTATTTATTTATTTATTTATTTATTTGATTGATTAATTGATGGAAAGCAGCTCATTTGGGTATTTAAAACATCATGTAATGAAAGATCTAAGAGGTAACTTAAACTTCAGACATATTCTGTTAAAAACCTTATACTTATATTACATCTTGATGCACAAGGACCCTTATACTTAAGTAAAGACATTCCAAGGCTGATTTCGAGTCAAATTCTTTTTCACACAAACATGAGTAAATTATGTTTTAACAAATGCATATGTTTTATTCACCTTTTTTCTTCAAATCCTTAAATTATTTCTGTTATAGTTTCATACTTTAACAGAACGCCCGCATATCACATACAAAAATGAAAAGTACTTGTTTAGCTGGCTTTGTAGATCTTTTGGAAGTAACAGAAATCTTAATTTAGAATCCACACCGCTTTCGAGGAGGAACTAAGTACTGTGCTAGGTTCGTGAAATCAAATCTTTGAAAAGTAGTTTTATTTTAGGATTATAACTCAGTATACGTAAGCAAAACTGTATAAAGTGTTGCAGTGCTTGTTTTGGGTTGTTTTTGCAACTGTTTTCTGAGACTTGTTCACCCTTATTGAACTATTATTAATGCAATAGGCTCATTGGAAATACATTATACAGCCTGCATTTTTGTAAAATGAAAATGTACTTAAACATGTTAGACTGCAGTTTCTAGGCAAAATGAACGCTTCGGGCAGTATGACACCAGCAACTTTTGTTAATTTTTACACTAATGATATTTACAGGGACATATTATTGACAAATAAAGGATTATTTTTGTGCAGTTCTTTGCACAACACCAAATAAATAGCACAAAATTACTTAATACCATTAAATACCATTAAGTCTGTGGTTCACTAGGTGATCTGTATGACAAGCCCACTTATAGCAAAATCTACTCTAAGTAACATAATTCAGATTTGTGAAAAATGTAGACAGCGCCCTCTAATGGATTTTTCATCTGGAATGTGCAATGAAATGTACCCGGAGTTAGGCTGAAAAGGTTAGGCAGAGGCACATATTTCTAATGAGTCTGGGATGTATTAATATTTATATATATATATATATTTTGGCCTATAATTGACAAATGCATATAGAAATTGCACTGTCCACACTGATAAGGCTGGTCCAGACAACATTATCAAAGCATGACTTTAAAGTTTTACCTATTATTTTGCATATAATATACAAAGTGCATTCAACAAGATAGCATACATATGAAGTCCACATTTACTGAAACATTAACAATTCTTTCTTTCAAATTTTTTTTTTAATTTTTTTTAAAAAATACAATTTTTAAAAAATTTAATTAACTTGTTCTTCCACTATTGTAACAAGCTTAGTCCCATATTATAATGACTTTAATTTTTAAATGGGTTCATATTTTTATCATTGCTTGTCCTAGATCTTTAGATGATTTTATTCTGTATGACAAGCCCACGTAGAGCAAAGTCTACTCTTAAGTAACATATTTCAGATTCGCCAAAAATTGTAGACAGCGCCATCTAGTGGATTTTTCATCTGGAATTTGCAATGTAAGATACCTGGAGCAACGTATTTTATGTTTCACAAAAATGAAGACTTAGACACATTTCTATTGAGCCTGGGATGTATTAATATCATTATTTTTTTATGGCCTATAATTGACAAATAATTATGAGAATTGCACTGTCAACAGTAATAAGGCTGGTTCAGACAACCTTATGAAAGCATGACTTAAGTTTTACCTAACAACTTTTTTTTTTTTTTTTTTGGAGAACGATTAACTGTATTACAGTATTATATTGCACATAATATACAGAGTGCTCATTCAACAAGATAGCCTACTCTTGAATTAAGTCCAAATTTGCTGAACTTTAACCCCTTTTGTCTTGAATATAATGGGAATATTCTGAACATTATACTCAAAGTGCTTTTTTTTTCTTGAAAAGTAACAGCGTTTTAAAATTAAATTAACCAATTTTTACAATTTTATTTCTTTATTTCTTCATTTTTTTTCTCAAAATGTAGCAGGCCTAATCTTATATTATAATGACTTTAATCTTACAATGGGTTTATATTTTTATCATTGCTTGGCCCAGATCTTGAGATGGTTTGATTTATCTATTATTGCTTAGATGTAATTCTCTTTCGCTTATTTCTTTTTATATTTTCTTTAATAATTATTTATAACTCAGAGAGCATTAGGTCTGCACAATATATTGTTTCAGCATCGATATTGCAATGTGCGCATCCACAATAGTCACAAGATAATCACAAGATATGCAATGTTGAGTCTGAATTATAGTTGACCAGGAGCTACAGAACTGTATTTAATAAATGTAATCATACAAAATGTATACAATTTATGGAAAAAAAAAGTTTATAGTCCAAATATCTACATTTAAAGTGAAAACAAGATTATTTTACTTATTTTACACTGGCAGTTAATTTTGCTTGTTTTAATGAAATTTTGAGTGAAACAGAATAACATTTTTACTTGTTCTAAGATTTGTTTTTGATATTTGGACTAGAAATGAGACAAAGCAAAGCAAGAAAACCATTACATTTCTGTAGCTGAATACTATTAGACTTATTAGAAAACAGTCAAATAGTGCTATTCAAATAATCTTGTGAAACTGTCTTCATCTCAAAGTATTTATCACAGAAAAAGAAAATATCACAAATATCACATTTTTCCAATATCGTGCAGCCCCAGAGAGCGTCTATCTTTATTTTTGAGACACACATTAATATTTTTATTTAGCAAGGAAGCATTAAATGCATAAAAAGTAATAGTAAAGGCTTTTGTTGTCATTGTTACAAAATGTTTAATTTTTAAATAAATTATTTATTGCAAAATTTGAGTAAATATTCATATTAACATTGGATCATATTTTATATTTTATACATAATAATATATTTCATTATTAATACATGTTTTATTTTTAAGGCTTTCCACACAAAATATTTTTTAGACACTGATGATTTTTCAAAAGCATTTATTAAGTACTAAATAAATGTATTTATAAATGTACCCCCAACACCCGGCCTCCCGGAATATACGAACCAATACAACAAATATGTTATGGCCATAACACTATTTCACAATATTCCTATTTGAATTACTGTTATTACCAAACAAATTAATTCAGCCTTCAAAACATAAAAAAACCAAGAACATAAAAATCCCCTGACTGACTTGAAACATACAGTAAGACTCACAGTTTCATGCAATCTGAAAATGCATTAACTAAGAGCTTGTTATGCTTTATATTTTATTCATAAAGTTTCCATTTGCTTTACAGAGACTATACTTTGTGTTTTGAAGCACAGCTTTGGCTTAGAGACCCTGAAAGTGGGCTGACCATCTTTCTCTTCCGCTGTTTATCATTCTGCTAGCGTCTCTGCAAAGGAAAGTCTGTCCTGGTTTGGTATCGTGAGGAAGTCTCCCTTTGTGATGTCTGTCAGCCTCCGTCCACATGGTGTTTTTGGGGATAGAAAAATGAGATATCAAAAAGAGTTATTTGTATCCCTCTATCTGCGCATGCAATTGCATTTCTCAAGGGACAAAACAAACGTAGTCTTGCAGATCTTGTATCATAGCTAGTTTTGCTGCAGGCCAGGCCTGCAAGTTAATCGAAAGTGAATGTGAAAGAAGATATAACAGAGATTTATGGCCGTGAGAAGTGAACAGTTTGTATTAGATTGATATTGATTGGGAGTCTAAAAAAAAGCTAGTTTATCATAAGAGTAATCGTTGATCTTTCGCCTTGCAATGTTGAGCTCAATTTGTTTATGTTTGTGGACATACTTGTCTTGGATATTGACAAAATATAAAAATATGAAATATTGCACTACAAACAATGTTTTGATATGCTAAAGTTTATTTTATTTTACTGTATTTAATTTTTTATTATTTCATTTTATTTATTTGTTTTATTATTTCTGTTCATTTATTTTTTGGTAAATGTCTGATTTTGGGAAGTCAAAATTGTCGCTAATCAAATTTATCATATGCAATAAAATGAAAAATGTACTAATTGCACTTTTTGGAAGTCCTTAATGAGAAAGCAACTCATAAACAGATAACTTTTGTTAGGAAGTTTTGTTTTAGGTATAAGACAATAGGCTTTTGTTGTAGGGTATAGTAATTAGCTTTAAAAAAAACTATAGGACAGAGGTCAGGGAATGTTTTTCGCATACCTGTATAAGTGACGTTTTCACAAGGGCTTAGTTAACTGTAAGATTGTAAGTTTAAGGTTGCATGTAGAAAATGACCACAAATTAGAGTAGTTTTGTGAACTACTCTAATTTGTGGCCACTTTCTACATGCAAATAGCTTATGCTTGAGCACCTACCCTTTTTTGTCTCAGAGAAAAAATGCCCCTCTAAATGAATAAAAGTGCCTCTAACTCTCTTCCCCCGGCTCTTAACTTTTTATTTCCCCCTTTATTTCTTTTTCAACCTAGTTGTGGTATTGCTTAGATGACACGTCAAAAAGACAAGGGTGCTACTGCCAAATTTCTACTAGTTTTTCCTTCATTGGGTCCAAATAGACCGAAAATAAGTTCTTTCAACTTTACTCCCAACCTCCCGCTGGCCTGCAGATACCCATAGGAGGGAATGCTGCTCTCTCATTAGCTGTAGGTGATCGCCGATGTTATTTTCAACAAGAACACATTTTACACAACATAATTTGAATCACCGACAGCTCCAGATATTTAGCATGCCAAATATCTGATGGGTGTCTGCGACTCATCTGTAATTCTCTCAGAACACGTTTTTGAAAGTCCACACTGTGATTTGTGGCATTTGTCGGGGATTTTCCAAAACCTGTCAGCAAGTCAAAATTAGGGCTAAAATCATACAGTCTGAACTTGGCATAAGCTATTTATAAACTGCGTTTGGACCCTCAACTCCATTGTACCCCGACTCCTATGTGACAGTTTGACTGTCTGTGAGTATTGACACTTTTACTGAGCAATTTTAATGACAAATTCAATTTGTTCCACTGAAAAAAGGGATTAGAAAAAATTCATGACACAGTTAAAATGTCCTCAATGCAATTATGTTTATGACAGGTTTATGATAAGTTGTGTTGTCTTGACAGTCAAGTTGTCATGACAATAAAAAAGACTTGAGTTTGTGATGTTTGATGAAGAAGTTGTCATAAACACATCTCAAATTATGTCAATTTGGCACCCCTTCAAGTAAAGTGTTACCAAAAAAATCCCTAAAAATAAATAACTCCATTGTTAATCTCAATCTTCATTGTCTCTGTACAATACATTGCATGAGCAATGTACAAATACAGAACAGTGCTTGAGGAAAGTGCATATCTCATTCACTGTACATGTTTGCGCCTATTTAAAACATATATTAGCTAATTACAGCATTTTTCTAAACACCTTTATAAATAAATCTATTATTTTCCTTCCACGCAGTTCATATTCAGTTGCTTTTTTTTTTGTCATTTTCTCCACCGCAACGAGCAATGCATTCTGTTTCCTTGTCCATATTTCCCATGGTTAATCATGTTCCATTAAAGAGAAAATTGTTCTGCTTAATGCGCCAAGCTCAGGTTCCTATGGCATGCGGCGTCCAGCAAATGGAGGAAGATTAAAGGCATTACTAAGTAAAACTTTCAGAGATGAGTTCAGCTTATCTCTAGGGACTTTTGCAGCATGATTGATAAGTGGTTTCTGCAGTCTTATGCGTCAGTGTATTTGTGGTTTAGGTTGGTTGGCACAGCTCAAAACTCTTGCTAGAAGCTGGGAAAGAAAGCAGGTGAAGACGTAGTGGTGGGGGAACAGGGACAAATGTGGTTCACCGCTGCCTGTTTCAGCAGCCTGAATGAGTAAATATCCAGATCAATCCATCATTTCAATGCCTCACACCCAGAAACCTGCGTGCGCGATGCTCATGGATCATTAAACCCTGCGCTTTCGCAAAACCTTCGCACGGGCAAAAGAGTTCAAGAGTTCCTCTGAGGCTCGCAGGCAAAGTCAGATCTGGTCAAATTAATGTAGCGGCAAGAAACAGAGTCCATGTTTTACTACTTTTGGACAGGCTGGTGGTGTAGTAGAGGCACTGTGTTTTTTTTCTGTGTGGTGTCAAGCATGTCTTTGGTCTTATCTGTTGAGAAGGGACATGCTGTTTTTTTCACTGTGCTTCTAGATGAGATTGCACACCCACCCACGCACGCACGCACGCACGCACGCACGCACACACACACACACACACACACACACACACACTATCTGTCCTATGTCTACATGACTTCATAAGACCTTCAAAATTTTCCTTGTTATGCTCCTTATAACAACTTGCTCTAAAATGGTTCTGTCTTTTATTCTGACACGTGAAGTGGACGCTGAGAACAGAGTGCGGATCCAAATGCAGGTTTGAGAGAATGGTCAGGCAAGCAACAGTCAACACAGGAGCAAACAGATGTATACGGGCAATCCACAGTCATAGTCAAATAAACAGGCAGATGGTCAAAAAGGCAGGCAGAAGAAAGGGAATAAACAAACAAAACAAAGCAAGGGAAACACAGAAGGCAAGGAAAACCCATTGTGGTGTTCACAGTACAGATAAACAAGTCTCAGCAACGTGTGTGTGTGTGTGTGTGTGTGTGCTTGTGCGTGTGCGTGTGCGCGTGCGTGTGCGCGTGCGCGTGCGTGCGTGCGTGCGTGCGTGCGTGCGTGCGTGCGTGCGTGCGTGCGTGTGTGTGTGTGTGTATATATGTGTTTGAGAGGTGTATATATTGTCTGTGTAATTAGTCCTGAACAGCTTCAGCTGTGTCTGTTTGCAATCATGGGGATCTAGGCCAGGTGTGTGAGTGGTGCATGACTGGATCTGTAGTTCTTTTGCAGGCAGATTTGTAGTTCTCCAGTGACCTGCATGGGCTAGATTGCTGATCACTGTAACATATTCAAGGTTCAGTTCTTTCTTTGATTTGATATCTAATTTTAAATAAATTGCATGCTAACTTTCTACAAAATTAAATAAGAAGACTGTCTGTCTTTCTGTTTGTCTGTCTGCCCAACCATCCTGGTCACTTTCATATGCCTGTCCATCTGTTTCTGTTGTGCCAACTAAAATGTTGGAAACTTTTTTTTTTTAATGTTTTGAAGAGGAATTTATTTGTTTATCTGCATGCCAGTATGGCTAAACTGAAAATGTGGATGTGCCTTTATATTATTGAAATATAAATTGTTAATCACCTATGTTGTTATATTTGTAAAAGTGTAGTTATCTCTTAATCACACAAGACTTTAATAAACATGAAGCATTTCTCTATCCATTTAACACAATATATTTTGAGCACAACAAAGATGCTTTTTTAATGAAATCATTAAAAGTAAAGACTTTTCATTAATTCATCATATTATTTTGCTCATTCTGACTGCTAATTGTCTATTTTCACAGTTTAACACATGAATGCTTGCTGTCATACAGTTGCATTATAGTCCGTTAATGTGTTATGCTCTTGATGGAGTGGTATCAGAGTGATCCTGAAGTGAGAAAAAACACAGATGCTCCAGCCTTCAGAAAAAAGTGGTTAGCACTGTTGCCTTACAGCCAGAAGGTCGCTGGTTTGAGTTTGCATGTTCTCCCCGTGTTGGCGTGGGTTTCCTCCAGGTGCTCCGGTTTCTCCCACAGTCCAAAGACATGCGGTATAAGCAACATAGGCTCATTCTGAAAACGTAGCCCTATATACATTTCTAAAGATCACGAATTATGCAGCTCGCAACGTACATCAGCAGACTTGAGATGCAGAGAGGAGTTGACCACAATGGCAGGGTTTGAGTATGGCAAAAAACGGTCCCATAAAGCATGTAAGACAAAAAATTAAATAAACAAGTAAATAACAGGGTGAGAAAGTGGTAAAATTTAAAAACGTGATAAAAATAGTTTTTTTTTTCTGGATTGATTTTCAAAACACTGTCAGTTGGGTTTAGGAAAGAGGGTGGGCGCTGGTCAATCGGTGCTTTTGAAAACAATATCGTTTGGGTTTAGAGAAGGCAGTGGGTGGGGGGATCAGTCATCAGTTGGTCAGTCAGTAAATCAGTCAGTCGACAGCATCCTCTGGTCGATTAACACGAGAAGAACAGGCGCGAATGGCACTCGCAAGAGAAATTTGAGATCTCAAAAAGCATACACAGCGGCCCCTGGTGGAGTCATAAAACAAAACCTGAAAAACAAGTGTCTCCTGGAACGTATTTGACACTCTCCAAAAATGTCTTTAGGGCTATGTTTTCAGTATGAGCCTGGGTTGCAACATAGGTGAATTGAATAAACTAAATTGTCCGTAGTGTGTGTGTGAATGAGTGTGTATGTTTCCCAGTACTGGGTTATCAGCTGGAAGGGCATTCGCTACATAAAACATATGGTGGAATAGGTGGAATAGTCTCTGAAATAGAGACTAAGCCAAAGGAGAATGAATGAATGAATGAGTATTTTTTTTTATTTGAGCCAATATTTAAATGAAGTATTAAATGAACGCAAAAGAATCAAATAACAGACTATCAAATGTGGTATTTAGTTGATGATTTATTTTATAACCATACTCATAAATCCACGCTTATACTCCTGCAGGTGTCAAGCACTGTAAAAAAGTTCTTGCTAACTTTTTTTGTTGAATCAAATGAACTTTTCTAGTCATCTCAACTTACATCAAACTGACAAAAAATAAAAGGGTAAACTTTGCATAACATAAAACAATTAGTCGAATCCTGATTTACTTGTTAAAGTAAGAGTTAAAGCAACACAAAAATATTGGTTGTCTTGACATTCTTGTCATCTTTTTTTTTACAGTGTGTTGGTGAATCACTTCGAAACTTTCCATGCATTTTATTTACAAAACAATTCACAATATGATTTCTTGGCGGCACGGTGGCTCAGTGGTTAGCACTGTTGCCTCACAGCAAGAAGATCGCTGGTTCGAGTCCCAGCTGGGTCAGTTGGCAATCTTGAATTTGCATGTTTTCCCCGTGTTTGCATGGGTTTCCTTCAGGTGCTCCAGTTTCCCCCACAGTCCAAAGACGTGCTATAGGTGAATTGAATAAATTAAATTGGCTGTGGTGTATGTGAGAGTGTATGGGTGTTTTCCAGTACTGTGTTGCAGCTGGAAGGGCATCTGCTGTGTAAAACATATGTTGGATAAGTTGGCTGTTCATTCCGCTAAGGCGACCCTTGATAAATAAAGGGACTAAGCCGAAGGGAAATGAATGAATGAATGCATGTGCTCCTTTATTTGTTGTATTTGTGTTTTCGCAGCCATTTAATCTGACACAGTGGATTTTCCCAGATACACTGTTTTAAAAGATTACTTAAAAAAAACTCAATGAGTAAAGCATCTAATAAAAAATATCAGTGCAGCTTCATTCGATAAAGTGTCAAGCGCTGCAATCGCACAGCTGCCACACTTAAAGAAAGTTGATTCCAGCATCGCTTTGTGTTCTCATAGCGTAATACTCTCAACCAAATCACACAAAAATGATTTTTGCCATTCGGAGAGTGCAGGAAATTGAGTTATTTGTCAGAATTGTGAGACTGAATTGTAACACGCTTATGATAGACAGGTAATCAAGCCTTGAGTGAAATGAGAGAAACCGCACAATGGCCAAGATATAGGAGTCCAGACATGTTGCCAAGCTGCCAGCTTGATCTCACTAACCTTCTCCTGGCCGACATTGTATTGAAATGTTCTCCATTTCCTCAGCATCAATACCCACTCTTTCTTTGTCATGTTTAAATATAACCTTCCTCCCCACATCTGCTTGTCGTAACACTGTTTTTTCCAGCATTTTCTCCGAACTTCCACCTGTCTGTCTGTCACTCTTCTCTGCATGACAGATAATTGTCAATCTCCTGTTGTTGGATCTCTTGTACCCTGACAAGTGAAAATGACAATGTTGTAAAATTATCTCCAAGTTTTTGTGTGCGTGTGTCGAACACTTTCCTCTCTCTATTTTTCAGCTAAATAAAGAAGACTGCATGTTAGCAATGATTATCTGGGATTATAACATGTTGAAAACTAGAGGAAGTGACATGCCTGCAGGGTGAATTTATTGTAGTTGGAGATCAACTTTCTCAAATTTTGATAATACATGTCATGCTTGGATTAAGAAATGTTGTACAGCCTTTAATTTAACATAATACATTTAACACCAGGGAACAGGACTATGATTTTCACTTGTTGGATTTTCTTTCCGTCATATCAGAAGACTGAATTAAGTCACTTTGTTTCTTTTAAAATTATACATTTGGCTATCATTAGTTTGCAACTGTATTATGGCAATTTATTTGTAATATTTGCAGGTTTTCCCATTGATTGATAATGGAGTTCTTAGCGCACTGAGCTTCAGTGTAATGTATTCATTTCATATTATGAGATATATCGTAATATATTCAGAGGGCAGTGAAGCAGAAAAGCTTTTTGAATGGTTGGTAATAATGAAATGGTACACTGGTTGTTCTGTTCTACAGTACAAAATATATACTGCAGTGGTCTGACTGCATAGTTATTGGTATTAAACATGAATGAAACCGAGAACTAATAATATAAATTTACAGAAAGAGATTTTAATAGAAGGTACTGTACTATTTATCATTTTTAGAGGATGTTTGATCTACTGGAAGGTTGTTTTTTAAGGGGAAATCATTTTGACTAATCAAAATGCCCTTGAATTTTTGACATATAGTGTAAGAGGTCATTGTGATATAAAAATAAATCATTTTATAAGTTTTGGAAGTTAGAACTTACTAGTTTAAAAACAGCTGATCTGCCAAACATACAGTTTGTTAATGAATGGTTTTATTTTGTAACAGTGTTGCAAAACTCCACTTCTATAGAGCATGATTGGTAGCCATGTTTACATGTGCACTTTTTTTGTTTTTCTAACCACACATCACTAACCTACAAATGATTGTTGGTAGGGCTGCATGAAATTGGAAAAATCTAACATTGCGATATTTTGAATTTTTGTGATATATATTGCATTGTATACAGTTTCACCAGATGACTTGAATAGCTCTATTTGCAAATAATTTATCAATTTTAGATTGATTGGGATAATTCTTTAGTGGAGTGAATTCTGCACGAAATGTGAAAAAAAATACAGTGCTTTAAGGCTTTCAGGGTATAGTCAAATCATATTCAGGTGCAGAATTTGAAAAATCAAATATAAAATAACACTGCAAAGACTTCCCTCTTTAAATAGTTCAATAAACTAAATGTCTATTCTATTGGCATAATTTGTTGTGCCTGAATGCTTTGAACTTTCTTAGGGCTTATAAATGTGCAAATGTTAAACGTTTACAGCATTATGGTTAAACTCTGCAGTAACGCCGCAAATCTACAAAATTCTATGCATAACTATATAATCCCAACTCAACATTGCAGACCCTGCGATGTGACTATTGCGGATATGCACATTGCGATACTGATGTAGCCCTAATTACTGCTGATGATAAATTAGGGATAAAGTACTGTACATCCAAGAGGTTGTTATCATAGAATAAAGCCTGATAGGCTTATTGTATCAGTAGACTGAATGACTACTTACCACAAAACATAAAAATGAGACACAAAAGATTTATTAATTCTTTTATTAAATGCAAAGCTGACAGAAACAAAACGTGCACATTATTTAGTAACAAGATGAACACCAAACAGTCAACATTGCAAAGCTGACAGAAACAAATCTGGCTGAATAAAGTGTGTACTAATTAATGTATTATTTATTCACAAGACTGCACCAGCCAAAAAACGCAGCATTGAATATATAAATAAGTAAGTATATGGCTTTGAACATATTCACTGATGGTAGAGGTGATTTGAAGTACCCGGATGAGCTTGTGTTATTTAGCAGTTGTTATCTGGGAATAACATACCTTGCAGTCTCACGACTAACCAATTTGAATTATTCCAGAATAATGAGTTTTAAAGCCCGATACAATTATGAAAGGAATGCTTTTGTGTGAGCAAGAGAACGTGAGCAAGAAATTATTCAGCTCACCTTATTACAGTACATGCATTTGTATGACGATCATCACCAACATAAACAGCTGTGTTCATTATATTTTGAGCTGTGTGGAATATCTTGTTGTGGCATATCATAACATTCAATCAGAGTAATCAGTTTTACACGTTTACATAGTAGAAATATTATCCCACCCCTCTAAACCACAATTAACATTTTTTTGTTGTTTTCATTATTTTTATTTTGATTGAGGTGTCCGTACCGAGCATTTTCATTCAGATTGGACATAAAAACTGATTAAAATTCTCTATGTAAACACACCTAGTGTCTGCTTCTACATCACTGCCTGTTTAGCTCCGCCCACTGATTCACAGAGCAGTAGGTAAATAATGAGAGAGGCAAACGCAGCACTGCACACAAGTGGAATTATTGTTTTTACTTTCCTCTGATTTTAACATTATTGAGCGCACAAGTGATCCTTACAAACTTTGCAATATATTCTTATTAGCAAAGTGGTGAAAACTGTCAACAGGTTAATCAGACACTGTGTTTCAACAAGAGGGCAGAAACAGGACAGAAGATAGAATGTTACTGCTACATTCTCGAAAATAAAGGTGCGAGAGCTGTCACTTTTCAAAAGGTACATGTTTATAACTAATGGGTACTTATTAATAGCTCAAGGGTACATAATAGTACCTAAAAATGACAAATTTGTACCACTTGAAATTTTGAAGTACTAATAGACACCTTTGAGGTACAAAAATGGACCCTTTAAGCACAAATGTGAGCCTTTTGAAAAGGTACCACATCGGTGACAGCTCTCGTATCTTTTTGAGAGTGTACATTAAATTGATGTTTTTTGATGTAAAAATCTTAACATAATGATTTGATCTGCAGGGAACATTATATTTTGTTTAAAAGGCAGTTTGTGAATTCTTTAACATTTGATATCATGAAGGACGTCTTGATCTATCTGGAAGTGGTTGGGTCATACAGGCCAGACTGCATAAGTAATAGGATAGATGTGATAGCAGTCATTACACAAAAAAGTAAGGTCTGATAATACATTACTTCTGACACCAAGCCCCATTCTTTCAAGCATACATTTTCTTGGTTCAGTTTGCTTTCAAAATTTCATGATACTGCACCAAGTTGCATTATACTATTCAAAACAAATGCTCTCAGATCTGGAATCTTGTCTCAGTTGAAGTTCTGAATTTGATATTTCAGTTTAACTGCTGTAATTTAATTGAAATAGAGGACAACAAGGAGAATGCAGCTATGCAAATGTAAAAAATATGTAAAGAAAGTAGGCTTTTTTTAAGAAGTAATGTAATGCATGGAATGTGTATTTATAGAGCGCATTTTATTGTGCATGGCTATACACCCAAAGCGCTTCACAATCATGGTCTCTCTACACCACCACCAGTGTGCAGCATCCCCTTGGATGATGCGACGGCAGCCACAGGACAACAGCGCCAGTGTGCTCACCACACACCAGCTACTGGTGGAGTAGAGAGACAGTGATCCGATTTGAGCCAATTTGGTGGATGGGGATGATTGGGAGGCCATGATCGTAAGGACCGATTGAGTGACTTTGGCCAGGACACCGGGGTTACACCCCTACTCTTTACAAGAAGTGCCAATGGATTTTTAATGACCACAGAGAGTCAGAACCTCGGTTTAACGTCTCATCTGAAAGATGGCGCCCACTGACAGTATAGTGTCCCCCTCACTTTTACTGGGGCATTAGGACTCACACAGACCACAGGTTGAGCGCCCCCTGCTGGCCTCACTAACACCACTTCCAACAGCAACCTAGTTTTCCCATGTGGTCTCCCATCCAGGTACTGACCAGGCTCAGTCCTGCTTAAGTAAGAATGGATAAGTTACCTTTTGGATCATAAAAACAATTAGAAAAAGAAAGAGACAAGAAAAGTGTTGATGGATGGATGTAAAACCTTGCATGTGAAATGTGAAAGCTATATATATATATAGCATGTGTGTTATATGTGTGTAATATAGAATGTTCTTTTTTTGGATTGTGAAAACAGATTGGCTTTTAACATAATGTCTCGCCATCTGCGGAAGTTGGTCTGTGCTTTTAAGTTCACTGTGTTACAGAGATAAACAGCAGGTCTCAGGGGAGGTTGCGAGAGGTAAATTATAATTATTATCCATATTTTTCCTTTTCCATTTGCTTTTAAAACTACTCTAGTGTGGTAACCTTTAAGTTCCTTTTTTTACTTTCTTCAGAGGTTGAACAAAAGACCAGCTGTCGATTATTTTGGGAGAAGACAGCTTCAGGAGTAAATATTGATTCAGACAAAATGGATTTTTCTGCTTCCCCCTCTGGAGATGATAAAAAAGGAAAACAGAAGAAACCTTTCACAGCTCGTTCAGTGGCCTTTTAACATGCTCATAAAATGGTATTAAAGAGTTTGATTCTTAGAAAGGGGAAATAATACACAAGCGTGCAGCCTGTTGTCATTAATCACGGCAACAGTAGGAGATTTAACAGTAGGAGAAATGGAGACATGCGGGAAATGAGAGGACTCAGATCAAACATGCAGATGTTTTGAAGATCTAAAAAGACGCATCATTTGCATATCTACTTTGTACTGTTGGTTGTGTTGCTTTGAGCTTGGCTAAAGCGTCTCATTGGCATTGTTGGCAAAGGGGGATTGGATCACGTCATTAACTGGAAAGCTTTATACCATAAAAAGCACAGCAAGAGGAGGAATATCTGTAAGATGAAAGTTACCAGAAAGAGTTCAAATATCAGGAGACGAGTAAATGCTGTTTACAAGCTAAAACAAGAAGTCAAACCGTTTGACTCCTCTCCGGTAAATTTGTTTAAATCACTCAGGGTGGAACGTTACAAGATTTTCCAGAAAGCATAAACATGCTACAGCCTCCCAGGAAGGGGGATAAAGCAAATTCCATGTCAGCGGCGATACATTGGGCCTGTAGAGAGGAGTTGAAAAAAGTAGACATCCTGTTCGATATCTTTCCAAGTACCCCTTGAATATCGCTCAGTGGTTTACTCTACTCACTCGAAACGTCTGAAGGAATCTTTACTTTTTTGCTTTCAGTCTTCTATTGAATCTTGGTGAAAGGAAGAAGGAGGGCTGCTTGGTGGGTTGGAGGGCTTATTGGCAACTTTGCCCTTTAAACTGATGGATGGTGTGACCGCCGCTGGATTTGACGGCGAGACTTGAGCTGATAATCGGAAAGAGGACGCAATCGCTCATGGAGACCGTATCTTGCATTCAGACGCCACCGTGGAGGTTGTTTAGGAGTATGAGAGTTATTGCTAGCTAAAAAAACAGAAACCTGACTTTGGGACTCTTTTGTAGTTGTTTATCCCTGTATTGGATGGCAACCTCTGACCTGTAATACACTTCCTGGTGTGTTGCAGTGGCACATGAGTTGATGGCACAATTGTTGTCAGTGAATTGTCAACTTCTCAGAAGACCTTGAGCCAAACCCAGGGCAAGTATCAAAGAAAGCAGAGCTGCAATATTGAGCCACTGCTGGAGGACTTATCTAAATGTCATGGCACAATATCACGCGGCCATCAAAATCATTTTGAGATGGTTAGATTATATTTGCAGCATTTGAGTCAGCATGTTCTTTAATACCATTACTGCAGCAGTAATGTTCATTTATAACTCTATAATACAGTTATAAAGGTGAAAGTTCTGCATCTAGAATAGACATTTACCCATTTATTTTCAAATTATTGCCAGCTAAGTGAGTGCATTTATTAGGCATAATGAAACAAGCTCAAGTAACACTGTAAAAATGTATATGCTAATTAACAGTTGTCCATAACTCATTATTTATGGGTGATTTCTGCTTATACATTAACCAATTGCATCATAGGACCTTGATCTCTTTTGATATTCAAAATATAACACTACTGTCGTGATTTTAATTGACATCTGTTGTAATTTAAAACTATATTGAACAGCAGTGTATTAATACTTTGAAATCTGTAGTGTTATATTATTATTTTTAAATGTCTGTTTTCCTACCAGGTATTTGGGACATTATATGAGCCAAATTAATAGTATTAATACATTAACAAGCCATCTAAATATTATGTTACGGAATGCGATGTGTTTTGCTGCAGATATTACTTCTTTTTATGGCCCTGAATTTGAAAATATTGTCATCAACAGAAATTCAAACTATAGGCCTCTGATTTATTGAATATACAGTACTATATATTTTACAAAATAATATTTGGTACCTTATTCATAGGTGCATAGATATAGGGAATAGTTCACTCAAATGCTTAAATACTGTCATCATTTACTGTACTCACTCCCTACTTCAAATGTGTTTTTCTGTTTCTTTTTTTGAGAAACAAAAAAAGTAGATACATCGAAGAACAGTGTACTGGACACGACCTGACAAATGTATTTTTGCCTATCCAAGTTTTGGGAACAACAAATAATAACTTGACTTCTAGTTGATCATTTGGTGTCAGAAGTGGCTTCTATGAAAGGAAAAGGCCTCTAGATTACGCTTATTTTACCAAAATAAAATATGATCATGCCTTGATTTTTTTTATGATTTAATTAGAACGGTAAGGTCTGACTTTGCTGATACAAAAGTCTTGTCACTTAACAGAAAAAATGTACAGTATAGAATATAAAAATACGCTGATGTGGAAAAATAATTTACATTGTGGCAATTCCAATCCATCTTCAATGCCTCGTCCTTCATCTTACCCCAGACATGCTCAATAATGTTCATATCTGGTAACTGGGTTGGCCAATCATGGAGCACTTTGACCTTCTTTGTTTTCAGGAACTTTGATGTAGAGGCTGAAGTATGAGAAGGAGCGCTATCCTGCTGAAGAATTTGCCCTCTCTTGTGGTTTGTAATGTAATGGGCGGCACAAATGTCATGATGTCTCAGGCTGTTGATGTTGCTATTCTCTCAGCAGATCTCTCACATACTGAATGTAACCGCAAACCATGACACCAAACTTGACTGATTTCTGTGAGAATCTTGGGTCGTTGCAGAACTCAATAGGTCTTTTGCACTATTTGTGATGCCTGGGATGCAGTTTAACACATGATTTATCGAAAAAAATCAACCTTCTGCCACTTTTCCAAATAATCAACTAGAAGTCAAGTTATTATTTGTTGTTCTTACAACGGGGATCGAGGACAAGACTTTTGTCAGATAGTGTAGGTATTCAAACCATTTTTGGTGTGTTGAAATGCATAATATTTTCCCTATAGAAATCAAAATATATTTTGTTTTGTTCAGCTTTAAAAGGGAAGTTGTACAACAACTTGAAACAAGTGGAAGATGAGAAAAAGATAGTTTCATTTTCTGAGTAAACTATTCCTTTAAGATTATAGCTGTTATATATTGTATGCATCAGACAGTTTAAAGCTGAGACCAGAATGAAGTTAGCTTGACTCTTGAAGGCCTTTTTTCCAGCATGCAGACTGCTTCTGACCCCAGCGATCTGCTTAGTCATCCAAGGTCTGCTCTCTGCCCTTTAAACAGACTGGCTAAGCACCAGCTGTTTGGCCCGGCTGAATGGCAATGTCTTAAGGTAAATAGTGTTGTTTTGCTCTTCTCAGTCCTGATGTGCCCTTTATTCATGCTGCAGTGGGTTTTCTTTATGTTGGACCCTTTACATTTATAATATTCCAATTGTTTTAAAGCTCTGGAGAGTCAAGTTTGTATTCCAGCTCTCTAACATAAAGTTCCACCAAACTTTTGCAAAGTTTACAGATGCTACTTGTAAAGTTGGACATAAATGCTGGTGCCTGTCACTGCATTCAAGTAATTAATTACTGCTAAACTAAGTTTGAATAGTAAGCCAGCATCGCTTGGTGTGCGCATTGTGCTTACACATCTGGAGTTAGAACTGCACTTGCAAACCCTGTCAGACCTGCCTCTTAAATTACAGCAACAATGTAAATACTGGCCAAGATTGAGTGTCTGTTTTCTGTGCCCAGTGCCCGGCTTCATTTGTGCTTATGCATCAGCCCTTATTCGTTGGCCCAGCAGGTGTGGTGTGTCCAGATTCCAGATGGTTTTGCAGGCTGCTTCTCCCACTGGCAAGCCAGATGCAGCTGTTTGGACGGCAGGCTGATTGATTTCGCCACTGCCTCTCGCTGTGACCAGGCCTGGGTCAGTCCTGCTATGCCCTCCATGTGCACTGACATTTACCACCGAGCAGAGGACTTGCAAAGGGAACGTTTTCTTGCCCAGCGGGGAGTGGTTCATGGGACATCCTAGTTTGTTTGGTTGATTTGAAACTGAGGCGTGAATTGAGAGCAGGTTTGGATGGGATGTGTACCATCTTAAGGGACTGGATTAATTAATGCTCATTAGTTTGGAGATGTGGGTGTTTTCCAGGGGGCAGTGGCCATCTGTGCATTAGCCCGTGGCCATCTTTTGATTTAGAATTGGAGTGTTATGTACTTTAAAATATATGTGAAAATGTTACATCTGTTAATAAGCCTGGATAAAGCATATGGGGATTTTGACACAAGCCCACCATGTGGGACTATGCATTTATTACTCCACTTAACAGTGAACAACATGCATTTGACTATTGAGTGCATTAGTTTCTGTCCACTTTAGTAGCACTGGTGTTTTCATCATCTATTTTTCCTCCCTTTGCAATTTTGGAAATTACTTTGTTGAATAGATAATTCACCCAGAAATGAAAATTACTTTAAAACCTTTGAAAAAGCACAACATTAGATATTTTGTAAAATGCTGGTTGCTGGGACCCACTGACTTTTTCATTTGAATTTATTCCCGAACATTCTTCAAAATATGTTATTTTGTGTTCAACACAAGAAAAAACCCCATAAAGGTTTAAAACTTTAAAGAGAGAATAAATGATGATGATAATTGCATTTTCTTTGGGCGAACTATATAATTTTAAGCATACATAATTAACAAACAAGTTAAGATGTGAATATTAACATTACAGGTGAATTAAAAACAACAGAGTAGTATAAAACAACTAATTTAACATATTTCAAGCATACATAGCTATTTTGACAATGCTGGGAGATTACATAATTGCCGCTGCTATATTGGTGTGGGTGGAGCTAAACATATCTTTTTGCCTCTGATTGGTGGAATTTTTTGGTACAAATTCCACTGTTTACACAATAGAGATAGTTCAACTACAGAATACATTGAAGCAGGGGTCACCAAACTTGTTCCTCGAGGGCTGGTGTCCAGGGCTGAGATTGGTGACCCCTTCAGTACAGGTTTGTCATTTGTTGTTAAGAAAAGTTTCTCTGTGGAGAAAATAAGGAAGGTCTCTGCTTAAGCCCAACTGTTGTGCTCTGTATATACCAGAAATATCCTATTTTGGTGAACAATGTAGCAAAACGTGTTTTTTTTTCACCAAGAAGGTCCATACAGATTCCAAAGGCAGATACCGATTAGATCAGGGTCTGGTGGGTGGACTTTGGGGGTTTTATGATGTGGTCACATGATGATTGGTCAGTTTGTATGACTTAGTATTTGGGCTTTGGTCACATGGTGAAGAAAGATACAAAAATGCCCTTAAACTTTGCTCTGTCTCTTTTTCTGCTCTGCTCCTCTCCTGCTCTGGAGGCTATCTTCTCTGATTCTACTTCTATCAGGCTCTCTTTGGGGCCTGCTTCTTCCTTCCTTCTTCTCTCTCTCTCTCTCTCTCTCTCTCTCTCTCTCTCTCTCTCTCTCTCTCATTTCATGTTTTATCATTTTATACAGTTATTTTGTAACAGTGTAACCATAGTGAATTATTGTCAATAAATCATTTAATTTTATTCAAGTATTCGTGAATTACTTTTGATTTAACATCAACACTTAATTGCTTCATATTGCAATACAATACAATCACAGAATAGCAACACTCTTCCACATTTTAGCCCATAAAACTGCCCTTATTGCTATAACATTGCAGAATGATGGTTTGACTAGAAATGTATGGTTTTTCACCATCATACTGATAATTTTTTTGTTATTCTGCAAAACTACAGTTCGAACCGCTGTGGTTAAAAAAACATTTCTTAAAATGTTCATCAGAAAAGGCAATAGTTGAAATTTCTAGAAATATATTGATTGTAGCATAATTAGTAACAATTAGTTATAACGTAAAACTTCCATAATGACGCTCTAAATGGAGCGGAGTAACAACTTCTTTAGAGAAAATATTTTTTGTATAAAATTATATTGTTTTTCACACATGCACTTAAAAAAATTCAATATTAGTTTTGGTAAAAACATGCACTCATTTTCTTTATTAACTGAAATATATGTAAACGGCACATATAGGACCAAAGTTTCCTTTACAAATATTATTGAGAATATTCCATATTCTATTCTAAATCAAAATACCACTTAGCTAAAACGCATTCTAATCTCATATATAAATCATATAACTTGTTAATGGTTGTAATTTAAAGTACGCTATTTATTAGGAAAAGTAATAATAATAATAATAATAATAATAATAAACATAATAATATTACTATTACTACTACTACTACTAATAGTAATAATAATTATTATTATTGTTATTATTTAATTATCATAAAATAGGATATTGTATATTCATTTTTTTAGGTCTACTTTTTAACAACTTTGACTCATTCAAACCACTACAGAAGTGTTCTAACCAACAGGCCCATGTCAAATACAATACAGACACATTTCTTAATAAATAACATACTATAAATTAAAAGCATTAACGTATGCTGTATATTTTTGTTTTTACAAGCTTTGGAGACGTAAATTCCACTTTTATATAATAAGAGTGTTCCAATGTTCGTTGGAATGCTGAACTCGGGATACGCCAAATCAACAAACTATGTTTGTAACGACGGAACTTGCGACCTCAGTTGGCTAATGATGGTTTTGGGAAACGCACCACAGAATGGGTCTCACGAGAGAAATTTAAGATCTCATAAAGTGTACACAGTGGCCTCTGGTAGATTTGCGAAAACAAAAACTGCAAAAAAACATACCTCCTGGGACATATTTGGTGCTCTCCAGAAATGTATATAGGGCTACATTTTCAGAATGAGCCTGGGTTGCATGATTATATTCCAATTTTATTTTATGTACTGTAGGTATTTTGCTTTTTCTCCCCTTAATTAAATGGACTTTGGATAAAAAGTGTCTGTAAAATAATTGCATTTAAATGTAACAATTGAAATTCGTTTACATGCAAAATCAGCTTTAATATACACAAAAAGTTAAGTTATGAATGACTTTGAAGTGACAAAAATGCTTCAAAGTAAAGTCTTGGAAAATACATATATTCATGGTTCAAATCAGAAGCCCACCCCTAATAGCACAAACTTCTCACACACTTCAGGTGCTGCAGCGGTTCCCAATCAGGTTGTCTGTGAACTTATGCGGCCATATTGATTTTTTTTTTTCTCGAGCTGACATTTACACCAGACTCTGCCTAGTGGCTCCGGCTGCACTGGCTTTCATCAATGAAGTCTCAACCTTAATCACACTTCAGGCCTGTCACAGCACCTGCCCGGAGGCCATCACCACTACTCTTTAAAAAGACGACACCTTCCCTGCTAAAGCCTCCAGGGTCCAAAGTGACCGTGTGCAAGTTCTTAGAAAGCCACATGCCCAAAATAGGCTTCTTCACCTTGTGTGTAAATGTCATGTGTTGAACAACCGCTGGGTTGACTTTATGCTGAGTGTCTGCAGTCTTCCAGATACATGCTTACTGTAGCTGAATTCTGTTTATGAGCAGTCAATGAGGTTACCTGTAGCTTTGACTTCATTACATACATTAAATCATAGTATAAGATTGGTTTGTACATCCCAGCAGGCACCTTGATGTCAAAATGACAATAATATCATGCATGACGTCAAAAAAACATGTTACAATGTTAATCGATTTAATGTCAAAACCTTGACGTCCATTTGACATCCACACATTAATGCCCTTTTGACCACCAAAATAACGACTGTTACAGTATGTTATAATAGAAAGAAGAAAATGTTCTATCTCAAAGCTTCCAAATTTCTAAATTCACACTGGATTTTGTGCCCCTAAAATGCCTGTAAACTACAGTACCTTGATCATACTGACATCCTATATAACATTGGGGTCAAAAACACATCAAGAATCTGTTAAGTTTACATCAAATCAATTAGCATTTTCGCCATGTTGTTTTGATGTTGCTTTGACTTCAAGGTGCCCATTTAAACATGCAGTAGTTTATTTGTATGTGTAATTTGTCAAAGTAAACAGATTCACCATGTTTAAGCAAAAATAAGGATTAGATTTTTCTTGAATGCTTACAGGGTCCCTAAAAAAAAACCCTAAACACTGTCTACTGTATCTTTGTTTGTTAACTGCATACTTGTCTTGAAAAAATATTAAATCAAGCAAAAGTATAATTATCATGTTTAAATATAGTTGCATATCTAAAAGTATTTTATATTCAATAAAGTATTTTGCTGTTTGTTCAAACTATTTATTTAATATGAGTTGAACCAACCCAATTCTTAATTTTTTTTTAGGGATAACTTAATTGTTTTATGCAAGTTAACTTAACTGATTTGTGTTGGGACAACATGAAGGAATGGTGTGGAATCCAAAATTTTTTACAGTGTAGCTTACAGTAAATACAATGGAATTGCTTCAGTTTGTAAATTACTGTGAATCTACTTTTACCTAACATTCTGTTTGTTAAATCATTCTACAAATTTAGATAAGTAAAAAAAACTCAAATAATATAGTTTTAACTTAATTAAGATGAATTTGTTTTTTTTTAACCAAAATTGACCTTAAAACCCTTTAACGAAAATCTAGGCTTCCATTTTACCACATATGGTGTATGACTGAATTTCTTAATGACCCTTTGCAAACTAGGTTGTGCAATTTGAGCAGCTGTAAACTTTAATCCAAAACTCATACGGAGAGGCCTGACATTTCAGATTACATTCTTTTCAACCCTAGTTTTGTAAACTCATGTTTTATTTTCTTTGTCCTATATTTT
The DNA here is from genome assembly GCA_903798205.1 of Danio tinwini. NCBI lineage: Eukaryota > Metazoa > Chordata > Actinopteri > Cypriniformes > Danionidae > Danio > Danio tinwini. The sequence continues at coordinate 7,131,938 of CAIGQZ010032545.1, forward strand.
CCATTTTTCTTTAATAATGTGAAGCTTTTTCCTTAAAACATGTTTTTTATGCTTTCTAAATTTGTTTTAATACCATATTAAATTATAAAAACATCCAATGTTAATCAAAGATAAAACCTAAAGTTAAAATCTATCTATCTATCTATCTATCTATCTATCTATCTATCTATCTATCTATCTATCTATCTATCTATCTATCTATCTATCTATCTATCTATCTATCTATCTATCTATCTATCTATCTATCTATCTATCTATCTATCTATCTATCTATCTATAT
>CAIGQZ010032545.1:7181579-7198484 GCA_903798205.1 Danio tinwini
AAAATAAAATAAAATAAAATAAAATAAAATAAAATAAAATAAAATAAAATAAAATAAAATAATTTAATTTAATTTAATTTAATTTAATTTAATTTTAACATAAAATAAATTTAAAAAGTTGAATAAAAGAAAACATAGCAAATAAAAAAAATATATATATTTAATTAAAAAATGTAAAATAAAATAAAATGATAATTTTTAATAAATTTAAGTAAATAAAAATGCCTAATTGCCTAATTAACCTAGTTAAGCCTTTGAATGTCACTTTAAGCTAAATAATACTAGTGTCTTGAAAAAATATATAGTAAAATATTAGTTACTGTCATCATGGCAAAGATATCAGTTATTAGAGATGAGTTATTAAAACTATTATGTTTAAAAAAAGTGCTGAAAATATATTCTCTCCGTTAAACAGAATTTGGGGAAAAATATACAGGGGGACTAATAATTCAGGGGGGCTAAAAATTCTGACTTTAACTATATATGTTGTTGAATATTATAAAGTTATGTCAGATTAATGTCTTTATTATGTGTTAGATCAAGTAAATAAAAGTCTTAACAAGCTCAAGAGCCTTCTATCAAAAACACATTACAGTATTTATATTTTAGTAAAACAGCACCCAATTTAATTTAGGATGCAGACCGAGACCCATCTTTTCAGCCTGTTTGGTTCACACCAGGGTAGAACTGACAGTATTCAGAGTTATTCAAATGAACCACAACAGAGCAATTGCAAGAGTGAAAACACCATAAGAGTTACTATCTGCAAGCACTAGATGTTCATAAATAATTTGTTCATAGTGTCCACAGGTCAACACCCACTGGATTAACCCATGCTGCACTCTAGTCTCTCCGTCCTGGTTTGCAGTGTGTAAATGGGTTTGTTTATATCTGTGCAAGCAGGGGTCAGTCTGTACATTATTAATAAAAAAAAGCAACATGACAAAAGAAAGCACAAGAGAATTTTAGCACACACGCAACACTTTTACCATCTCTAAAAGAAAGTCATTGGGAAAAAATGTCAGTAAATCAAGGCTTTTTATCATCGGCATATTATTTCTGCTCAAGATTTTTAGCTGCTTTAAATTGCACCGTAGTTGCTGATGATTGCCGAATGCGGTATTCATACGGACAGCCATAATAACCTGCTTCTTAGAACTGCCATAACCATCGTGGAGTATCTAGACAGGAACAATAACTACATCAGAGTATGTGAGGTTCATAATTTTTGAGAAAGCAGTCAGTCTGTAAGTGATTACCTTATTTCATCCATTGTGATAAACGCTCTGCTTTACCACTTCGGCAGATGATAGATCAAAAAAATGACTGAAATTACAGGAGCTTAATGCTGAGCGCAGTTCCACAAGCAATCACAAAATGTGTGTGTGCGCGCTTAAATTTTGAGATTGTGTGCTGTATATGCAGTTTACTGGTTCTGATGGGTGAGCAGATGTTTGCAGTCTTGGTTTCTTGGTTACTTAAAAAAAAAAACTATTAAAAAATGCTAATCGATTTGATACAAAGGCAGAATCCCAATTCTATGTTTACCTCTTCCCCTTGGCTCTTGAAACAGATGGTGAAGGGGAAGGGCTTCAAATTTACCCCTAAGAAATGGGATACTACTACAAAACGTCTTCATACTTTAAGTTGTCGCAAGCTCTTACATCATATGAGATTGACGATGGCGCCTGCTGTAGTTATTCCAGTTATGTTGCTTACAGTTGTTTTTGATATTTATCTTCAGGAAATTGCCAGCGATAGCATGTTATCATAATTATTTAAATTGGCAATAAGCATGTAATTGTATTGTGTATACATAATGGCCGTGTGCATAAATTTTCCTTCAGCTTAGTCCCTGATTTTTAGGGGTCACCACAGCGAAATGAACCAACTATTCCAGCATAGATTTTTATGCAGAAATTTCCCTTCCAGCTGCAACCCAGAACTGGGAAAAACCCATTCACACACATACACACACACACACTCATACAATTTACGCTCATACAATTTAGTTTGTTCAATTCATTGATAGCGCATGTCTTTGGACTGTGGGGGAAACTGGAGCACCACACAGAAACAACAACTGGTCCAGCCAAGAACCAGTAACCTTCTTATTGTGAGATGACAGTGCTAACCATTGAGCCACAGTGTCACCCACAGTAGCCATATTTATGTATGTAAACACAAGAAAATAACAATAATGTTATACCAGATACTGTAAAAAAGCTAATTTCCAGCCACTAGACAGACTTTTCTGACAGGGTGTCATTGAGTGACAGATTAAAAAATTTGCCGTAAGGACTACGATATGGTTGTTATTATTGTGGATCATAAATTGTAGATTACAGCAATTTTATGTAATAAAACATAAGCTTGTTTGTAGTAAAAATTCTTAATAATGCCAAAAATACATTTGTGCATCTCCTTACTTGTGTGTGCAGCCATGTTGCTGTTGTAGCTGGTGAAAATTTTGTACCTCTTTATTTCTACACTCTCAGAAATAAAGGTACGAGAGCTGTCACTGGGGTGGTACCTTTTCAAAAAATACACATTTGTACTTGAAGAGTCCATATTGGTACCTCAGAAGTTTATATTAGTACCTACAAATTTTAAGAGGAACACTTTTGTACTTTTTAGGTACTAATATGTACCCTTCAGGTATTAATATGGACCTTTTGGTTACAAATTTGTACCTTTTGAAAGGTACCACCCCAGTGACAACTCGCATACCTTTATTTCTGAGAATGTAGTGTGGTCCTTTAAAAATCTCACTTTCAAGGGTTATCTAGCTCTTCCCCTTAGCCCTACACCTTCAAGATAAAAAGAATTTGGACATCAATTCTTGGGTAAGGGAAAGGGCTAAGGGGTAGAATTGGGATTAGAAATCTTTATAGTCCACATGTGCACTCTCAAAATTAAAGAAACAAGATCTGTCACTGGTGTGGTACCTTTTTGAAAGGTACATATTTTGTACTTAAAGGGTCCTTATTAATACCTCAATGGTACATACTGTATTAGTACCTAAGAAGTACAAAAGAGTACCTTTTGTAGTAGTAGTAAAAATTTTAGGTACTAAAAATTTCTGAGAGTGTGTGGAAATTCGTTTTTGGCCTCCCAAACATTACAAATACAAAATACAAAGACAGAGCACAAACACAAAGCTTCCTACACCACAGATTACCAACACACAACCCTAGCAATGAAACCACAGAATAAAATACAAACAAGTTTTTGCTGTAGGTACTACAGGTACTGTAGGTAATATCTACCAGAAGGAAGCTTTTCAAATTCATTATAGAGAGGATGGGTGGAGTCCTAAACTATCTGTGAGGCTTTCCTTCTGGTCTGGGAGTCCATTATGATCTTTCCACAAACTGCTTCTGGGGGTGCATTATGATCTTACTAACCGTGTTAACAAACTTTAAGTTTATAATTCTATATAATTTTTTAGCTCCAAGATTTCTGTACCAGCAAGAAATATTATAGGAGATAACACTTTCAACAAGATTGGTATAAACCTTCCTCTGAATACCCTTACTAACATTAAAACTATTTAATGTCTCTGTGTTGCCTTCTTATAGATATAGTTTGTGTGTTCACCAAAATTTAAAGTACTATCTAAAATAATCCTTAAGTACTCAAAACTGTTTACAATCTCAACATGTTGACCCTCAATAGAAACTGGATGACATATAGGCTGCATGCTCTTCCCTACTAATAATTAGTTCCTTAGTTTTCAAAGCATTTAGTGACAAAGCACTCTCCTCGCACCATGTCACCAGATGTCCTATGTGCTCGAAGTAGGCCCTCTCTAGCTCCTTCTTTCCTTTGACTATAAGTCTAACCACAGCCATGTCATGGGCCTAAAACTTTGATGTCCATTTGAAATCCATACAAATTGATGCCCCTTTTAACCACCAAAATAACGACACAATTAATATAGGAAAGGTTTTATTTATCTGAAAGCTTCAATTCCAAATAAAACTATTTCCAATGGATTTTGTGTCTCTACAATGTATGTAAACTACTTTGATGTCAAAATGACTTCAAATGACATCTAATAATAGTCAAAAAACGGTCCTGTTATTGATTTTTCAACGCCAATTATGTGTTATTTTTAATGTCATTTTGATGTCATATTAGTCAATTGATTAGCATTTTTTATGTGGTTTTTTTTAAGTGTTTATGATGTTGTTTTGACATCAAAGATGCCTGCTGCGAAGTCACGCTGAATCAATGGAACCAATTGACAGTATTGACATTTTTTTCCCAATGATTTGCTTTTTATTTTGATTGATAACATAAAACTCTGAACGTTTCCTGTGTGTCTGTTTATGACAACTGAGATCTTACAGTGTGACATGGAAGTCATGTTCGTATACAGTCTGACAATCCATGATCATAAAGGGCTATTAAATCGCACAGTGTGAACAAAAAAAGGACTATTATAAATGGCACAGTGATTTACTTGTAATGCATTGCCCCAACACTGGATGTCTGGCGTGATGCCTTGGGCCTCGGGCTGTGGAGTAGCAGCGAGAGCGCTGAAGTCTGATCCCTGGCGTCTCCGGCTTCCTGTGCTCAGATCGATCTGCCGGTGAGCAAAGACGGGCCATTCAGCAGTGACTGGAGAATGACAGGCCTGCAGCCTCCACGCTTCCTTCACAGCAGGAAATATACTTGAGGAATGAGGTCTTTCCAGCCCAGACGGTAAACCACACCAGTGGTCATTTGACAACATAGGTCACTGAAAAAAAAAAAGGCAATGTAGTCAATAATGTATGGGTGTATGAAATCTGTTCCCACATCCAAGCAAAATACTGGCACTTAGGCAAAAATAGTAGAGTCCATTAGGACACTAAAAGGTGCCTTTTGGCGTCTTTGAAGCAGTAAATGGCAACCTTACAAGGTAAAACTAACTAACCTCTGCCAGTATACGGATCCTTGGCTCTTAAAGGTTCAAGGCACCATGGAGAAATTTGATTTGATTTGTGTGTGTTGAGCATCAGTTAAGACAACGTTAGCATCTGTCAGCTTTAAATGTGGGAAAAACATTTTGTCAGCTAATTTCATCTTCTGGGTTTAAAACAATTTTTGGGACGGGATCAAAATCGTTGATGTAGCGCGAATCTGGTAGTGGAATGATGACGCATCAGTTTCTTATTATTATTCATAGCGAAGTTTTCTTATCCTATGAGAAGACCCTGCTTCTTAATTAGACATGACAGCACGTCATGAAGGCAAGGCAGACCTGCCAAGCTGTGAGACCGCATCTGCGCACGGCACGGGTTGTATGTGTTTGTTTCCATGATCCACAGGGTTTTTTGCATGTTTTGTCGGGAGAGCTGTACGAGAATTGGAGAATGGTGGACTTTGTCTTTTATCATTGTTACCATTCCGACACATATCTGTTCTGCTGTGTTTGCCTTTGTTTAAAATCCTTCAGATTACCGGCAGGGCTAATGGTTGAAATGGGTAAGAGACCTGCAAGAATAGGGTAAGAGACCTGCTGCACTGCTATCCACTGTGTCTGCATTCAGACCTGGGAATTGAGGAGGAGAGAAGTCTGCCTCATTCATAGTGTTTATGAAACATGATTATCTTTATGATGATATAACAAATTGTGGTTATGTGTATATGAAATTGCGAATAACAAATGTAGCAGGACAATAAATTACTTACTGTGCATTGTAACTTTGTGAACTATAAAATAACCGTGTGGTCTCACGGTTTGTGTCTCATTTTTGCAACTGACACCAGTTGTTCGCTCCCCTGTTTCTCCCCTGCTCTGCTGGCCGCGTCCACTCCTTAATCTGCTCACAGCGTGCCACACTCAGAGGTAGACTTGAACCGAAAGAGGGGGGTTTCATGGCCCTTTAAATATGCTTAGGCCCAGTCCCAATTCTATTTTTGTACCCCTACCCATTCCCCTTCCCCTTGGCCCTTACAACCGAGGGTTAAGGGGAAGGGCTTCAAAACTTACCCCTAAGAATTGGGACAGCACTTCAACACCTGCACACGTCATCATTTGTCAATGCGATCTCTTGCCTCATATGAGATCAGACGATCGCGACTGCTGTAGTTATTCCAGTTGTGTTATTTTTTGGTGTTTATCTTCAGGAAATCACTGAAGGCATATATTAAGTTATCATAACATAACATAACATAATCTAATGTGGCAATAAGATCGTAACTGTACTGACAGGGTGTTCGAGTGTCGAAATGTCGTGGGACTGCTGTACAGGAGTTATTATTAGGAATTATAGATTGCGAAATTTAGCGATTTTATTTATTTATTTATTTATTTGTATTATATGTTTTAAAGCATGATGGTAAAACACGAATGCGGTTATGAATATATAAAAAAACATATGTTTGTTTGTCGTAAAAATTCGTAATAATGACAAAAAAATACTAATTTGTGGATCTCCTTACTTCAGGGTTCAGCACTACTGCCGTTGTGGCAGGTGTATTCTGGCAAATTTTCTTTACCCCTCCGTTTTGAGTGTGGTCCTGAAAAATCTTTGTTCAAAGGGGTGCACTACGCCTTCAAGCTAAAGAGAATTGGGACACCACTACCCCTTGACGTGAACGCGCAAAACGAGGAGTAGGGGTAAGGTGAAGGGCTAAGGGGCAGAATTGGGATTGGGCCTTAATGTTGCAAAGGTCTTCCATGTTCACTAAAGATTTATTTTTTAATCAAAAATAGTCAGTTGTGATTTATTATCGTTTAAAATTTCATAGGAAATATTAATTTTACTTTTGCTGGTTGACTGTATATATTTTTGACTCTCAAAATGTTAGTATTGCATATTCATTGGCTTAATCACTTTACTTCGGCATATTCCCTGCTTTATCAGGAGATGCCACAGTGGAATGAACTGCCAATTTCTCTGGCAATTCTTTTACACAGTGGATGCCCTTTCTGCTGCAACACAGCACTAAGAGTGCAACCCTTAGTGCTGGGAAACACCCATCCACAAACACTACTGCTTGCACATTATGGCCAGTTTAGTTTATCCAATTAACCTGAATCACTTCTTTGGACTGTGAGCACCTTGAGGAAACCCATGTAGAACATACAACTTCCACACAGAAAGGCTTCCTGGACGAGCCGGAACTCAAACCAGAGACTTTCTTGCTATGAGGCAACTGTGCTAACAACCTAGCTATACTGTACCACCTTAATTTGGGACTTATGCAGCTGTGCACTGATGGATTTGCTCTTCAGTGTTTGGATTTTCAGCAGTAAAAAATTAAACCACACTGGACTGAACTAAACTGAATTAAACTGAACTCTGAAAACTGGCACGGTTTCAATTTACTAGAACTTCTATGTTAAGCTGCATTGACACAATCTACACTGTAAAAGTGATATATTGAATTGAATTGCACATAATGCAAAGGAAATTGTTTTAGCTAAAAATCTGTAATCTTTAATTGAAGAAGTTTAAAAATATCCAGCAAATGAGCAGAGCATTCAATTTAGAGGTGAATTATTCATAAAGCAGTCTTAATTAAAGCTTTAGGATGGTAAACATTCCTAATAGCTAGTGTCAGACGAAATCTGCAGACGTTTTTTGCAATTTCTGTGGAGAATTTTGGCAAAAATCTGCGGATTTCTGCGGAATTATTTTGGGAGTCTCATGACTAAAACCTTAATATGTGAAATATGTGTAATTTAAAAACTGAATAAATTCAGATTTACACACATTTACTCAAGTAAATGAACAGAATTAATGATAGGCTAAAAATCTGTGGAATTCTGTGGAATTCTGTGGAATTCTGCGGAAAATCTGCGGAAAATCTGCGGAATTCTGCGCACGCAGATTCCATGTGGGCCTACTAATAGCCCAAGGCAGACACAGAGAATGTACAGTTAAGCTGTACAACATTAAACAAATTAATAAATAAAGATGTTAATGGTTGAAACATCATCATTATTTCTTCTTGGTTGTGTTTATGGGGTGGAAAGCAATGTGTGCTCATGCTTCATTTGTAAAAAAAATCATTTTGTTTTTTTCTATCTTATTTTAATTAATACTGCTACTCGGCTAACAAGAAAACGAGGCTCAAGAGACTATGATTGGTCAGCTAACATAACGTGCAGTGATTCTACCTCTACTAGCACATGCTTTACCGTTTTGTAAATACTGTCAGTCAGTGTAACTGTTAGCCGTATCAGTTTGAGCCTGAATCAGACAGAAAATGAAGAGGAAACAGCTGAAATGCATGCCTGCCCTCTAAAATAAAATCAGACAAGTGTCTTTCATTTATATATTTGGCTTGTTAGCATGTGTAAGCAATATGAAACATTCACATATCTTTCGTGAGTTTGTTATTTGATATGTAGACTGTAGGGAAAGCGGCAGCATAGAGAGACACTGCAGCGCTGCTGAAGATTGTAGGTGTTTACAGCGGATTGACTGATAAATATGAATTTGTAGCTAAATTGTTAACAGAACAGCAGTTCCTCTTGTTTACATCCTTGTTTATGTCCTTGCTAGAGCATACTGTTAACTCTAGAAACTATCCATGTAATAGATCAATTTTAAGAAATAAAAATACTTACAGGTTGTGGCTCACAATCCACAGCTTCTTCTATTATGATTGGAGCTGCTCCGTCTTTGAGGAGTTTTTAGCCTAATTCACCACTGAACTGGGAGAGATTCTGGAAGCTGTCCTTGTCAAATTCTAACTATATATTTTCTATAATTCTCTGGAACATAATTAAAATTAAATTGTAAGCTGTTCTCTCTTTGTGTCATATCCTTTGGAAGCCCAAATACTGAAACAGAAGAAGCTCTGCGGGAACAGCAGCGTTTGGATGGCATTTTAGCTTTCTCTGCTATAATATTACAGCGCCTCTGTGGCCACACAGGGTGTATGCGCATAACCTGAAGGGTTTATGATCTCATTAACCTGGACATATATATTTTTTGTAATCCCCAAACTTTGTTTGCTGTAGGCTTTGCTAAGCTAACTCTGTAAAAGCCAATGTCTCCCATTGCATTGAATGTTGAGTGCATTACATTCACAGATGTTGTTTATGTTCACACAGCTACATTACACTTGAACTAAAGTTTAAAATCTGATATTGTAGACATGATTAGACATGATTAAATGAGCAAAGACCAGTTATCATGATTGTTTTGTCTTTGTTTTACAATCATAACTTGCTGGTTTAAATCAGCCCTTCCTCGGGGCTAAAAGATTCAGTACAAAGGAGCGGGCACTCTGTTTTAAAGTATTGTTTCTTTACCTTACAGTATTTTTTTTCACTATTGCTGTCAAAGAGTCAAAGCAAGCTGCCGACAGTCATTCACCTGGAGTGTGCTGATGTGAGACCAGTATAAGCACTCTTACCTGAACTGTTAAGAAAGAGTGACAGCTGTTAAGTTGAGAGGTCTTTTAAGGTTTTTTTTGTTTGTTTGTTTTTTTCTGACTGATGACCCAGTGAGAGACGAAGGAGAATAAATAGATCAGACAAAAAAGCCATGCCTTTAATAAATCTGTTTTGAAGTATGTTGTGATGATAAATTAAGATACCAATCCTCTTTGGATTCCTTGAGCGTTTTTGTAGATCAAACACAGATGCTGGAGTCCAAACCCAGAGCTTAAGAAACTTAATGGAAACATATAAATATCTATAAAAGAATGAATGCCGTTTCTGAAGTAATGCAAGCCTGGTATGAGTAACATCAAAAAGCTTTGCCCTTGGCTGAACAAGCTCAAAGAAAAAAAAGGGGGAATAAAAGATGGAAAATGTTTACTGATACTGATCAGTTTGTATAAACTCAACCAAAAATGTTCTGTCAGTAATTTTGTTTTGTCTGGAGCTCATTTGAGTGGTTTATTGTTTAAAATGATGGCTGGCAGTTTTTCAAACAATTATGTACTTTTTTGATAATTATCCTTATTCATAACCACACACCAACTCAAACAAACACACTCACACATACACACACAAATGTCTGTTTATCATTGGCTTCTGTGCCACAATTAACTCAAGAGATGCAAAAAAAAATTTATACTAAGTAAATATGTTATCCTTTCTTTCTCAAGCCTGAAATAATCATGAAATCACCATTTTTGTTCAAAGGTTTTTTCCTCACAATGATCTTTTGGTAGAAGAAAAATAAAAAAATTAAAAAATGGAGAAAAAAGTAACTTTAGGTCAGAATTAGGCAAGTCAGGGGTATGACTACTTTCTGGCTTATTTTAGTGTTTAGTGTAACTGGAAATAGCAGTAGGATTCTGTTTACACTAAAGTGAGAATAGTAATAGACTGTGTTTACACAATTTATCAGCAGTATTCATTTACAAAGTGTAGTTGAATGCTATTTAGACATAAAATAGACATTGAAATACTATTAGACTTTGAAATAGTGGTACAAATGTGCAACTCAGCATTGAAGAAGAAATATTATAAAATAGTAGGGCTGGGCGATATTGTCACAATCACCAGCGATCTAGTCCATACAGATTGCTGGGGAACTACAAATCTGCCACTAAAAGAACTACTAATCCTGTCATGCACCACACACTCACACCTGCTCCAGTTTTTCTTTGATTACACAGACAGCTGGGAGCTGCTCACGCACTGATTACATGGACCATATATACAGCACACAAGCCCACAATACTTTTGTTATCTATTTTGTGACATTGCAACACATTTTCCATTCTTTAGCCTCACCATGTTTTAACCCTTTGCCTTGTGTTATTGCTTTGATTCATTGCTGCCTGTACCGGCCATTCGCCTGTTCTTTAACCACGACTTTGGATTGCTTTGGTTTGATCCTGTTGACTGTTGCCTTCTTGACCAATCTTGTAATAAACTGCACGTGGATCCTCTACTTCATTGTCAGTGTTTTTCACAATACAGATATGGCCTTTTTAAAAGATAATTAACCCATATAATTAGCATAAGCGTATCATAATTTTATAATTATAGGATATAAAGAGAGAGGATAGGAGCTATATTATAGGATATATGCTAGAGAAAAAAATAACTTTCTCTCATGAACCATGCTAGCTGTCATTTAAAGATCAAGTTGAGCAAGATCTAATTACAATTGCATAAAATACTTTTTTTAAGTAAAAAATATAAAATATGATTGTTAAAAAGGAGACCTTTTTCAAGATTATTTATTTCCATATTTTATTGTACGTTTAATTTCAACATGAACATATATTCAGAGGTTTATTCATTTCATACAAAACACTCACGCTAGGCTAGTGGGCTACATTTGATTGTTTCTATTTGCGTCAGGCTGCTGCATCTGGTACACTAACGCTTCACTGAGTGAGTTGTCTCAGTTGATATTTACGGTACCTAATAATGAAAAGCTTTTTTTCTTCTAAATTTTCTTCTAAATTTTCTTCTTATTTTATCTTTGCCATGATGACAGTAAATAATATATTTAAATTTTCAAGACACTTCTGTACAGCTTAAACTGACATTTAAAGGCCTAAGTAGGTTAATTAGGTTAACTAGGCAGGTTAGGGTAATTAGGCAAGTCATTGTATGATGATGGTTTGTTCTGTAGACTATCGAAAAAATATATAGTTTAAAAGGGCTAATAATTTTTACCTTAAAATTATAAATAAAAAAAAATAAACTGCTTTTATTTTAGCCATAATAAAACAAATAAGATTTTCTCCAGAAGAAAAAAAAAACATTATCCGACATACTGTGAAAATTTCCTGAATCTGTTAAACATCCTTTGGGAAATATTTAAAAATGAAAAAAATAAAATAAAATAAAAAGGGCACTAATAATTCTGACTTAAACTGAAGGTGTGGTGCAAAGGTTCAAATGCGTGTGTCTGATGGTGAATGTGTGACTGAAAGCCCTGAATTATGAATTATTATATATTTTTTGGCGGGTGTGTTTTTTGCGTCCGTGTTGTATTTAATTTCACAGAGCGTAGCATTTTTCTGAGTTCTTTCTTGTTCGCTGCCATGTTGTTTGTGTATTAATGGCAAATGGGGGCGATCTATGGGAACCCAGAGAAGAGTGTCACGTGTTAGGGTGAAAACCGATTTTCATTCAAATGTATCGATGTAAACTCCACACTTGAGTAAGTTGATAAAATTGGTTTATCGCCCAGCCCTATAAAGTAGAACACCATAATGCACATTTCTGATTCATCCAGTTTCTGATGTATTATGTACTGTAAGAAATGCTGGGTTCCACATATGATGTCCCGACACATATTAAGTTACCTTAATAGTTTATGAAATTTAAGTGGATTGAAGATAAACAATTAAGTTGTCAAAAAAAACTTACTATAGTTGTTTAAACTCATTTTAAATATTTTTGCACAGGTTATCGCAATTATTTCTTTAATCACATTGTAGACAACCTCAGAATTTAAAAGACCAGATAAAACATGTACAAATGCTAATTCTCTAAACTGTTTGCTAAGCTTACGATTACAATACATATTTGCAATCACCAGTAAAGTCAAGTTTCATAAGTTTCGTTTCTAAAAGTTTGCATTTATTCAGGGTGCCTAAGCTAATGCACATATGCACTTGAAAGAAACAAGATCACGACACCAACCTCATTTACACATTTTATCATTCTCTGGATAATGCTTTGTCAGATCGCACTGGTCTTTTGAAGTAATTCACAACTTGGTCTTGATGGCAAATCTTCTCCAGAAATGATAGCCACTCTTTGATTACTAGTTTGTGGGGTGTTTGAGTAGTTGCTGTCACGTGATGTACATTTGACTGGACAGACTGTATCTTACGTTTGTCTCATACAGAATACTCTCAAAAAACTTGTTTTCAAGTGCACTTGGTTCATTTAAAAGTACTGACTTCAAGCTGTATTTGGAAACATTTCTTATGTCTCTGAAGCAAGTATTTGCTGAGATCCCATTGTGTTTGTTGACCACAAAACCTGTCGTAAAAGCACACGTGTGGTCTGAGCTTCTTCCCGGGAGAAAAGTCAGTATATAGCATTCGATGATTGGCTTCTGTGCTAGTAGGTGGGGCTTTATTTGGCATATTGACTGTTACGCTTTTCCGTATTCAAAACTATAGGAGTGACATGTCTTGGTATTCTACAGTATAGTCTTTGACACAATCGCAGTATGAAACCCATGCTAATGCTAGACATTAAGATCCTTTCAGACTGATATTAGAATGCCCAGAAGTCGTGAAATACAGTGACGCTCCATCAAAAGCAAATACTGAAGAGGCAACATTTAAGGTACTTTTATACTGAAGGGAAATAAATATCTCTACCTTTTTCTCAGAACACCTCACAGCAGACTCTGCATCTGTTATGACAGCCGTTTCCTTTTTTGTTCTTACCTTCCATGATAAAAAGTCGTTTTGCTATCAACGAGGCAGGCTAATTTCTCCGCCACTCACTTTTAGCTAAAATCGCACAATTGCTCTGCAGGAAAAGTGGTGGGAGAGAGGCATTTTCCTGTCAGCGGAAAAAAAGTTAACTTTCAAAGTTCCATTAGAATTGGAGGTGTTCTGTCATGAAACATAAAAAATCACTTGGCATTACCATACAGCCAGTACTCTTTATGAAAATTAAAGGCATGAAAGGGTGGAAAATTCTGTCATTATTTTGATGGTTTCGTTTAAACTTTTATTCACTTTTAGAAATTTATCAGAACAAAAATACTAAGAAGTAACCTAATTTGGCTATGGAAGCTCAAGCATGCTAGCTTTGTGTGAGTCAATAATTCCTGTGTGTCATGTACTCATTTGAGCTTCACAAGAACCAATTATGTATATTCTTGAATATTATTTGGCACGTCTGAATATTTAGTAACTACACAACTATATCATGGGATAATGCTGCCTACTGAACAACTAAGACAAGCTAAACAAATGTTTTGAATTACATACAAGTCAAATACAAAAAGTCATTGTTCTAGATATCTTTTGATTCTAAATCCCTGGTGTTCTTCACAGGACAAACTGAAATGAAGTAATTAAGAACAAAGTCCAGACAAAATGAAGTCAAATTTAAGCCTTTAATGTTATGTTTATTAGGTACGTGCAAGCGGAGAGACACAACCCTGCCTATGGAAGCATGGGGGTGCCGGAAGGTTCGAAAACCGTATACTGAATATACCCAGCCTTTCTAAACTTCTTTTTGCTATCAGCTTAAGAACGAAAGAGAACTTTGGGTAACACATTAACTCTACATTAATACATTAAGAATATTTGGTGTGTTTTAAGATCATTCAGAATGTGTGAGTAAATTATTAATAGACTATTTAAATGAACATTTATGTATCTTTCATTCAGGATTTTACTTGTTTGAAGTATATCTGGACATTAAGCATTTCTGCTGTTTATATTATGAACTTACAGTCGGCAATATAGACATCTGATGTAGTTTTACTTAACGGCTGCAGATACTGACCGGGATCTTTTTTTGTTAAAACCACTCTAACTTTTAGTTTTAACATCACATAAATCCACTGCCGAAATGAGCCTTGTTTGTGAAATATTTGTCATCGAAATGTCGGGAGCAAACAAGCACATTTTCAACACTCATTTCCTGCCGAGGAAAAGCAAACTACATCCACTGTTGCTGTAATTTAGGATTGTTTGAGAAAATCAGCTTTCCCTCACATCCAAAACATTTTTTTTGGAATCATTCTCAGCCAAATCCTGAGCAGCACTGTCGAAGCCATTCTTATAAGGCAGGATGGTCTACTTTTGGTCTTGCATGTTTTTTCTTGGAGAACGCCCATACAAAGATTTCCATTTTAATACAAAACATGAACCAGGCATATAAAAAAATAAAAAAAAAAACTTTCTGAAACTAGTTCAGACCCAGAAGTAAGATTTCTGTCATACATTATTTAATTTAATAGCACATTTTACATTATAAATTGAGCCAATGTGGCTTAAGGCAAGGCAAGGCAAGGCAGATTTATTTATATAGCACATTACATACACAATGGTAATTCAAAGTACTTTACATAAACAAGAATAAAAGAAACAAGAAAATAAAAACGATTAAAGGAATTAAAATATTAATTAAAAACTGATTAAAATGTGTTAAAACAGGTTATAAAAGAATGAAAAAGATAAAGCCACTGATGTTTATTCATTAATAAAAGTCAATAACACCATCTATGTTAAGATGATAACATAGATGAAAAAAAAGAGAATAACAAGCCATAACAATATTTCCAATTTTGGAACAATCCATGAAGTCAGGTAGGCAGGAGAGCAGTGAGAAACGTCCAAATAAATTCTTTAAACGTGACCTCTAATTCTCAAATCAAATAACTGATATCAAATAGCATTACATCCCCCTTTTAAGTTGGTTCTTAGGTAGGTTTTCCAAGTGAAGGACAGAAAAATCTCAGACTTGATTCATTTTTTGTTAAATCTGTGTTCCAGAGATGAGCAAAAGTCTTATGGGTTTAGAATGACATGACGGTAAGCAAATGATGACAGAATTTCCATTTTGGTGTTAACTACCCTTGCAATGCTTCGTTGATGGAAATAAAATGTTGGTGGTTCTCCTAATGTGCCATCTGTGAGTAAGATGCGCATGTGACATTACGATGTCGGATGGTGTGACATCTGCCATGTGGCAAAAAACCTTGATGCTGTTATTTCTCATGTGGTCCACCTACCGGCTCCAAGTGATGCAATGCTTACTGAATATGTTGTGAAATACTCTTGAATGCCGTCTTAACTTTCAAAGTATTGCAAAGTGTTGCTGTTGCGCTGGATGCATATTGTGCCATGGCAGGTTCTTTTTGTGGCCTCTGTAGGTGTATTGTTGTTTTTTCTCTCTCTCTAAGGAACAGAACATAGAATGTTGCTGATAATTAGACCATACGAATATCAACTTAAAGCTTAATGAATGCTTGATTTAATGTTTATTTTTAAAAAGTGAGATGGAGTAAGTGAGGCATTGGGTGAGAACGTGTGTGTGAGAGAGAAAGAGCTGGCTGTGATTTCAGCAGCTTTGTGTCGATAACAAACAAGAAGCGGGGTCCCCATAGGGGAAATACACAAAGCAATTACGGCGAGGGAAAGTTGCCTGGAGAACCTTATTAAAATTTAATCAGCCCAAGGTTCTTTTCTGGCCGTTGTTCTGTGATGGCAGAACATTATGTTTCCCAATTCTCAAATTAAATCACAGAGTGAGGTAAGAAAAAACGAGAGAGATGAAAATCAAAACATAAATAGAGTGAGTATAGATTAGCTTTTCCACATATCTGTGCCACACTTAAAAGCATGCTGCTGGGGAGGTGTGATTTGGACATTCTGTGAAGAACTTGTTCACACATAGTGTGCATATTCTGCTTGTCAGTGTCTACTTTTTCTTTAAGGCTATACAGTTTTAAGAAACCCATATTGGTTTTCAAGCATTAGAAGCTGGCAGAAATATACAACATTTCAGTCCTGGAGCTGATAATTATATGAATGATTAAATTCTCTAACTGAAGGGATAGTTCACCTAATAACACACACACAAAACACTTTCTGTTTGTCCGTCTGTCCATCCATCCATCCATCCATCCATCCATCCATCCATCCATCCATCCATCCATTCACCCTCTAGATTAGGGGAACTTGACTGTGGCCAGTGGGCCGAAGGTAAATATTTCATGGGTAATTATCTTATTTATTTAATATTAATATTTAGAAATAATTAGAAAACATTGCTTTATATTAACTAATATATATTTTTTTACATTTTATAATGAACTTATTACTGTAAAAACAAAAACGATCTCATTTATAACAGAATGGAGTTACACTAGTTTTTACCATGATTTGCTCGCTGATGTCTTCTGTATAGTCCTCTATCCGTCGAGTGACATTATTTATCATTATTTGACATTATCTATCTATCTATCTATCTATCTATCTATCTATCTATCTATCTAT
>CAIGQZ010032545.1:7205739-7218365 GCA_903798205.1 Danio tinwini
TATTATTATTATTATTATTATTATTATTATTATTATTATTATTATTAAAAACTGCTTTTATTCTTGACAAAATAAAACAAATATGACTTTCTACAGAAGAAAACATCTCATAGGAAGTAGTGTTCCTTGCTTTGTTAAACACCATTTAAGAAATATTTGAATAAGACAACTAAAATCTAATAATTTTAAATTATGATATATGTATGATATATTTTGAATGATATAGGTAGGCCAGGGGTCCTCAACCCTGCTCCTGGAGATCTACCTTCCTGCTGAGTTCAGCTCCAACCCTGATCAAACACACCTGAACCAATTAATTAGGACCTGAACAGCACTGGATAATTACAGGCAGGTGTGTTTGATATGGCTTGCAACTGAAATCTCTAGGACGGTAGATCTCCAGGAGCAGGGTTGGTCACCCCTAAGGTAGGCTATATATATATATTTTTTTTTTCACACTGCACTGCTACATATTGAAAACATTCGCTTATTATAGAAAAAGCTACTTTTCAAAGCTATGTTTCAAAATGTAATGAAAGCTAAAAGTAATGGTGGGCAAAGCGAGGCTTCATTAAACACTGTAACAGTCGAAGCAAATGTGTCGAAGCTTCGAAACGTTTCGAAACCTGTCTCTACAGTAAAACCTAGTGGTCTATTTTTATGTATTGCACTGGAACATCTTCAGCAAAGAACCAGTTGAGAAAATATAACCCCACTTTGTAGAGTTGAACTTTCAAGGGATGTAGTGGAGCGGTGAGCGTTTCAGACCACCATGCAGGTATAAGGGGTTTGAATCCAGGCTGATACAGCCATTTTGAAATATCAGTTTGAAATGCTTTGTTCTTGTATTGTTTTGTTTCAACATTAGTCTGACATCCGAATAAACACTTTGTGAATAAATATGTCTTGTTTTGGTCATAAAACAGGGTTGTTGCTAGGTCAGACGTGGTTGTGGCCGGAAGTTAACAAGAATTATTAATATTATTAATAAAATTTTCTATTTATTGTATTTTAATGTT
The DNA here is from genome assembly GCA_903798205.1 of Danio tinwini. Classification (NCBI taxonomy): domain Eukaryota; kingdom Metazoa; phylum Chordata; class Actinopteri; order Cypriniformes; family Danionidae; genus Danio; species Danio tinwini. The sequence continues at coordinate 7,206,759 of CAIGQZ010032545.1, forward strand.
TTAATGTGTGTGTATATATATATATATATATTATAATTTTTTTTAAGGTATATTTTTTAGACTACATTCTCTATAAGTGTATTTATTGTAAATTCTTTTTACAACTCTACTTTTTGTGTTTTGTATTAATATTATATGTTTGGCACCTAGGGTCTGAGAGTAACGAAATTTCGATTTTCTGTATGTCCTGTACATGTGGTTGAATTGACAATAAAGCTGACTTTGACTTTGACTTATTAATGTCTACCCAAACCCTAAACCCAACCGTCACAGTACTGAAAAAATATTAATTATTGTTTTATATATTACAAAAATGATGCTAAATTGATGGCGTATCTGCACCTGTATCCTATCTAGACTTCACCATTAAACAGTAACATTATTAAAATACATAAAATCATGATTTGGAGTATTTGTACAAGTCGGGAGTCAATCCCAAAAGCCATTTAAAGCACAGTAACAATGTGCACACTCACAGTCTGCTATGCTACATCAGACAGACGTTGTTTTGGCCCTGTCAGTTAAATGCAGATTCGCTAGGTCTCAAAACGCTTCTTACATGATTGATGCTTTGAGTTGCTTTAGTCACGTGACCAGGTGTTCCGAAACACTTTAGTCACGTGACCTGGGTGTTTCGGATCATGCTTCGGTGCAGTGTTTTGAAACTCTTACGCTTCAGGATCTGGATGTGTCGAAATTCAGTTTCACGTCAGTCATCCCCAGCTAAAAGTGTCACTACTTTTAGCTCTGCTAGTGATTTGCTGTGCTTTATATATAAATGTTGATATTAAGATGTTAGACCACTGATAACATTTTTATTTCTCTGTGTTAGCACTAGCATATTTGCAGCAGGTCATGAGCTACAGTTTACATTATTTATGTGTGTTTATCAGTCAAAGAGCTCACTAGGAGGTACTTCACTTCCACACAAAAGGTTCTTTATTAAAAAAAAAAAAAAAAAAAACAAACAAAAAAAAACGATACAGGTCTGACTTTTAACACTTCAAAGACTCTTGGCCTTGGTGGTTACTTCCACTACAAGCTTTTAGCCAAACGCTAGTATCCATTGATGCATTTTTTTGAAATATGTATGGGCATCATGTCTTTTGAATGTCTGAATTTTCACAATACTGATCGTACAGTTTATCTGAGTGATGTATGATACAGTATATATTACACAATGGATCCAGCAGGATAAGAGCTGTAGAGTACTGTAGGCGTTTAAGTTAGTAATGTCCACTACTCAACCCCATTTACACAGATCATACAAACCCTCATGTTTGATAGCAGAGGGTCCAAACTCTCTATAGATGGTTTTAAAAGTCCTGACTCACTCATTTAAAATGAGTTTGTGGTGGTTTCACACTTGATTAGCACCTTTTTTGTTTCATGCTTGCCCAGCGATATACAAATAGTTTGTTGATCATTGATTATTGTCTCTATGTCTTTGCATCATTTTATTTATCTACCCTTCTGTTATATTTATTTTGTATTATCGCTCATTCTATTATGTCATTCTGTCTATAATTTTAATATGTTTATATTATAGGCCAGTGTTTCTCAACCCTGTTCCTAAAGGAACACCAACAGTACATATTTTCAACCTCTTCCAATTCAAACACAACTGAATCAACTCATCAGAACATTAAAAGACACTCAAAAACTTGAAATGAATGAATGTCTAGAAGGGGGCGACATCCAGAATATGTACTCTTGGTGTGCCTCTATGAACAAAGTTGGGAAACACTGTTATGGGCATTTATGATTTTCTTTATTGTTCCCTTCCAGCTGCAACCCATCACTGGGAAACATCCATACACACCCACTCATACACATACACTACTGACAATTTAGCCTACCCAATTCACCTATAGCATATGTCTTTAGACTTGTGGGGGGAAACCCAGAGCACCCGGAGGAAACCCACGTGAATACGGGGAGAACATGCAAACTCCACACAGAAATGCCAACTGACCCAGCCGAGGCTCAAACCAGTGATCTTCTTGCTGTAAGGCAATTGTGCTACCCAATGTGCCACCATGACGCCCTATAACAATTTAATAAATAATTTAATTTATAATTGCTGTTTTATTATTTTAGTTTGTTATCAATCATTTAGTTAAGACTATCTGAGGATATCCATCCAACTCTTGTTCCATCTGAAATTGTAGTATATTGTTCTATCATTCATTGTATTATTGACACTTTATATAATTTTATCATTCTATCTTCCATTGTATTCATTGCTGTTCTATAATTATGTAATTCAATAATTCAGTCATGCTGATGCTTTTTACATTTTTAAAATTATATATTGTCTGTAATGATGCTTTATATTGCCTATAATTGTTGTGTATATGCCTAATATTGGTGTATCTTAAACAGTTGATAGTTTGCACAGTAAAAGTTGCATCTACTTACAGGTATTCTTTCCATCTCAAATACCAACACGGTTGGCCAAGTAGACATGCTGCTTATATACTGTATGTATATTAAGTCAGTAACAAGTAAAACAGATTAGTTGATTTTGTCAGATTTTTTAAAATATTTACTCATCCCTAGTTTGTCATTCAGTACTTTATATGTTCACTATAAAACAAGGACCCGCCTTCAATAAACTTGAATAAAAAATGCAGCTAAATATAACTTCAATCCAAATATTTTGCATGAAAAAACAGCCTTATCTTGATCACAAACACTGTGAATGTCTTGGTTTTCCCTTATCAGTTTGGAGTTTTCATCAGTGTTTATTTAGAGGACACCACTTGTTTTTGACTGAATTAAAGCATTTAGTTTTTCTAATACTAAACGTACCTGCACAATTCATAAAAGTTAGAGCAGCAGTTTGTTGTTGTTTGTGTGTGTGTGTGTGTGTGTGTGTGTGTGTATGTGTGTGTTTGTTTTTGTTTGGGGGTGTGTGTTTTGGAGTGTGCATGTACAGTATGTGCTAGTGTGTTCCAGTAGTTTTTGTGGTGCAAAAATGTTTTATATATGTCAAAACTGACCCAAAAGACAACCGTTGTACTCTAAATGTGTACAGCCTTCATGAATATATGAAATACTAAATTATTATTTATTATAATTATTTATTGTTGTCATTTTATAAAAATTATTTTTTACTTTGTTTTTGGCTTTCTCAGCTGTTAAAATGGTGCCCAGGTCATTTTTAACCTGTAAGTCAACATGGCTAAAGTTACCTATTAATGACTGAGTGGCTGTTCCAGGGGTCACACAGCAGAGTTGAATGGATATACCTCAGATAGTCTTAAGGAACAGCGGGGCAACAAAGTGCTTGTCTTAGGCCAAGGTTGCTCAGCCATCAAGCAGAGCTGGATCCAGTTGGCTTTAGCTCAGTGATTACTCACCAGCCTGGAGAGATCAATTTCACTGAACTTCCCCTCATCCGAGCAGCTGTGAATGTCAATGGGTTTGTGTGAAAAACCCCAGTGTAAATCTCAAGGAATTCCAATGGGTTTTCTTTACTGGTCCATTCCGAAGTGCAATATTTAATAGTCCTGTTCAAGGCACCGTCAGTCACCTGGGCACTTATGGACTGTTGTGAGAGAAAAGCAGGCCAGGATGATGAGGACGGTCAGTTCTCCAGGATCATACTGCTCTTGTTAGCAGAACCCTTGAGACCGACACCAACCAAAGAGGTATTGGAGGTGAGCAGAGAATGTGCAGGATTACTGAGCTTCTTTGGAGCCTTACACCTTCAATTACTTTTGACATTTTTGTAGTCCGCTGACCTGTCTGTAACTCTCAAAGCGGAGAATACAGATACAAGCCAGTGTTTCAATACATCAATCTTTGGTTGGTCAAGGATGGGAATTTCAGCAGACAGTATAAGAACAGCTTTTACCCAAGGATTGATGTCTTAATAAAGTTAAGCAGACAGGGCAACTGTTGAGTAGATACTCCTCATTGCTGCTAGCTTTCTTTTGGAGCTTTAGATCTCGGATTTGAAAGGCTTCACTTGTATCTTTACTGTATTAATATGTCGAACTCAGTGCACTACTTTGGAAAATGGGTTTCAGCCCACCTATTGAGCAGGAAGCTGTGTTTGTGACTTCTAAAGCGAATGTTAGATCAGCTCTTTAATGGTCTTGATCTGAGAATCCCAACATGAAAGGCTCGGGTTAGACAGAGGCTTTAGTTCTTCAATGGCTGACTGGAGGAGCCCACAGCTGGAGAAGAACCCTGCTATAGATAGATGGGATAGGATTGACTAGTGCTATAAGATCAGATGCTGGTTGCAGCATCAACTGGATTACGGGCCACTGAAATGTCATCCCGGTCTTTGACTCCCACTGGGTTAAATTTGGCGTGAGGCTGTTTTCTCAGCTGTGCATAAACATCCTCACATTTTAATAAGCTGGTTAATGGTGATTAAACCATCATCCTTCAACAAGGGAGTGGAAATTTAAACCCTCAGAAGCAATGATATCCACTGAGGGGTTTGAAAATTTGTGAAAAGTGCTGTGTAGAAATATTTTGTCTTAACCCACTGGGGTCTGAGGGGTTTTTGCAAGATATAATTTCTGCAGTTTGTTGCACGATAATGTACTGGATCAGATCTAATATGTATTGAACATTGTAATGCCCATGCTACTCTAAAGGTTGGGCTTAGGGTGTAGGTAAGTGTAGACATTAATATCTGTGAGGTTTAGGGTTGGGGTGGGTGTATATTAATAGCATGCAATGTTAATAACACACAAAATAACTGGCAACTTAATAATTAATATAAATAGTTCTCATTTCTAGCAACAACCCCGCGCATGCATGTTCACTACGTATAAGACCTGACACAGTATGTCATCAAGCTGCAGGCCCTGGAGAGGTTTTGACATGCCTTGACATTTGTGTTTGAGAGTCTGTTGTTTTTGCCTCTCTAGTTTCTTATGAATGTATTTATAGCTAAAGTGTGATGACATTGCACAGTATACAGCACTTTAAATCTTCACCATATGTTGGTATAGAATATAAGTTCAACACACAACTTGCTGATGATGACACCTGTGCATTTGGGATCCTTTAGTTAGCACAGTTAGTACAAATGCCTAGTTTATTTTTTATTTTTTTTGTAAATAAAGAAATTGTTTGTCTGTAAAAGCGTCATCTACAGTTATTTCTCTAAACAGCCACAGGTCAGATTTTCCACCAAAGAATGTGCTTATGAATAATTAATAGTAATATAATAATAGTTATAATAATAATATTATAACTATTATAACTATTTATTAATATAATTATTATTTTACTGTCATTTATTGTGAATTTTTACTTTTTAGTTAACAAAATCGTTTTTTTGACAAATAGTTTCAGTTTTAAGGGTGTCACACACTGGATGTGCCACTTGGTGCTGCGTCATGACGCTAAACACAGTGCCATGCATTTTAGAATTGTAAATATAGATTTCTATCAGGGTTCAAACACTGGTGCTGCAAATCTACGGTCAGGACACCATTCTGCCGCACCACAAAGCACCATCATTATAGTTTCATATTAAATGAAATGAGAATATGCACGTCCGGAGTACGTTACAGTGGTCTCTCGTTATTCGCGGGAGTTAGTTCTAAAAATAACCTACAATATGTGAAATCCGCAAAGTAGTCAGCTTCATTTTTTACAATTATTTTATATGTTTTAAGGCTGTAAACCCCCCACACTACACACTTTATACTCTTTTCTCAGACAGGCATTAACAGTGTGAAACACTTTTCTCTTTTGTTTAAACACTCTCAAAGTTCAAACTTTCGTAGAAAAATAAGTCCAGTAACATAGAATGAAAAAAAAGATAAACTGTTGTCAGGTGCAAACATTCATTACTGTCAGCAAAAGATTCATAAAGCTTTTTAGCTTTTGTGCAGATAATGTTGCCACATGACAGTTGGACGTAACACACAGCGGACGCGCACATTTGCATGTTATTTATTCAACATGAACAGAGTCCTGAGTCATAGCTGGGCACCACAGAGAGCCACCGTCTTGTGGTGCTGGTGTACATACACTGATATAAACCCATATTAATTATTCTAAAATGCATGGACCTAATTGGAGCAGGGCATTCAGTTTGCGACCCTCTTAACAATGGTTTTGCTGTGGACAGTTACAACTTTTTAAAACTCACATGGTTAGTGATTGAAGAATATGTTCATTTGGCAAGTTGAACACATTCTGTACTGTACAGGAGACATAGAGGAGATTGAATGGCAATGGTCTACATTCAATCAGGACGCAGAACACAATGTGCTGTTAAAAAACCCAAAAAAAACATGTCAAATTGCACCAAAAAAACCTATGAAACTGCGAGGACACATAGGGTTAACATGTTATAGCTAGGGACGACTGTACCTCCAACTGCCATATGCGTGGCATGATGTGGCGCCAATTGGTGCATCCAGTGTGCGACCCCCTTTAGTTTTCGTTTTTGTTTACTACAATACCATTGGTTCCATGACGAACCTTTAATGTTCATTGAATCTTTTCATTGCACATAACGTTCTTTTATAGTAAAACAAATCTATTAATTAGTATAATGTTGTCTAGAATATGAAAGAAAGGTTCATTTAAACATTTTCACTGAAAGGTTCCATAAATGTGAAAGAATCTTCTTGAAAGCATATAAAAAAACAAAACAAAAACAAACATTATATTTTAGAATAAACAGAATCCAGATTGCCTTGTGGTTTCTACAAGCATAAATATTCACTTACGAACCTCAGAGCATAGTAGGTCTTTTTGGAAAGATGTTATTGTTAAAAATCAATTACTCTGTAGACAAAATTAATGAGATTTTTACTACCGGAACTACTGTTGCAGTCTGTTGAGGTATCTCACCATCAATTATTGGCACAGCTTTAATAAGTAAATGAAATGTTGCTAGCAATTATCAGATCTGGGCTGTATTTTTCTGTAATGTGCTTATAACTGATAAAACAACAACTTGTGTTATAGCAAGTTCACATTTACGTATCAGAATCCTCACTGCACAACTCCCTCTAACTAATCCTCGTAGCACGATGCAATTTGAGCTCAAAAACAGTCCTTTTAAGACGAGGGGGTCTGCTATTGACAGCTAACATCAAAGCGGTCCGTAGCTATACGCTCTCCAAAACACTCCTGTCCTCTACAGCTACAAACGCACAATACCATCAAACACTCACCGTGCTGCCTTTGAAATGCCTGACACTGTTTGCTTTGCTACTGGCACACTATAAAGAGCTTCCCTTTCTCATTGAATGCAATCTAAAATGGTGTAATGGAAAGGGAAATGAGCAGATACGTGGCGCTTGAGAGATTTACTGAGTCTTTGCTTGATTCGGTTTTCTGCAAAGAGTAATCCTTTGACTTTGCTGTTTGTTAAGCACAAATGGTTGTTTTCCTGACCGTCCTCAATTACTCCGGCAAGCAGCGATGTTTGACAGTGCTTTTGTGTGCAAATATATGTGTGTGTGTATGTGGGTTGTGTTAAAAAATGGCCCTGAAAGCTTTTGTGTTGAGGAAGATAAAAGAACTAACGGCGGAGTTGAAAAGGTTAAGTGCTCCAAGAGAAAACTTTGGTGGATTTGATTTGTATTGATTTTGCTTGAGACACTGCACTAACTGGTTACCCTGCTTGCACCTAACAAACAGAGCCGAGGTGAAAGCAAAACAGCTGGAGATGGAAGAGTGACCACTCATGTCATATCTGCTCTCTTTTTTTTTTTTCCAAAACAGAAACATCATATTTGAAACTATTTTATCTGAGCATTCAAATTATACAGATGAAGTAGTAACATTTAAACTATTGATCCTTTCGGTAGAATGATGTTTCTTCCGGAAATTTCTACTTGCATATTTGGAAAACGTTATGCTGGCATAATGTGCACTTACATGATTTCTGGAAAATGTTTTCACTTCCAAAGACAGGAAGCTTTTTAACTCTAATGCAATGTAATGAATAGCAAAGGATGCACATTAGGTGCGTAATTGCTGCATTTTATCATTCTTTAGCTGCCACAGTGAATGATGGGAAATGTAGTTTTCAGCAACAGTGCCCAAGTTCACATTTGGGTGTTTGTCTTAAACGATCAAACAGAGAATCACTCTTTCTCCACCAGATCTCTGTACTGCAAAGTATTTTGTAGGTAATTGGGATAAAATCCCGGCATGGCGTTTCAACGGCGTTCTATTGGTGCAATATTTTGTTCATCTGAAACTATTAAAACGTCTTTGGCTGGTTCAAACATTGCATTAGAAATAAAAGTGATTAATGGGCAGGACCTAAGGAATATTTTTACTTGTATACAATGTATCCACTTTGATTTGATATTTGAGTTAGTTAATTGATTTGATTTGATTGATTGATTGATTGATTCATTTATTTATTCATTCATTGCGTGTTAGGTTGTTTGATTCTAAAATAAATTGCAATATCTGTAAAGACATTGAAGAAAAGGCTTTATAATTAGCTCCTATATAATCTCAAAATGTGCATTACGTTGTTAAAAGGTCTCAGTTATAAATTTAGTTGTTAAAATATGTGTAAAAGATTGATTTGATTTGATTGTGTGTTTGATTGATTGATCGATTGATTGATTGATTGATTGATTGATTGTGTGTTTGGTTGATTGATTCCAAAATAAACTGCAATATTTGAAAAGACATTGAAGAAAAGGCTTCATAATTAGCTTCCATATAGTCTAAAAATGTTGTTGTGTTACAGTATGTGTAAAATATTTTGAATTGATTGATTTGAGTTAATACATTGATTGATTCTAAAATAAACTGCAATATTTATATAGTCTCAAAATGTGCATTACATTGTTACAGGGCCTCAGCTAAAAATTTAGTTGTGTTACAGTATGTGTAAAAGATTGATTTGATTTTGATTTTGATTTTGATTTTGATTTTGATTTTGATTGATTGATTGATTGATTGATTGGTTGATTGATTCTGTGTTTGGTTGATTGATTTTAAAATAAATTGCAATATTTATTATGTATAAGGCTAATAAAAGGCTTTATAGTAGGCCTGCACGATATTGGAAAAAAGCTGACATTGCAATGTTTTGTTTTTCTGCAATTTATATATATTTGCAATCATTTTACAAGATTAGGAAATAATTCCTAATTTTAGATTGATTGTAATCATTTGTAGTTGAGTGCATAAAATATATGCTAAAAATATGCAAAAAAATGAATTAAAGCTAAGATGAAAACAAAGGAACTTAGATAACAATGAAATAAACAATACTTTATGGCTTTCAGTTGGACTGTATTGATGTATAGGAATTTAATAATCACATGTTAAAATAACCCTGAATTCTCTTTATTCTATTGTATTAAATTATTAAACACAATTTCATATCTTCACTAAAGTGGCAAACTGTATAATGTATTGTGCCCAAATGGTTTAAATACATTTTCTTCATCTTAGTCACAGGCCTTAAAAAACACATTCAAATAAAAGTCTTTCATATGATTAAATTGCAGTTAAACTTTGCAACTACTCCACAAATTGAATGTTCTGAACTGTATTTTCTAGTTAAAGGTGCAGTATGTAAGTTTGACACCCAGTGGTTAAACCAGGTATTGCACACCTGGATCAAAACAAACACAAACGTGGGTTGCCAGTTTGAGTACAGGAGCGAGTGATTTAAACTGTGTTCTAATTAAAAGCAATGACACACGATAGAAGGAATATTTTTCCTATTAAAAAGAAGTTTTAGTTCTAACCAACACCTCAAATTGATATATTAGGCTTCATTTTCTCACAGCTGAACAACTGAAACCTATGACAGTAATCACCTCAGGTAAACCTCATATGCTTTATTCAGTGCTAAATGCTAACAATGTGTGTTTGAATGCCATTTTACATTTAATGATGTTAAAGAGGGTTAACATGTATTAAATAGATTCTAAACCTTACCGTTTCATGAGTGAGTGCATATCCTGTGCTTCTGAATGGCTGTATTTAAATTTACGGCGTAGCTTTCAGTTAAGATGAACACGGTTTCTAAAATTATACTGTATAGATAAAGGTCTATGGTTCTGCATACAATGACTTTATCTGGTTGGAGTTTATAGCTGTTTCACTTTACTTCACGACTGTTTAGCTACTTCAGCTGTTTCACTTTACTTCAGGACGCATTAATGCCGCTCTGTAGGTCTATTGGAGACATTCATAAATATTCCTAGCAAATCTAATAAATGTTGGAGATGTACTTGTCACATAAACACACTAAATCGCACTTCAGCAGCGCTTATATATGGCACACAGCGCGCAAGCAGAGATTCGCATGCTCGTATTACATAAATGCGATCTCGACTTGTAATAGTGCGCTCACAACATGTGTCATTGAAATAACACCATAGGTAGGTGGTACATCTGTGTAAAAGTCCTGCCGCCACACACTGAAAAAAATGATGCCTGCGAAACTGTTGCAAACAATTTATTTGTGTTGAATTTAAACAAACAAATTAAATTTAATGAAATTCTACTTAATTTTTTTGTTTAAATTCAGCCCAAATAAATTGTTTAAAGCCACTTAACGTAAAAAAAAGAGTAAATCCAAGGAATCATCTCTGAATGTTTTTTTTTCAGTGCAGTTGGAAAAAATCCTAGAGGAAACACTGCATATTATGGCATTGTTATGCTTTAGAAGAGTAAAAAAACGTACATATAGCACCTTTAATCATAATCCCAGTTTGACATTGCAGATCACTGCGATGTGACTTACAGATTCGCCCATTGTGATATCAATGCTGAAATGATATATTGTGCAGCCCTACTTTATAATTAGCTCCCATATAGTCTCAAAATGTGCATTACATTGTTACAGGGCCTCTGTTATATATTGTGTTGTGTTACAGTATGTGTAAAATTTATCACAAATCACATCTTGTAGGATACATTTAGACTAGAGATGAGAGGTGATGCAGCTAGGTTGAGAAGAACAAGAGGGGGAATTGTTGAAAGGTGGACACTGGAACAACAAAAACACTAGAATAAATTGAAATGTAGGAAAAACAATGCTTTTTGAGAGTATAATTAGAGCACACATGTATTCACATGAGCTCCCCTATTGTGCTGTTGATGACAGCAGCAACAGTGATCGGCAGCTGGTTTGACAGACAGACTGAACTCATTACAGTGGAGGTGCAATAGCAGATCTCAGAACACACTGACCGTCCCCGGGGCCAGCAGAGAGACATGAGCACGGGAGCTCATTAAGACCCTCAGTCGAACCTGCGCAGTGTCTTAACCCCAGCCTGCATCACATTCAGAGAGGGAGAGATTGAGTCTGACTGTAGAGGAGTGCAGGAGACCTGATGATTATGAGGGAGTGGATGGGAAAGACAGAAAGAGAAGAATCCAGAATAATCTTTTTGTGTCCCCTGGTGATTCGGTGTGCTTCAGTCACATCCAGGTGTTGAAGAGGTGTGTGTGTGTGTGTGTGTGCTTTGTGTGTGTGCTTTGTGTGTGTGTGTGTGTGCTTTGTGTGTGTGCTTTGTGTGTGTGTGTGTGTGCTTTGTGTGTGTGCTTTGTGTGTGTGTGTGTGTGCTTTGTGTGTGTGCTTTGTGTGTGTGTGTGTGTGTGTGTGTGTGTGTGTGTGTGTGTGTG
>CAIGQZ010032545.1:7246711-7257997 GCA_903798205.1 Danio tinwini
ATCCATCCATCCATCCATCCATCCATCCATCCATCCATCCATCCATCAATCCATATATCCATAAAGGTATATTGATTATTTTATTTTATATTATTCTTTGCTTTATATATGCACCATTCATCTTTAATTCTTTCATTCTCATTGTCAACTGTTCTTTCATCTTTACATCAATCTATCATTGTATAGTCATTGTTTTGTCTATTGTTCTTTCTGATTTTCAATTCATCCATCCATCCATCCATCCATCCATTCATATTTTGTTCTTTTGTTGTATCCACCTATCATTAATATTTCATTCTAAATACCAGTTAATCATCAATCCATTTTTCTACCAATCTATCCTTTCTGCCCTCCATTCTCCCATTAATCTATTGTTCATTAATTAGTTTGTTCATTCTTTCATGTTTCTTTTTGATTTGTTTGTTTGTTTGTTCATTCATTCATCTTTGTTTACTAATGTAGCATTCTGTCTTTTATCCATCCATCCATCCATCCATCCATCCATCCATCCATCCATCCATCCATCCATCCATCCATTCATCCATCCATTCATCCATTCATCCATCCATCTTTTGTTCTTTTGTTCCACCTATCATCTATGTTTCATTCTATATACAATTCAATCATCAATCCATTTTCTACCAATCTATCCTGTCTTTCCTCCATTCTTCCATTGTTCTATTGTTCATTAATTGATTCGTTCATTCTTTTAATTGTTCCTTTGTTGATTTGTTTGTTCATTCATTCATCATTCTGTTTACTAATCTAGCATTCTGTCTTTGTAAATTCATCCATCCATCCAAGCATTCATTATTCTTTGCTTTATACATCCACCATTCATCTTAAATTCTATCATTCCATCATCAATCCACTCTTCGGTCAATCTATCATTGCATAGTCATTTTTTAAATCTGTTATTCTTTCTGTTCATCCATCCGTCTGTCCATCTGTTTGTCCATTTATCTGTTATTCTTTGCTCCATGCATCCATCATCCATCTTGATTCTATCATTCCATCATCAATCCATTGTTCTACTAATCTATAATTTCATCCATCCATACATTGTTCTTTCTGCTTTTCTATCTATCATTCTCTTTCAATTCATCCATATTTTTTAAAAACCTTTGCTGAAAATGTTTGCAGAGCATCATTTCCATTCAATCTCTCCAGACCTTCCGGCCCTTTCAACAGTTCTAAATAGTGTCTTCTGTATTTTTTGTTATGTATTGTTATGCCGGGGATATGTTTAAATTGTAATGTGATTAGTTAGAGGGCTTATGAAGTAAATCTTGTTTCTTTCGATGAGAAGCGTTCTGTCTATCCCTGTTCTATTACTTCAGATGTTAAATCATACAATGGGGCAAGTGGTTTTACTCCATATCCTTTTCTGTAAAGATGAGTTCTATTGGACGGTGTTGACTTGAGATCCACTCTAGGTTAAGGGGGCTTGAAATATTGGAAAAGTAATAAAGAACAGATTTGCCCTGATTCCTGTCCTGGCTTTGACATCAGTCTGCTGTGGGATTATGGGGGATTTATTATGGTGGAGTGTTCACCTGTAGCACTGCAATCTCACAAATGGGAAAAAGTCCATAGGTTCCTTCTTGGACCAGCAAGTAATTGTCTCTGGGCTGGTTTTTATGGGCAGTGCTGGTGTCTTTCTGTCCCATTATGTCCTGGACAAACCCTCCCCACAGCGATTTAACCACTCTGTAGCTGTGTACTTATTTTTATTATTATTTTGTTTGCATCTGAAGTTGAAATACGGTCTATATTTTGTGGCTTCACTATCAATTATTCTGCAGTGGTTTTCACCAATCAGAAGGAAAAATCAGAGCATAATTTCCCTCTAAAATGTTGATGGATGGCAAGGGAGATGTATGTTTACTTTTCTGTATGTCTGTGCATGGCTAATACTGCAGGGTGCTGATTGTCTTTCATTCTGCTTTGACCTTCCACTAACAAACATGAGTCTCTTGTGGAAAGAGAGAGAGTTCCTAGGCTCTAGTGTTAGTTAAGTGCTCTTTGTACTGTAGATATCTTTGTGCTGCTTGTTTTGCACTCTAGAGAGTGTGACCCCATCTCTTTCTGTCTTACTACTCTGTCTTTCCCTCTGTTTTTATTTCTTCTCTCACATTGAAAGCCACTTGTCAGCAGCGGGCATAAAGTCTGAGATTTTATTGAATACATTTATTCAGTAAGGGTGCATTAAAATGATCAAAAGTGACAGTAAATAAAGACAAAGTCACAAAAACTCTGCTCTTTTAGATGTTCTGTTCATGAAAGAACACTTATATTGTTGGTTTCCAAAAAATATATAAATAATAATAATAAGGTGAGACTCTTTCTATTAACAAAACCATTAACTATGACTTTTAACCCAGTAGCCTCTTAATTGGCTGCGTATTAATAGTTTAGGCATTGGTTAGGATTTAGGATGTAGAATAAAGGGGGTCGCACAACAGAAGCGCAGCTTGGCGATGCGCTGGGTCGCACCACGCAGCGCCATGGATTTCAGAATTCTAAACATAGGTTTCTGTCAGGGTACACACACTGGCGCCGCAAGTCGGCGGCTGTCCGCGGTGCCCAGCCACGACTCTGTAGTCAACCGGAAAAAAAACTGCTTAAAGAAGCTAATAATATTGACTTTAAAATGTTACAAAAAAAGTAACTGTTTTTAATCTAGCCAAAATAAAACAAATTAGACTTTCCCCAGAAGAAAATTTATTAATGGAAATACTGTGAAAAATTCCTCCAGACTTCAACTGTATATATCCAAAATGTAACAGGACACATTTCTTCCCCAGGCCTTGTCATCTCTGTTTTCTTGGAACATTCTATGCACAGTTAAATACACTGTAAAAAAACAACTGAATTTTAAAGAGAACATTTTCAGCAGCTGGGGTGCCAGAAAAAAAATGTAAAATAACAGGCATTAAATTACAGAAATTTACTGTAAAATAACGGACATAAAATTACAGAAATTTACTGTAAAATAACGGACATAAAATTACAGAAATGTCCTTAAATTTAAAGTTCTGGTAAATTTTAACGAATTTTTTGTAATTTAATGGCCGTTATTTAACATTTTTTTATTTTATTTAAGTTAAAATTGCGGATTTTTTTTTTTTTTTACAGTGTACTGTACTTATGATCAGGAGGTTAGTAAAACCCATAACATGAAATATGAGTAAAAATTGTTGAAGCAATGCTTCCATCAGCAAGCACCACTCAGTTCTAGCTTTATTTTGGATTGTTTTCAAACGGAAAGTTAAGTACTCTGTTTCTGATACACAGACACCAATTTCTATTCAAAGTCAAGCATCTGTAATTTGAGGGAGATTACACACCACTGCAGTGCTTGTACAGCCAAAAGCTATCAAGGCAGAAAGAAAGAAAGAAAGAATAAGAAAGTGAGGACCTATCCTCTCCTCCCCTTCTGTGCTGGATTGTCAGAGAAGCTGGAGTCGGGTTCCTCCTCCCTGTCACATACAAGCAATGACAAGAAACGGCTGCTCTTTCATGTCCTCCCTGCTCCTAATGAGAGCTGATAGAAATAGGTGAGCGTCTCCCCCAGGGCTGTTCACTGACATCTAATGACTGAGAAGAAAGCTAGGGGAGGCTGTGTAGGCTTGTGTGTGTTTGTGTACATGTGTTTGTTTGTACGTTCAAATAAAGCACCACCTCTGAGCAGCCAAGCGGCCTCTGAGATCTGCTTGCATGGCTGCTATTTTCACTGAGACCTCACCAGTAGCCTTGATCATGCTTAACTTGTCTTGTCACTTTTAGACAGTTCCTTGTATTCTGTATAGGAAGATTGATGGCTACAATCATGGAGAACATTAGGTGGATTGGGTTTGAAAGTGAGCCTCAGCATGGCATGCTTAGTATGAAGAGCGCATATAAAGGGTTCAGGAGGATATTGTCTCATGCTGGATTCATTCATCCATTCATCCATTCATTCATCCATTTATCCATCCATTCATTCAATCATTCATTCATTTATTCTTTTTAAGAAGTGCACTATTAGCCAATTCAATTCCTTGAACTTTCCTCAGACATAATGATTTTTTATACTGTACAGACTGTATATTCTATTCCTCTTACGCCAACACTACACCTGAACCCGACCATTATAGAAAACATTTTGCAATTTAAAAAAAATACTCTCAAACTTTTGTTCACACTGTTGGTCATAATGAGCCATTTCCCAAATAAAGACCATAAACTTCCAAAAGCATTTGTTTCCCATAATATGATGAATACCAGAAACATGCACACATGCAGGCAAGCAGTCTAGAATTAACTTTTTTTTTTGTCTATTTAGAAAGAAAAAAAAACAAGGAGCTATTGATCATGGCATTCAAATAATCTTAGCCGCAGTGCATCATTATTTATCTCTGATAAACAATGGACCCTTTTCACAAGATGCATTAAGTTTTTAATTAAAAAAAATATATATATA
The DNA here is from genome assembly GCA_903798205.1 of Danio tinwini. Taxonomy (NCBI): domain Eukaryota; kingdom Metazoa; phylum Chordata; class Actinopteri; order Cypriniformes; family Danionidae; genus Danio; species Danio tinwini. Next base: position 7,251,177 of record CAIGQZ010032545.1, read on the forward strand.
AACATTTATATGTATTTATGTATGTATTGTATCCTGTTTGCATCAAATTGCAAAAAAAATATAATTAAGGCTTGTTGGAAGGTGTTTTAATGCAGCAGAAGAATGACCAGAATAGTAAATTTGATGTTATTCTCTTTTCTGGCTGTCATTATCAGTTTTTATTTTTTCTGAAAGTCTTGATATTCATCCATCCATCCATCCATCCATCCATCCATCCATCCATCCATCCATCCTTCCATCCATCCATCCATCCTTCCATCCATCCATCCATCCATCCATCCATCCATCCATCCATCCATCCATCCACTCATCGTAAAGTTTACTGGTTTCACAGTTCGGTTACAATTGTCATGTCATTAATTCGGTTCAACTTGATAGGCCTATCACGGTGCTTTTAAAGATGCTTTCCATCCACTTTTTTTTTTCTTCACAACACAAAAATTCTTGGGTTAAAGTTTTTGAATACATTTATTCATTCATTCATTTTCTTTTCGGCTTAGTCCCTTTATTAATCAGGGGTCGCCACAGCGGATTGAACCGCCAACTTATCCAGCATATATTTTACGCAGCGCATGCCCTTCCAGCTGCAACCATCATTAGGAAACACCCATACACTCTCATTCACACACATACACTACGGGCAATTTAGTTTACCCAATTCACCTACAGCAAACTCGCATGCAGTGAATTGTGCACAATTTTTAAGTAGTCGGTGCATTTAATTACTCGCCCTTGTCTCGTTCGAATAGTATTTAACGCAACATAGCACATATGAGATAAATGACGTCAGTATGCAATAACAGATGATGATCTACAAATGAACCGATACCGAATTGTCCACATCTGCATCACGGTGCATCAAAGAAACAATTAATTTTGACACCCCTAATGTGTATATATATATATATATATATATATATGTTTGTTGAATTATCTCATTCACTAGTTTACTCAACTATGACAACATATGTACTAAGAAACCTGGAAATCTGAAAAGGTTTCCATGGAAAAAAAATTAAATAAATATCAAAATGGCACAATTTCTGCTCACTACATTGCTGTCCTTTACCCTCTTTTCCACTTTTCTCCTGTATAGTCTTAGTTCCTTTTTCTTTCTGTTGCCTTCTAATTCTCGTGCTGAAGGAGACCATTGCACCTTTAATAATGCGCCTCTGAAGTACAGAGAGAAAAGTTGTGTTTTATTGTTCTATCGGATCAATATCGCAGCTGTGCGCAGCAAACAGCAGAACGAAAACAAGCTCCATAGCAACCACTCACAAGACAAACCCGGAGCTGTTAAGCAGTTCTTCACAAGGCCGAAAGCAGTGTGGGTGGAAGACAGACACGACTCGCAGACAAGAGAAAGAAGAACTGAGCTTGACGGACTCTTGCGGTGTGGGACTGCTGTAAACAGGCGACTCTGCAGTTTGTTCGGGTATCTTTTGGCTCTCTTGCAATGGGCAGAAGAGTTAATTTACAGATGACCTGCGGTGGGATTCAATCATGATTGTGTCACAGGTGTACCTGCTCTATAGGAAAGTACATTGCTGGGCTTCCTGCCTGTTTGTGTTTGTGTGTGTTTTTTTTTTTTTTTTTTTTTTAAGATACTGCAAAAACAGCTGGAAGGAAACAGTTTAAAACAGCCATTTTGCTCTCCTTAGTTGGTTCAGTCCTGTCTAGCTGGACTTCAATTTAGCCTTTTTGTCAGCATCCTTTTCTGTAAACGCATGAATATTTAATTATGGACAAATGGGTTACATTACATCATCTGTATTGAATTATACATGTTAATTTGTTAAATCAGAATATGGTTTTGTGTATGTATATGTGTATCTGTATGTGCACTCAATATCTTTATACTAAAGACAAATCTTCAGAAAAATATCCCTAGGGATTTGAGAAATGGGAGAAAACATTGTAAGAATGTTATCAGCTGGATAATTGGATCACTAAGCTTTGTTTTAGGCTCTAATATGATTAGCTAAAACTTTTCATGCTAAATTATAACATTTTTTGCATAAAAAAAGGTATATGCTCCTCTAAGTGCTAGTATACTGTAAGTTAAACGCAATCATTTTAGGATTATAGAGACAACCATTTCTCTTTGTGAAGTATGCTAGGCCGAGACACTAACTAAGCCAAGCACAACTGATCTGTTTTACATGTTAAAAAACAACACTTCTTGTAGTTTAGCATGAAAAGAAATGGTTATGCTAGGCGACCCTGCTGAAAAAAACTGCTTAAACCAGTCTAAGCTGGTTGGCTGGTTTTAGCTGGTCGACCAGCCTGGTTTTAGAGGGGTTTCCAGCCATTTCCAGCCTGGTCTTAGCTGGTCAGATTGGAAAATGACCAGCTTAAACCAGGTAAAACCAGCTTGTCCAGCCTGGTTTAAGCTGGACATAGCTGGTTTTGGCTGATCAAGCTGGTTTTAGCTGGTCAACTCCCAGCCTGACCAGCTAAGACCAGGCTGGAAATGGCTGGAAACCAGCCTGGAAATGGCCAAAACCCCTCTAAAACCAGGCTGGTCGACCAGCTAAAACCAGCCAACCAGCTTAGGCTGGTTTAAGCTGGATTTTTCAGCAGGGGGATTAAGCTAGCCGTGCAAAGTGTACCCTAGCAAAATTTACGTTGAAATATTCGCAGAGATATAAAGTATCAAAAGGAAGTGCAAGCTGTTATGGGTTCATTTTAAACAGCAGCTTTATAAAGACATAAATTAAGTATGCTAGCCTAAGATAACTTAGCCAAGCACAATTTACATTTTTTAGTGCTAAAATACAATATTACAATATTTTAGCCTTGCATAGTTAAACATTTTGTCATGCTAAGTATTACATATACAACTTAGCATATCCAAGGAATAGCATTATAAAGTCATTTATCTTTGAGGAGTATGCTAGGCTAAGATGTCTTTAGCCTATCTACCTGACAAAACATAAACATTAGGCTATAGGCTTCAGGCTATAGTTTCATTTAGCCAAAACAAATTAGCCTAGCATACTTAACAAGCAGAAATGATCATCTTTTTCTATAACAAAGATAGAAAGAGGCATTTAGAAAAAAAAATCCCGTTGTCAAGATTTGTTTTTAGCTAACTAGCTTTATTTTCAACATAAGTGACTGTATGTTATGTAAATTTGAGCATATACAGTACAGTAGGCCTATGTGTGTGCTAGTGTCTCTGTCAGCATGACTCTTTGATTTGTGTTTTTACAATCCTCTTTAATCCATGTTACGCGTATATTAACAGGCCTTCCACCAAACAAGACAGCTCTTATTGTGCTATAAAATTCTGCAATTTCACAGCTATTTGCCGGCCACAGTAAATACAGCAGGATTTCAAGGCCTCCTCCGGTGAAGCCTACATTTGTGTTCGCAAGAGTCTTAGTGAAAGCACTCAGTGCATTTCTCAGAATAATAATAATGTTTCTTGAGTTAACAGAGCCTGTAATTATAAAGGAGAAAAACAGTATTAGTGTATGATCTGGCAGAAAGGATCTGTGTGGGGAAGATAAATAAAGCTAAGAGGGGGCTTTTCGTGTGGACAATTACTTTGCTCGGATTCATTTTCTAAATGGGATATTCTGTCTTAAGCTTAATTACAAGATACGGGTGGGTTCAAGGTGGGCAGCCTCTGTTATTCGATACGCACACCGGGGTTTATTGCTGTAGATAAATACAGCCGTTAGAAAACTTCTTTTGAACAAAAGGGGGTTCATAAAAGGGGCTATTGTTCATTTGTATTTAAAGTCATTAGGTAATAACTGAGCTTTCATTAGTAAGGGAAGTTGCGGCAATCTAATTTGCACAAAAATTTACTTACACAAAAGCCGAACGAACTGCAGGTGGTAGCACTGGTCACACTAGCCAACATAAAATGTGTTTTAATATACACATGGATCTCATTTACAAGCCTAAGATACTATATTAAGGCACAGAGTTAACTTAATCATGCGGAGAGCGCTGTTGTAGACTTCCTACAGTGTGTTTATCATTGCCTGCGAGAATCATTCGGTAAATAATTCTGAATCTATATATAAAATGAGAGATGAAGCGAATGGAGGCATATATGGCATGTGTGCATGTTATGTTCACTCATAATTGCGTTTGCCTGTGTGGGGCTTTGCAATTAACAGTTTTTTTTTGTTTTTTTTTTGCTTCTAACTTGCAACACTCTTGGACTTTGCTGCATTTATCCAGTCACATGTGAGTACTGCTCAAACACATGGCAAATCTACGCACCAACTGTTCTGTAGATTGACTGATGCTGATCTTTTTAAAAATGTTTCAGTGTCTAATTTTATATATGTGTATGTGTGTATGTATATATATATATATATATATATATTCTGTTTAACAGGGTTTTTAACACATTTCTAAACATAATAGTTTTAATAACTCATCTTTAATAACTGATTTATTTTATCTTTGCCATGATGGCAGTAAAAATATTTTACTAGATATTTTTCAAGACACTTCTATACAGCTTAAAGTGACATTTAAAGATTTAACTACACTATTTAGGTTAACTAGGCAGGTTAGAGTAATTAGGTAAGTTATTGTATAACAATGGTTTGTTTTGTAGAGTATCTGCAAAAAAAATATAGCGTAAAGGGTCTAATAATTTTAACCTTAAAATGTTTTTTTTTATTCTAGCTGAAATAAAACAAATAAGACTTTCTCCAGAAGAAAAAATATTATGAGACATACTGTGAAAATCTCCTTGCTCTTTTAAACATCATTTGGAAAATATTTAAAAAATAAAATTAAATTCAAGGGGGGGGGTGGTAATAATTCTGACTGCAATTGTATATACTAATTACTATAATACTATACAATTATAATGTCAGTTTTTAATATTTTGCACTATTGTAGTATTTCTTGACATTTTAAATTGGCTAAGTTTTATTACAATTTTAGTTCAGATTTTTCCATTGTTCTTACAATTGTATTAAATGTGTACAAATTTGTTTGTAATAATAATAATAATAATAATAATAATAATAATAATAATAATAATAATAATAATAATAATAACAATAATAATAATAATTTGTACAATTGTAGTATTTATTGACATTACAATTTTGCTTTTTGTTTAGCTTTTTATATAAGTATTTTTAAATTAGTTTTTATTGCAGTTTTTAGATGTATACATTTAGTTTTTATAATAATAATAATAATAATTTAGTTTGAATGCTAGAATCTAATGGAATGTTAAAATTTAATCACATTTAAGACAATCAATAATTGCTCTAAAATAAATATATTAAAATATATTACAGTTATTAAGGTAATAATAAAATGATTTTATTAATTGCATTGAGTATTGCATTCTGTGTAGTTTTAGCTTTGTAACTGAACGCGTCCATTACCGTTAACTTTCATGTGTGTTTGGGTTGTATCCTGTCACACAGGTGGTCTCATCTGACATGAAAGAAGAACACATCTTCCGTCTGACAGGACGGGGAGCAGATCAAGACCCTAAAGGTGTGTTCAGCATCAACCGACTGTCAGGAGATGTGGCCGTCAGTCGAGCCCTGGATCGAGAGGCCATCGCCTACTACCATGTGAGTGCAATATTACATCTGTTATCATCTGCACAGTCCATTTCTCTCTCCGCTCACTGTCAGTGAGTTTGGTCAATGACCTCCACATGAAAAGGCAAAGACATTGCAGGTGAATAAAACAAACAAATAAACAAAAAAATAAACATCATAATTTGGTCATAATTTGACAGTTGATTGGTTAAATTTTGTTGTATTACATGTTTTTTAAATGCTGTTTTAAATTTGCAAATTAGGTATTTATTAATCGTATACTGATTTGACTACATTTCTACATAGCATTGAATGGAATCTGGTTTAAAATTCGTATTGGGTTTTTGATATATTAGAATTAAAGGAGTCTTTTTACAGAGTGGATTTGAGGTATCTGATTTTTATTACACTATGTTTAACCCTGTTTTTATTACCCTAATTCTAAAAAAAATAAAACATTATCAAAATCAATCATTGTCACTTAACTAATCAAGTAATTTATGAGCACTTACCTCTGAAAAAAACCTTTAGAATACAGATGTCAATAAAACTGAAGTTTTATGTATGCTGCTGTGCTGCTGAAGTGCTGCTGAATGAGACAAATTTTCACTATGGACTACTTGCTTATTAGCCGAATAATACAAAAATTTGCATATTTATTATAACCGATTAATGCCTTGCTTAATTGCATTTTTGTCCGAAATTTTTGCAAGTTAAAAAGTAAATGCATCTCCAAAACATTTGTCCAACATAAAAAAAGTTTGATTAATATAATTTTTTTTCCATTTTATGCATTTGTAACTTTTTGATTTAGTGGCTATATTGTATGAATTCGGAAGATCTCAGTCATGCAAATTAGCACAATTTGCTTATCCCCCAATGAGAGTTGGGTTTAGGCGTAGAGTTTAGTTCCTCTTTTTTAAAATTATACATTTTTGTACGACTGAACTAATATTCGTACAGATTAGCCACTAAACTGTCAAAACATAAAATAGTTGTGTTTCTTTGTGAGATGGTTATTGAGGCAAAAAGTCATGGTTAATAGTTAGCTTTGAGAAAACAGCCTGAATACAAATTGAAATTTACAGACAAAATAATAAAGTGTGATTAAAAGAAACAGTTAAAAAATGCATGAGCTTGAAATAATGCTTTGGGAAAAGTTTCAGAACAGTGTTTTTGCTTGCAGTGTCTTACTTAAGTCATGTTAAACATTTGTTCACACAAAAAAACTGTATGTGTGTGTGTGTGTGTGTGTGTGTGTGTGTGTGTGTGTGTGTGTGT